>OZ025251.1:36053482-36107905 GCA_964019135.1 Arenicola marina | reverse complement strand
CGACCTCCCTGACCCGATTGGTGTAGTGGCTGGTTCCCCGACCTCCCTGACCCTACTGATGTCGTGGCTTGTTCCCCGACCTCCCTGACCCTGCTGGTGTGGTGGCTGGTTCCCCGACCTCCCTGACATAGCTGATGCAGTGGCTGGTTCCCCGTCCTCCCTGACCCTGCTGGTGTGGTGGCTGGTTACCTGACCTCCCTGACCCGATTGGTGTAGTGGCTGGTTCCCCGACCTCCCTGACCCTACTGATGTCGTGGCTGGTTTCCCGACCTCCCTGACCCTGCTGGTGTGGTGGCTGGTTCCCCGACCTCCCTGACCCGATTGGTGTAGTGGCTGGTTCCCCGACCTCCCTGACCCGATTGGTGTAGTGGCTGGTTCCCCGACCTCCCTGACCCGATTGGTGTAGTGGCTGGTTCCCCGACCTCCCTGACCATGCTGGTGTGGTAGCTGGTTCCCCGACCTCCCTGACCTTGCTGATGCAGTGGGTGGTTCCCCGACCTCCCTGACCCTACTGATGTAGTGGCTGGTACCCCGACCTCCCTGACCTTGCTGGTGTGGTGGCTGGTTCCCCGACCTCCCTGACCCGATTGGTATAGTGGCTGGTTCCCCGACCTCCCTGACCCTACTGATGTCGTGGCTGGTTCCCGGACCTCCCTCACCTTGCTGATGTAGTGGCTGGTTCCCCGACCTCCCTGACCCTACTGATGTAGTGGCTGGTTCCCCGACCTCCCTGACCATGCTGGTGTGGTAGCTGGTTCCCCGACCTCCCTGACCTTGCTGATGCAGTGGGTGGTTCCCCGACCTCCCTGACCCTACTGATGTAGTGGCTGGTTCCCCGACCTCCCTGACCCTGCTGGTGTGGTGGCTGGTTCCCCGACCTCCCTGACCCGATTGGTGTAGTGGCTGGTTCCCCGTCCTCCCTGACCCTGCTGGGTGGTGGCTGGTTCCCCGACCTCCCTGACCCGATTGGTGTAGTGGCTGGTTCCTCGACCTCCCTGAACCTACTGATGTCGTGGCTGGTTCCCCGACCTCCCTGACCCTGCTGGTGTGGTGGCTGGTTCCCCGACCTCCCTGACCCGATTGGTGTAGTGGCTGGTTCCCCGACCTCCCTGACCATGCTGGTGTGGTGGCTGGTTCCCCGACCTCCCTGACCCGATTGGTGTAGTGGCTGGTTCCCCGACCTCCCTGACCCTACTGATGTCGTGGCTGGTTCCCGGACCTCCCTCACCTTGCTGATGTAGTGGCTGGTTCCCCGACCTCCCTGACCCTACTGATGTAGTGGCTGGTTCCCCGACCTCCCTGACCCTGCTGATGTAGTGGCTGGTTCCCCGACCTCCCTGACCCTGCTGGTGTGGTGGCTGGTTCCCCGACCTCCCTGACCCGATTGGTGTAGTGGCTGGTTCCCCGACCTCCCTGACCCTACTGATGTCGTGGCTGGTTCCCCGACCTCCCTGACCCTGCTGGTGTGGTGGCTGGTTCCCCGACCTCCCTGACCCGATTGGTGTAGTGGCTGGTTCCCCGACCTCCCTGACCCTACTGATGTCGTGGCTGGTTCCCCAACCTCCCTGACCCGATTGGTGTAGTGGCTGGTTCCCCGACCTCCCTGACCCGATTGGTGTAGTGGCTGGTTCCCCGACCTCCCTGACCCTACTGATGTCGTGGCTGGTTCCCCGACCTCCCTGACCCGATTGGTGTAGTGGCTGGTTCCCCGACCTCCCTGACCCGATTGGTGTAGTGGGTGGTTCCCCGACCTCTCTGACCATGCTGGTGTGGTGGCTGGTTCCCCGACCTCCCTGACCCGATTGGTGTAGTGGCTGGTTCCCCGACCTCCCTGACCCTACTGATGTCGTGGCTGGTTCGCGGACCTCCCTGACCTTGCTGATGTAGTGGCTGGTTCCCCGACCTCCCTGACCCTACTGATGTAGTGGCTGGTTCCCCGACCTCCCTGACCCTGCTGATGTAATGACTGGTTCCCCGACCTCCCTGACCCGGCTGATGCAGTGGGTGGTTCCCCGTCCTCCCTGACCATGCTGGTGTGGTGGCTGGTTCCCCGACCTCACTGACCCTGCTGATGTAGTGACTGGTTCCCCGACCTCCCTGACCCTGCTGGTGTAGTGGCTGGTTCCCCGACCTCTCTGACTCTGCTGATGTAGTAACCGGTTCCCCAACTTCACTGACCCTGCTAATGCAGTGGCTGGTTCCTTGGCCCACAAGATGAGGTCCGAGTGCCACAGAGAGTGGTGTCGAGCTCTATTTACCTTCGCTCAGAGCAATAACTTGTCGTTTTTTACAGCCAGTCCAACTGTGCCCATAAATTTCGCACTTCCACATCTTCGTCTGTCGGTGTATTTTATATATGATCCCCCCCGGGGTATGCCCCTGGTCTGTAGGTTCCTTGGTCAGACATTTTGTAGTTTTTCAAGATTGCGAAATAGAAACGCTTAGACTCAGCAAATACAAATTTAGAATGTTAAGAGAAAGAGCACATATATATGAAGAAGGTGAAAAACCTACAAAACTCTTTTTAAACTTAGAAAAACGCAATTACACCAAAAAGGTAATTTATAAGCTAAATAGGAATGAAATAACGGTTGCTGACGACGAAACAATTCTCTATGAGCAAATAAACTTTTATTAAAAAAAACTCTGTACTCCGCGCAACTTGAATGCAACTGTGGTCGAACAATTCCTATGTGCCGGAAATAAAACCCCATGAACGAAACCCACAAACAACAGTTAGATTCTGATATAATTGAATGTGATATAAAGGATGTCTTATCAAAGATGAAACGAAATGAAACTCCAGGTACAGACGGCTTTCCACCAGAATTTTTTTCTGGAAAGAACTGGGACATTTTATAGTAAGAAGTATAAACTACGCCGTGGAAAATAAACAGTTATCAATTATTCAGCAACAAGGTATCATAACTTGTAGTCCTAAGGGAGATACGGCCAAAGAGTATTTGAATAAGACCGATAACATTACTTAACACAGATTATAAAATAATTTCGGGAGTGATAGCCAAGAGGTTAAAGGATGTGTTACCATCTGTAATTAGTGATTGGCAAAAGGGATTTCTTAAAGGCAGATACATAGGCAAGAATACAAGATTTGGATATGATGTTATGTTCGAGCTATCGAAGAAAAACACGTCTGGTATGTTCTTGTTAATTGACTTCGAGAAGGCTTTCGACTCCATAGAATAGTGCTACCTAAGAAAAGTGATACAGGTGCATAACTTGGGTGAAATTTTTTTTAGGATCAGCACTTACGCTCTTTCATAACTTTGAAAGATGTTCAGGATTAAGATCTAAAACCAAAGCTGTTTGGCTGGGTAAGAAGCCAAAATTCAAAATATGTACAGAGCTGTCTTTAGAGTGGGTATCAGAATTCAAATTGTTTGGAATCTATTTTTCTACCCATATGAATGACATTATGATAGTAAACTGGAAGGAATAACACGACTTTGAACCATGTACGCTAAAAGAAAATTGTCGCTACACGGGAAAATTACAATCGTCAAATCACTTTTGATCTCGCAATTGGTACACATATGGAATGAGCTTAGTAGTGCGCTTGATTCGGTTTCTAATTTTGATATCGATTTAACTGAAGCAAATGTCTTACTTGGAGATTTAACACCATGGGAACAAAATATTGCGAAACCATATTAATTTAATTGTCATGAGATATATATACATTAACAAATGCTGTAACACCAGAATTTCTTGTCAAGGTACTTTTTCATTTCTACGATACCATTATAATATCGAAGAACATGTCATGAAATCTTCAACAACATTGTCTTATAAAGGTATCAAAGCCAAGTGGGAGCCCGTACAACGTTTGTTGATATCTATATAGGCTTGTTACCTAACGATTTTTACCACTTTTTATGACTTACATGTACTTTGATTATCTATTTTGAAATTGAAATAAAAAGATTGCGAACTGCTGAAATTTTGTGCTTATAAAATATCCATCTGGCAAAACTAATGCCATTGTGTCTTGAAATATTGCAACAGAATTTTATATGTCCTTCGGCTTACGGCCGTTCGATTAGAGGATACGTGTTGATCTGCCATTGGGAAGAAGATCATAATGAGTCAGAGGATTGGATGTATTTTTAACCGTTCCAATATATTAACAATAATCACACAAATAACAATGGTCATTTGTACCTTCCTGACCAAATAGGCGGACCGTGACTTTTTTTCTGATTTTCCTTTCAAATCCTCCAACAAAAAGTATGGCGTTATGCGCCTCATGTGCTTACTTATTGCGGCAAAAAGGATGATGCGAAACCTTTCCGAGAGCTTCCATCAGCAATAGCTTTACTGGCTCTGTTCACCAGGTTTTTCTCGGCCCATGCTGTTCTCCTCACCTCCTGGTACATTGTCCGTACGTAACAAGAGGGTCTTAAGACCCCGGATGGAAACCATCCATCCCCGAGCCGGGTTAACTAACTAACACACGGGTGTTATGTTATATCCAGACACAACTCCACCACGCGCACTTCTTATGACGCCTCGCTAGGTGTGTGTGTGGGGGGGGGGGGAGGATGAACACATCCCTAGTTGTTGATGTTGGCATTCCGGACATCCTGGGAGATTAACGGACGCTGCTCTGGGAGCCTCCGGGAGCCTCCGGGAGGTGGCGCCCCGCTTGCTCTGTTGGCGGCTCTGGCGGCTCTGGTGGCGAGGTATCCCTCCAGTTGATGATACGGGAAATAACCTGGCCGCTCTTGACCATAAACCGTTCTGATTACGACACCGAACATCCCTTTGATTGGACCGTTATACCACTGCCGACACCGCGCCGTGTGATGTCCGTGTTTTTATGAAGTCCTGTGGCCCGTAGAGTGGGGTAATATAATATCAATCGCGGCCCTGGTCGTCCGCTGTAGGATCATGGTCAGGATCCCGACGTGCAACACGTGGGCGGATCCAGGATCCTGGGCCATTACCAGTGCTGTTGATATTTTTTTCTACATTGGTAATATGTATTAAGGCTGATCATACCTGAAATGATCCACCGATAAAGTAAATGCCTTTCCAAATATATATATTTTGGTACGCGTAAACGTTTCAACGTTTTAGAAAGTTAAAAAAGCGGAACGAGGCAGTCATATCCGAAATGTGATGACGTAGTAGAATGAAATCCAGACTGACCGACCACGTGACCGACCACGTGACAGGCGATTGTATCACTCTGGTAAAGAGTATCTATTTGACCACGTGGCCCCTTTATTTGTTACATTAGTCTATATATTCGTACTGAGACATTAAAGACCTTAATGCATCATTTCCATTACAAAAACTGTAAAAACACTTTAGAAAGCACCACTCACCAGTGAACAGATTGAAAGAAATCAGTTGGTGTTTCATGGAGTTCAGTGTTCAATATTAACGTGAAAGGATATATAAGACGCGGTATATTATACACGGCTGGATCATGTGTATTGCATACAGCAGAGACAAAAGACATAAAATGAGCCCACAAATATGAAATACATGGTACTAGCATACACAGACTGGACGCAATTTGTGGGTTACACCTAAAGGATGTGAGAAAGAGAGAATATGAACCGAAATGGGCGGTGACGAGGCCAGAGATCAAAAGGATATCAGGTGATAAGGCATAATGGGATGACAAACTGATCAAAACGAGATTGACAATATGAACAGATATAGAGGAAAAATTCCTTCGGCGGCGATATCATTTTACCCGGAATCTTTCGTAGGACCAAACAGGTTTGATAGCAGTTTCCCAATGCGGCCTGACGAAGGCAGTCGGGCCGAAGCTTGGAGATTGTGTCATGAAACCTTTGACCTGGCCTAGTTGTATATAATGAATGTTCCAGTCCTGCCTCGAATCCCCATTCACAACACCACGTGGCGGCGCGCCTTCTGGCAGTAATTACACACCAGAAACCCGCTTTCCCGCCGTTTCTTGCCCTCATCAGCAGCTATGGTGTTTACACTACCTATAATAACGTCTTGACAGATCCATTTCCGCTTTGCTAAAGTGATCGGCGAACTCAACTCCCCGTCGCCGTCTTTGATGTGAACCAGCCAGGGAGCTAGGAGACAAGGGAAGCCCGAGGAGCAGTTCGTAGGGGGGTGAGGATCGGTGTTTACCCTCCTCGACGTGCCCACTGTATGGATGTATGTATCCAGTGGCTCAGTGTTTTGTCTGGGGAGGAGAGGAGGAGGTGGACGGCCATGGGTAATGGCATTGCGGCACGGGAAGGACCACGTGACGCGCAGGGATTAGGGGCCTGCCGCCTATCACACCCACCCGAGGTGATATCAGACTGTTTGTGTGTGTGGCGAGGCCGTTACAGACATCCGGCTAGAGGGGATGGCGGGGAGGGGGGTTAGGTTGCTGATGGTGGTGAGGGTGTGGGGTTGCTGATGGTGGTGGTGGTGGACGGGGGGGGGGGGAACTGATGGTGGTGGGGGTTGGGGAAGCTGATAATCGTTGGGGGGTAGCTGATGATGGTAGGGGTATAGCTGATTGGGAGATGGGCGATATATCTGTTGAGGGTGGGGGTATAGCTGAGTGGGGAGGGGGCGTAGCCCGGAAAGGGTATATACCTCATTGCGGGGGTGGGTATAAGATGCGTGGGTGGTGTCTTATATCTGATGAGGTGGGAGGAGGAGCGGGGGGGGGGGGGCACGAATGGAGTCAGGGCCAAGGCTGGAGCGAGAAGGGTGGTGTCTCAGGCTGTTTTGCTTCCCTTATCTGAGACCCCCGAGTCTGCCTATTGGGCTGCGGGTCGCGGGTGTTGTCATTAGCCCAACCCCGGGATGGGATGCTGCGGCCCCGAGACGGACTGAGGCTCCGTGAGGGTTCCATAACCCGGGCGAATAATAGCATTATACAGCCACTGAAAGCAGACATTTTCCACAAGATATTGACGACCTTTTTTTTTTTTCATTAAGACTACATGTATATTATAATGTGCGAGGAAGGTTGATTGAAATGTTGATTGAAATGTGCCTTGTCGTTACATGTCTATGTGGACAAAATGTGGCGTTCCTATTTTCAACCGATTGGTTACGGTTGTTTTGAGACTAATAACGATGACATGGCATAGATCTACATGGCATACAAGGTTAAAGGAGTTAGCACAAAAAGAGCAGACACAATGATACATGGATCTATATCTATATCCGACGTACACACCCAGTGTTGTCCTGGTTACAACCCTCGTGTTCTTAGGTTTGAAGAAAGGTGCAAAATGCGTACGGATAGCGTCTCTTTTAAAACAGACATTGACGAAAATGGACCGCTAGCAAATCCGTATACTATAATGAGCCATAAATTTTACCTTTGATGTAAATCCATTAGACCAAACGAGGAATAGTTTGTTGCCCGATCTTGCGGTAGATTTAACCCAATAAACGGTCGTACCAGGCGGACACCCACTGGGACAACACTTACAAAAGTAACATGTACGATTTGATATATGGCCTATTTAGGACTTTCGTGAGGTTGTGGTTTTCAAGGTCAAAGCTTGCTGTCTACCGTGTGCTGTACGATCCATGGTTAAATATGCATATGCCATATAATTATAAGAAAGAAGTGTCAAATCTGTATCTTTAGACTTGCTGGCTTCTGTATAATGTAGTTGGCTACATCTTTGTATTCTTCCCGCTTAGATTGCTTGGTTGGTTGCGTATTCAGGACGCTTTAACCACTGTTGGTCATATCGCGTCAATGAGAGAAGGAAAGGCGAATGGAGGAATGGACATATCCCTCTTATATAGGTATAATGGCACTGCCAGGTTCAAGCTTTAAGTGGCTTCCATTTCCGTCATGCGGCCTCTGTGCCATCGACACCTTATACTTCTACTACTACTAATACTACTAATAGGCCGCTACAGGTGGTTCGTGGATTCCTCGTCGAATTGCTCAGAACCTGTATAAAGTCCCCACTATAGAGGAATACACCTGGCAGAAACAGGCCTGTTTCGTATTTATTGATTTAACGAACACCGGTCAAACGTCAGGGTGATCTTCAGACGTCGTGTGGCTCCGTCGCTTCCGCCCCTGCCGACACGATTCTCACGAGTCGCCCTTAAGACTACTGACTTTCCCTCAGCTCCGGTATGTCAGAGGGAGGTTAGGGAAGGCCGGACAGGTGCTGTTGTTGTTTGCATTACCAATTACAGGTTGCCTAGAGAGCACCATACGTCTGTGTGTCCAGGCGACTTGGGCAGAGGTTCCGGATATCTATTCTGTTCTCTCCCTCACTCCCCTCGCTCTCCCTCTCTCTCTCTCCTTTCTCCATCCCTCCTCCATCTCCCCCCTCTCCCTCTCTGTCCCCCTCCCCCCCCCTCTCTCTCACTCCCCCTCTCCCTTTTTGCCTCCACCCCACTTTCTCTCTCTGTCTATATATCTCTCCCTCTCTCTTTCTACCCCCCCCCCCTATATCTCTCTCGTTCTCTGTATACATATCTCCCTCTATCTCGGACTCACGCCTGGGTTTGCTTAACACGCTCACCGCTCAATGAGACGCAGGAAGCACCATCCTTTAGCCTTCGGGATCAGTTTCCACCCCATCCCTGGCCCCATCCGTCTGCTACTCGATCCGGATTGGACATCCGGAAGCGCGGCGCCGCTCATGGTATAAAGCTACCCACCCCACGGGTAACGCCTCCAGTTCACACTTTCGTCTCACGGGGGAGAAAGAAACCTTCCTCGAAGAAAACCCTCTTCCGTCCATCTCTTGTCCTTCCGGCTTTAATACGGAAGGACAAAGGACAGCTGCCCTTGACGGTGGGTGTGGCAGTGGCGGTGGCGGTGGCGGGGGTGGTAGGGGAAGGAAGGAAGCGGTGGTGGCATCATCGCTCCCGGCGCTGCCTCTCGGCTCAGGCTCCCTCTCTGTGCTGTTTCGAATCAAGAATGTACGACGACCCAAGCTCATGCAGTGACGAGTTTATTGCATTTCGTGGTCTGCGGTGATGTATGCGTGCCCTGAAGGCTGAATGCGGCATCTCGCCAGACCAGAGGCTGCCGTAGCCTATCACCGCCTTGCAGAGGGTGCTTCGCCACCCCCGGGGAGGGATGGCACAACGACCACACATCACGTGTAGTGCAGCCATATCTCAGGCTCAGGCCGGAGATACACGCGCCCCTACGCCAGCCAGAGTTAAATGAGTCGTGATTATGAGGATTTGTTTTATGTTATTTACAATGGGAACTCGCTGGCGACAACTTCGACTGTGCGTGCCACGTTGAATAACGAAAAAAACGTCACTGATTATTATTACCGCCACTGCCGCTGGTGGCGCTGACGGTCGCTGACAGGAGGCATTCCTGGATTGTCCACCACGGTGGCGGAAGTTGACCGCGAGAGCGCTGCGAGAGGTGGCTGGCGTGGTCTCGTTAGCTAGCAAGCCAGGAGGCGGCCAGACGGTTGGGGATGACTTAAACAGCTGGCGTGGTCAGTATCCACGGAGCCAGACCCCACGGCCGTCCGCCCGTCCGCCCGTCAGCCCCTGGGCGTCCTGGGCCGGCAGCGTGCAGAGGTGGTCAGTGGGCTAACCACCGACCTACCTACATACCCTGCAACTGGTTGGTGGGCTATACTGGAGAGTGAGGGAGTGGCGAGCGGGAGGTGGGCTAGCTCCCACCATCCCCTTCCATCGAGAGACACAGACCGGACGCATCTACCCCTCACCCCTCCCCACCCCTTCCTCCCCCCCCCCCCCTTGCCAACTGAGATATTGGAGGACCTGAGACCGGAAACCGCTTCCTTCGCACAACTGGACTTTAAGTTGTGATACACTGCCCCCCTCCACCACACCCCCCCTCACCCCCACCCCGACCCCCCACCACCTCTACCCCTCCTGGCGTGGCCTGAGGGGCACACGACTTCCCATAAGCAGGTCCATCCAGTGGCGGTAGTGGTGGTGGCCCCCTAGCTACCCCCGTTAGTGTGTCTATCCCCGTGTCTGTCTGTCTGTCTGTCTCTGTGTTTCACCGCCTCCAATACATCCGAAACGTTACCGGGTGTGACTAGATTGCTCGCCCGTTCGCTCCGCCGCCCCCCCCCCCCTTCCTCCGCCCTGTCACGGCTGTCATTTCGATGCGTCCGGCGATCCAGATTGAATGAGGAGAGGATCAAGGAGTCAAGGAGACGAGAGTGTCAAGGAGACGAGAGTGTCAAGGAAACGATAGTGTCAAGGAGACGAGAGTGTCAAGGAGACGAGAGTGTCAAGGAAACGATAGTGTCAAGGAGACGAGAGTGTCAAGAAAACGATAGGCTGAAGGAGACGACGGGGGTGTCATGTGAGGACGCCCCTCTGAGGCGACCATGAGTTACTCCATGTGGCTGAATCGCTACTGGAAGTGGACCTGGAACAAGAAGACCAAGCACACGCCCGTCGAGGGACCGGTAAGTGCTGCCCGCGGGGAGACCAATACAGACAGGGCCATTCGTCATGTCACCCTGTGTCCACTCTGGTAACGACGGTGGTGGCTGCTGGCATCATATGGGGCAGGTTTGATCCAACCCCATTTCGATGTCCCGGGGGGGGTTTGCGCCATTCAGTTATGACAACTGCGTGTGCGCAAAAGTGGCCTAAAACACCAACATTTCATTTCCCTTGTCTCCACACCCTGAAAAGCCAGTCAGTAAATTGGTGTCGCCCTCTAGGGAGCCATTTCGTAGTTAACTGATTATTGAAATATTAATTCCATAATGAGGCAGCGATGCGATGGTTGGATACCGCCTAGTGCGGACAGGTAATCCAGACTGACCAGTTAAGGATGGACACCTCACGGGGAATTGAATCACTTTTTGCACGCCGACCATCTCCTTGTGCTTTGAATGCGACATATTAAACATGATATTCCATTTGCCTTCTACCATTACTGATGATTTACATGCCAACAAAAACGGTGCAATATTTACGAGTCGTTGACACAACATGCACAAAGGGGCTTCAAAGGTTATCGCTGGCTCATTGGTTTGCCGCAGATAAAACGTCAGCGAATAAACGGAAGTCTATTATTGTAATGGCTAACACCATCGGGCCAACCACCCAATAACGTGAACGCCAAAACTATTTCTCTTTTTTTTTTCTCGCCAGACCAAACAGACCTTTGTATCATGCGAATTCAATCAATGTCTGTTTGACGGCTTTACGAGTGTGAGCTGTGCTTTTTGCCCACCATGATGAGATTTCAGCCATTTCCGCTTGAGGGTGGCGAGGGTAAGTGAGTATAGAGGGGCCGGCTGGGTGGGGCGGATGTGGGCGGGATGGGGTAGGGGGTGTGGGCGTGGGCGGAGATGAGACCGGGGGGCCTTACGCATATTCTACTTTATTGCTGCAGGAAAATGTAGAAGAGACCCATGTATCTTGCATCAAATGACTCGCATACCCCATTAACGAGCTGCTGTCGAGGCGGGTCGACGAGGTTCTACGATCCAGTAAATAGGCGACTTGTACCTGCTGCGTGTTTCAAGCGCCAGAGAAATCAACATGGGGTAAACTTCGAGAATTGCAAGCTCCCATTCGCCACGAGGCGCTACGTAAGATCCGTTTTTACCGCTGCTGTCGGCCGGGGGAAAATTTCAAGATTCTTGAAAAGCGGTCAAATCAGCTGTAATTTTTTGCAGCGTTATAATTAACATAAAACTAACAAGCTCTGCGTATTTAATACAGCAAAATACGTCTCGTACCATTTTGAAAAGGTTCTAAGTGAGATCGAGTGGTCTCATTCTCTTCATCACGTGATACCGTGTGTTATTAGGCTTAGGCTGGGTCCCGGTGTGGCATGCGGCAGTGTCCCCCCATGCGCAGCTGTCTCCCTTATATAAAATACATGATATTGAGACCCTCTCCGCTCCACGTGTTCGTCTGGTGCCATTATGATAGATACAGGGGAGACATCTCCGCATGGGGGACAATCCCGCATACCACACCGGCACTAATTTGTAGAAATACGCGGCGCATTTGTCATATCAATTTGCGCAGCGCCGCCCTGGCGAGCGAGTGTGAAAATGCATTGAGGACAACAGAGATAGAATGGAACCCTAGCGGAGTTAGTCGGAAGGCAGAGGGTGCGATAATTGAGGTCCCGGGCTTGCGCATGCGTGGGATGAAGGTGGGAGGCGTCTGCAATATTGTCATTGTACGCTTATATAGATGTTGTTGAACGTACTTGAGATAAGAGTTAACCTTGTACCTTAACACTGGACATGCAGTATTTATTTCCATAGGAATAATTGGAAATAATTCCGACTGAAAGTTTTTTTGTTATGTCCGTAATGCTTAGACCATGTTATTATTGTGTACGAATACTAAAACGGACAGATATGATCTGTTAGATTTGTATACGTAGGGGCGTGGAAAGGTGACGAGAACGTCATCAAAATGTCAGCCATTGTTGACCCCATTTTGCCCTTTAATCCTTTCTGCGAAAATGGTAAAGTTTTAAGTCCTTACTTAAAGCGGGTGTCCAACCTAATTTAATCATGATCTGCACCGAACGTTTACATCTTAAAATTAAATTGGCTTCGTTTTGGCGGACTGGTAAGGAGAAGAAAATTAAGGCAACCCGCCCCCAGCAATGTCAAGCAGAGCGCCATTTTGCCGGGAGCAGTGACGCATATTGTGCCTATTCATATGGCGCCGCCTTACGTTATAACTTGCGGAGAGAGAGATCAGGGCCACGATTTACAGATGAACAGCGGCAGTTCCAAGCCGCGCAGTAGCGCAAGATCATAGTCTTTCATGGAAAAGTACCGTTCTAACAAATTGATATACGTCTTGCGACGATTGACTCTGCAACAATGCTATGATTGGAGTTAAAATCGCAGCTATTTATATTAGCGATTATCACGCGCTATGGTTTTGCTCACAAAATAGGCGAAATTTCCGGTTTGAATAAATTAGAGTATCGCCTCCTGATTGGTCAATCACAGACACTCCTCCAAAAAGGGTTGCCGCCTGGGTAGGCGGTGAAATCGTGCCTGGCGGTCAATTCTAAATTTTATTGTGAGCTACACATAAAACGAAAAATTCTGTAATTTGGAGGATAGACAATTGGGTATTATATGAATCGGCAAAGCAGCGTTAGAGGCCAGGCTGGCGGTTCCCTTTAATGCTGGTGACAGTCATGGTGTCTGAGTACTCAGTACTCGTAGGCCGCGGTATTTCATATATACTTGAAGTACTTGTGAGCAAATAGTTGTACTCATACTTGAGTACCTTCCAAAAGTACTCAGTTCTTGTGTACTTTTGAGTACTTACTAGGATGCTGAACGCAAGTCGATTCCCGTACGAAGTCAACTGCGACGCAGTACCTGCTTCAAGTTAGCAAACGGTAAAGGGGGGCATCCGCAACATGTGTTTCTACCAATTTCTGACAACTTGAAACAAAACTTAAAGCAATGGCGGTGAAAAGATACTGCATGACCATGTTACATGGTGGTCTTAAAGTATGGAAGCAGTGATAAATGTTGACATTAACTGCTGTGGACTAGGGGGTTCATGGCGGAGACGACGGAGGTCTGAATGAGACCAGACATGAATCTTTAACAGCCCGAGAAAATTTTACACTGAGACAAAGACATACTGCTCGAGGCCCCGCATATTGGTAGTAAACAACTACCCCCCCCCTCCCCTATTGCCCCGCATGTTATGAGCTCGCAACTCTCTCTCTTAAATATTACATTAGCGACCGTCTGCTTCTAACTTTACCAACAAGAACAATTGGTACCATGCTTTGGTTATAAGTGTGGAGCCATTCTCATCGGTGTTATTCATTTCACTGGTTGCAAGGTATTTTCTTTGAAAGAAACACGTGTGTGTCTTAGCCCTGCATCCTTGCAATATTATTTTAAATGTAGAACAACAATGTCTGGGCAAAAGTATTCCCAGATCCCATAACTGACAACCATGGAGAGACAAACGATTACACCAAAATTTTATTTTGACCTACACTGAACGCTTACGTCGTATAAAGTGAAGTTCTTCAGGCGGCTAGACAGTTCTTCCTCCCCATTAGAGTGCCATCGAGTTCTGGGGGGTATTTAGTTATATTCTTATATTTCCACGATGGTACTGGCTAAAAGTGTCGCTAAATCCCTCTCATAAGCACTCTTAATTCCATGCCGTGGTCCGTGGTGGCCCTGTGCATAGGCTCAAAGTACCGGTAAAGCCAAATAGAAAATCGAATATATTTCTTTAGAAGGCTTGCCTTTGGTTGAATCCTATTTCAAATTCGTCACCGAATTAGCTTAGACATTCGCAACAAAAAACGCTGAGTTTCCACAACTGATATTATAATGGACCACAAAGTAAATATTATCTTATATTATCGCTCATGGAGGTAAACAACTACCCCCCCACCCCCCTGTTGCCCTGGATACTGTGGTGTCACCCCTCATGGGGGTAAACAACTACCCCTCCACCTCCCTGTTGCCCTGGATACTGTGGTGTCACCCCTCATGGGGGTAAACAACTACCCCTCCACCTCCCTGTTGCCCTGGATACTGTGGTGTCACCCCTCATGGGGGTAAACAACTACCCCTCCACCTCCCTGTTGCCCTGGATACTGTGGTGTCACCCCTCATGGGGGTAAGCAACTACCCCTCCACCCCCCTGTTGCCCTGGATACTGTGGTGTCACCCCTCATGGAGGTAAACAACTACCCCTCCACCTCCCTGTTGCCCTGGATACTCTGGTGTCACCCCTCATGGGGGTAAACAACTACCCCTCCACCCCCCTGTTGCCCTGGATACTGTGGTGTCACCCCTCATGGAGGTAAACAACTACCCCTCCACCTCCCTGTTGCCCTGGATACTGTGGTATCGCCCCTCATGGAGGTAAACAACTACCCCTCCACCTCCCTGTTGCCCTGGATACTGTGGTATCACCCCTCATGGAGGTAAACAACTACCCCTTCACCTCACTGTTGCCCTGGATACTGTGGTATCACCCCTCATGGAGGTAAACAACTACCCCTCCACCTCCCTGTTGCCCTGGATACTGTGGTGTCACCCCTCGTGGAGGAAAAACAACTACCCCTTCACCTCCCTGTTGCCCTGGATACTGTGGTGTCACCCCTCATGAAGGTAAACAACTACCCCTCCACCTCCCTGTTGCCTTGGATACTGAGGTGTCACCCCTCAAGGAGGTAAACAACTACCCCTCCACCTCCCTGTTGCCCTGGATACTGTGGTATCACCCCTCATGGAGGTAAACAACTACCTTTCCACCTCCCTGTTGCCCTGGATACTGTGGTGTCACCCCTCATGGGGGTAAACAACTACCCCTCCACCTCCCTGTTGCCTTGGATACTATGGTGTCACCCCTCATGGAGGTTAACAACTACCCCTCCGCCTCCCTGTTGCCCTGGATACTGTGGTGTCACCCCTCATGGGGGCAAACAACTACCCCTCCACCTCCCTGTTGCCCTGGATACTGTGGAGTCACCCCTCGTGGAGGAAAAACAACTACCCCTTCACCTCCCTGTTGCCCTGGATACTGTGGTGTCACCCCTCATGAGGGTAAACAACTACCCCTCCACCTCCCTGTTGCCTTGGATACTGAGGTGTCACCCTTCAAGGAGGTAAACAACTACCCCTCCACCTCCCTGTTGCCCTGGATACTGTGGTATCACCCCTCATGGAGGTAAACAACTACCTCTCCACCTCCCTGTTGCCCTGGATACTGTGGTGTCACCCCTCATGGAGGTAAACAACTACCCCTCCACCTCCCTGTTGCCTTGGATACTATGGTGTCACCCCTCATGGAGGTTAACAACTACCCCTCCACCTCCTTGTTGCCCTGGATACTGTGGTGTCACCCCTCATGGGGGCAAACAACTACCCCTCCACCTCCCTGTTGCCCTGGATACTGTGGTGTCACCCGTCATGGAGGTAAACAACTACCCCCCCCCGTTGCCCTGGATACTCGTTGACGACTACCGTTCAGCCCATCGCTTGGTGAGTGGTTCCACCGAATGGGGGCGCCGTATTTCAGCCCCTCAAGGCCCAGCCACTTGACTGTGACTGGGCACTTGTCCCCCACTCTCGGGGGGGGGGGGGGGAGTTTAGCTGCAATGGCGATTCGCGGCTTCCTCTCACTGACCATAAGTGTGAGGAAGAAGAAAGCCGAGAGGTTTGACCCTGGACTCCAGAGATGTAAGGCCGGGTTTACACTGGGCATGGGTGGAAAGAGACTTGAATGGTGTTGGAGACTGCATAGAAGTCATAGAACATAATTATAGTAAACTACAAGTTTTGCAAGTTGCATTTTTTGACTTGGAAAGTGGGACAATCTCAGTAGACCTGACGTTGGAGAGTGGGACAATCTCAGTAGACCTGACGTTGGAAAGTGGGACAATCTCAGTAGACCTGACGTTGGAAAGTGGGACAATCTCAGTAGACCTGACGTTGGCATTATAAACACCACCAACGACGAGTTGGACGAGCTTTGACGGAGAGACGTTTGTCTTTTGTAACATACGATGCGATTCTGATTACAGTGCTAAGGATGTCTCTAGTTGATCAGTAGCAGCAGTCGCCATTGGAGTCCCCAGATAGACCCTTCCATTGGAGTCCACAAATAGACCCTTCCCATCGAGTCCCCAGATAGACCCTTGCCTTCGAGTCTACAGATAGACCCTTCCATTGGAGTCCCCAAATAGAGCCTTCCATTGGAGTCCCCAAATAGACCCTTCCATTGGAGTCCCCAGATAGACCCTTCCCATCGAGTCCCCAGATAGAAGACCCTTGCCTTCGAGTCTCCAGATAGACCCTTCCATTGGAGTCCCCAAATAGACCCTTCCATTGGGATCCCCAGATAGACCCTTCCATTGCAGTCCCCAGATAGACCCTTCTATTGCAGTCCCCAGATAGACCATTCCCTTTGAGTCTCCAGATAGACCCTTCCATTCGTGTCCCCAGATAGACCCTTCCTTTCGAATCCCCGGATCGACCATTCCCTACGAATCCCCAAATAGACCCTTCTCTTCTAGTCCCCAGATAGACCCTGCCCTTCGAGTCCCCAGATAGACCCTGCCCTTCGAGTCCCCAGATAGACCCTTCCCTTCGACTAGGGATAGCCATAGACTGTGCGATGCGTCCACCCCAAGGATGCAAGTGCTCTCAGCCCCCCCCCCCCCACACACACACCTCCTATGTGCACCCCATGTGCATTTCCGCTTGCAGAAATCTGGGTCAAGATGTCCCGTTGTAATGGCCGCCTGCGAGGGGGTGCGGGAGGGTGGTTGCATTGCTTCAGGTGGTGAAGAAGGTGCATTGATGAGCTGGTTTGAAATCCAGGTGGAATTCCAGGTCACATTCCTTGGACTGGTTGGGGGTGGGGAGGGGGAGGTTAGCCTGTACCTTGACTTAATTATTATAACCATTATTGGTTAGAAGGCTACCTGTGTGGATTCCTTCTCCGTGTGTGCGGCTTAACGATGCTGTGCAATGTGGGCCATTAACATAGTCCACAAGTGGCTGGCAGGGAGTGGGGCAGGGAGTGGGGCAGGGCTTGGGGCAGGGAGTGGGGCAGGGCTTGGGGCAGGGCTTGGGGCAGGGCTTGGGGCTTGGGGCAGGGCTTGGGGCAGGGAGTGGGGCAGGGAGTGGGGCAGGGCTTGGGGCAGGGCTTGGGGCAGAGCTTGGGGCTTGGGGCAGGGAGTGGGGCAGGCCTTGGGGCAGGCAGTGAGGCAGGGAGTGGGGCAGGGCTTGGGGCAGGGCTTGGAGCAGGGCTTGGGGCAGAGAGTGGGGCAGGCCTTGGGGCAGGCAGTGGGGCAGGGCTTGGGGCAGGGCTTGGGGCAGGGCTTGGGGCAGGGCTTGGGGCAGGGTTTGGGGCAGGGGGTGGGGCAGGGAGTGGGGCAGGGCTTGGGGCAGGGCGTGAGACAGGGAGTGGGACAGAGCTTGGGGAAGGGCGTGGGTCAGGGAGTGGTGCAGGGAGTGGGGCAGGGCTTGGGGCCGGGCGTGGGGCAGGAAGTTGGGCAGGGCTCGGGGCAGGGCTTGGGGCAGGGCTTGGGGCAGGGCTTGGGGCAGGGCGTAGGGCAGGGCTTGGGGCAGGGCGTAGGGCAGGGCTTGGGGCAGGGCGTGGGTCAGGGCTTGGGGCAGGGAGTGGGGCAGGGGGTGGGGCAGGGCTTGGGGCAGGCAGTGGGGCAGGCAGTTGGGCAGGGCTTGGGGCAGGGAGTGGGGCAGGGCGTGGGGCAGGGATTGGGGCAGGGCTTGGGGTAGGGCTTGAGGCAGGGCGTGGGTCAGGAAGTTGGGTAGGGCTTGGGGCAGGGAGTGGGGCAGGGCTTGGGGCAGGGAGTGGGGCATGGCTTGGGGCATGGCTTGGGGCAGGGCGTGGGGCAGGAAGTTGGGCAGGGCGTGGGGCAGGGCTTGGGGCAGGGAATGGGGCAGGGCTTGGGGCAGACCGCCCACTACGCCTTTAACGGCGCAAGTCTGATCCTATACGGGGGCGTCTTGTCGATGGACAAAGCCTGGAAGGGCTCTCACAGCGACCACTGCTGCTCGCTGTGTAATAGCGAGCAATAGGACAGGGAGAGTGGCTGGGGGGGGGGGAGAGAGCGGGGGGGGGGGGGGTGTATGTCGTGCATTTGGAAACCACTCACGCCCTCTGGCGACAGACATCGCGATGATCCAAGCATCGTCTTTCACACGCCTGCCCACCCCCAACCCCTCCATACCTCCCTCCGCCCTGCTCACTCCCTCTAATGTCCAAACCGAAGCCGCCACTCTCCGTCTCAAACTCTGTTAACTAAAACCCGCGATTGTGAATTTCTGGGATTTTTTGCAGCCGTTTTTTTTCCTTGGCATTCCCTGACCAGCTAGCCTCATCCCTTGCCCTACCACCGCCCCCCCCCCCCCCTCCCTCACTCACCCTCCCTCACCACCGCCTCCCGCCTCGCCCCTCCTCTCTCATGTGGAAGCCGTTAGGGACCGACCCGCCAGTCGTCGGTCTGCTCACCTGACGACGTCATTGAAGCGGTGGGTGGGGGGTGGGGAGGTAGAGTTTGGTAAGGGAACTGTTCTGTTGGGGAACTGTTTCGCAAGGGAACCGTTCTGTAAGGGAACCGGGATTGGTGGGGCCTAACAAACCTGGAATGAATACGCCAATTCCCCGTGTGGGCGGGGGGGAGGGGCGGGGGGGGGGGGGGGTAGGGGGAGAGGGAAACCGCCAGAGTGAGGATCCCGAATGCCTCCGGAGTTAGTTGGAGGGTCTCTGAGGGAATAATAGCGGGGTCGGGTTGGGGTTAGAAGATCCTTGAAAACACATTTCGCTTCCTCCTCGTGGGGAAACAGCTCGAGTCCGCTTCTATTGCCAGGGTGAGGTCGGCCCTGGGCACAGGGACCCAGCCGTTCATTCCAGTCAGGGTACCAGCTTGTGAGGGTTGTTTCACGCTGTACGCTGAGGAAGGATCGTCTTCATGCAGGTAAAGTCAGACTTGTATAATAGGAATTTGGAAGGGGGTGTCCAGGGTCGATTTCCCTAATTTCTCAGTGAAGACTGTCGAATTCACGACGTTCCGTGTCGCTTTGTGGCTAAGTTCAGTGTCTTTTTTTTTGGTATAAAATACCACAATCTATGACGATGTCGCTTTTTCAGATCTTCAGTGTCGGAATTTGAGGGTCAATGTCGAATGTCGATTTTTCAAATATGCCTGTCGCGTGTCGCCATTTACCCATTTCTGAACCCTTATAATGTCTTTATAGACAGAGTAACTTTTTGGTTTGTAAGCGTGTTATGAGGTATGGTTGAAGAGTTGGTTCGAGGTGATGTGTGTGTGTGTAAAGAGGGGGTGGGGGGGGGCTTCTGATGTCAGTTCCTAAGCGGATTGCTGCAGATCACCAGGTAATGGGCTCAAACCTTGGCACCTTGGGCGTGTTTTAAACGAACTTAAAATGATTTCCCTTGCGATGAAGTGTAGTTGGTCACACCAAAGGAGGGGAATGGAGGTGTGGGGTAAATAAGGATGGTCAGTGGTATGGCCTGAGAAAAAAATATTTTGTGAGGCAAACTGCTCTCCCGCGTATCCTATGGCGGTGATTAACTGAGGCCAGACTGACATAGCTTGACATGGGGCACTCTAGCTAAGTTATTGCTTTGCAAGGGGAGCGCCCGTAGCTCAGTCGTTAATCAGGTAGCTGAGCTGCGGGTCAACAGGTCGTGAGTTCGCGCCCTGGCACCACGCGTCTGAGGCATGTTTCGTTTAACTCTCGTCTCATTGTTCCGGGAGGCTTTGGGCTTAGTTTAAGCCTTCATGTGCACAAAAGTGGCCTAAAACAACAGGTTTCGTTTGGCAGGACGAGAGGACAGGAGCGGGTTGAGGAAATAGATCGGTAGTCAAACCAAGATAGCCAAGAGAAAGTGACAGTAAGGCAAGCACGACTGTTTCTGTGTAAACCGCGCCGTCGTGGACAGAGAACAGTTGTGGTGACGTTATGACCAGGTCTTAAACTAATCACTACCTCGCATTGTTATACCGGCGTGTCCACTGAAGAGGCAGTCGATATGACATCAGGCATGGACGTGTCCAGTGGTGGGCACAGGGGACATGTGCCCCCCCCCCTTCTTTCAAACCCTAAAGTATATCTGTGCTCCCCCTTTCTAAAATTATGTGCCCCCTGGCCTCCCCTTAGTTACAATGCATCAAGCTTCGTAGTTTATGTTCTTTCTTCATCTTACCAACGAATATATAATGTGCTAATACTTTTAGACGCATTTTTTCATGTTTTGTTGAACAATTTATTGTGCCTCCCTTTCAAGATTTTCTACACACGCCCCTGTGAGTGGCCGTCCGTTGGCGTCGATATACCGCGGAGGTCACTCATTCCAGAGTCAACAGACCCGTTTATGTGGCGTGCAAAGGCCCAGTAGTCGTCGATTGTTTTGTTTTATTGCTGTTGACAGGTCCATTATCTCTCTCAAAATGGTCACCGACAGGTCCATTAAATCAACCAGAATATCACGTCATGTGTGTCATTGACAGGTCAAATAAGTCCCTTCTTGTGAGTGTCATTGACAGGTCAAATATGTCGCTTCTTGTGAGTGTCATTGACAGGTCAACTAAGTCGCTTCTTGTGAGTGTCATTGACAGGTCAAATAAGTCGCTTCTTGTGAGTGTCATTGACAGGTCAACTAAGTCGCTTCTTGTGAGTGTCATTGACAGGTCAAATAAGTCGCTTCTTGTGAGTGTCATTGACAGGACCACAGGATTCTATGCTGGGGCGGCATGCTGCTTTCCGCCGCGGCCTCGCTGAGAAATCAGAAACAATCTGGCGTGAACTGGTTGCATTATGATTCTTAGAGGTGCACATTTACGACGTTTTTATAAACGGACAAGCCTCGATTTAAATGCCATGTAGATCTACACATGCTAAGTCAAATTAATGCCTGATTTTATTTCACTTTCGTTGACCAGATTATCCTCCCCGTTGCTACTGTAACCAACGGTTGAACTGCTGCCATGGCAACGATCGTAGTTATCTATGACGCGTATTACGTCATCCTCCGTGATCGGGATAGAATGGCGGTGAGATTATCCCGAACCCCCGAGACCTGGGCATACGGAATCAATTAGCGTCCCCTGATTGATGAAACTAAATGATGTTGCCAGTCGTTGCACCCCCCCCCACCCTAGTTAGCTTCCCATCCGTGATAAATCAATGATCGAGAGGCCTGGAAAAGTGGGAACCGGGCGGGCTGGTTTGTGAAACGGTTCGGGGAGGTTCATCCTAAAATAACCCCAGCTAGACTCTAAAGCGGGGCTACCCGCTGCGGTCGGTCGTGCCCCCCCCCCCCCCACACACACACACATGCACTCGCTCCGGTAGCGTTATGTAGCGGCCACTCGGACTCGAGAAAACTTCTGGGAGAGGCCGATGGGGGTGGCGGGGTTGGCGGGGGAAGAGCATGGGGGTAAATAGGGTAGATGCATGGAGAGGGAAGAAACCAGCTGGTTCGTGGTACCCCTACTCCGGCGCCTACGGTAACCCGCCACCCCTGCCGACCTGCAACCGTAGCCAGCTTGTAGCGCCTTGTCCAGGTCTACGTCCAGGGGCAGAGAGCGGGGGGGTGGGGGGGGGGAGGGACAGGAAGAGGGCGAGAGAGGGAAAACAAGAGAGGGAGGGGATAGAGGGAGCGGGAGAGGGTGTAGAGGGAGTGACTGAAAACATGAGAGGAGCTGAGATGAAGCCAGATCTATAAAGAGACGAGAGGAGGAGGGGGAACGCAGGTGGGGGGGGGGGAGAAGACGCGAACGAGGGGTGGGGGGGGGATAAAAGACAGAGGGTCAACAGGAGAGAATATCCGTAGCACCACCACCAGGGGTCGCTGCCGTAGCCCTAGGTAAGCTGGTTTCTATGCCTGGCTGGCTGGCTGGCTGTCGGTCTCTGGATCAACGTGTTCGGGATCTCGCCCCAAGTCCGGGTCTCTGTGCAGTCCGTGCGTCCGCCCGTCGGCCCGTCCACCCGTCCACCAGTCACAGGCACCTGGATTAATCAGATGTAAGTACTCTAGCCGCGAGAGCCGCCTGTAGCGCTGGTTTGAGATACTATATACCCCGCAGATACTGGGCCCCCCTCCCTCTCCCTCCCCGAACTCCTTGTGGCCAGCCAGCCTCCGCTATTTTTATTGGGTTTTATAGATCGAGGTGTGTTTTGTGGTCGGCTCGGCTCGGAGGAGGAGGCCGGTAACCGTGGGGGTTCGCCCGGGTCGACCGGCGCGAGAGGCCAAGAGGGGACTGGGGGAGTGTGGAGGTGGGGTTTGGGGTTTGGGGGGGGGGGGGGCTGTTGACCCTCGCTTTGCGATCGCTGTTTGCCCTTCACTGGCGGGTTGTTGACATTGGCGTAAAACACGCAATGACGCCGTCAGATTTCTGTTTCACTCACTCGACTATATGTATCTCAGATCGCGAGACGCTGGTGTTTGACGGACAAAAATGGCGTTAATATGACGACTGACTGGGACACTCTCCCGACAGGTGGCGCTTGGAGAGCTGCGTATGGTCCTGTGTAAAGGACGGGTCGAGGGGGGAGTGTGGGTAGGGGTGAGGTGGGTAGGGGGGGGGGGTGGTCGTTGGTGTTCGGTAGAGATATGGCGTTCAGATTTTTTGGGAGGTAAAACTTAAAGACATGGCCTGTGAGTGTGCAGTACTTTTGTACTTGTAAACCGGGTGGACTTGTTGGGTTTAGCATACAATCCCTACATAACCGTTGTTTATCATTACATTTGACGCACTTTTTACACCGTTCTTTTAAGCTGAATGTTGTAATTTTATTTTCTTCAGCATAACATCTACCATTTCTGTAATTGTTCTAAAGATATAAGTAAAGTATCTTCAAAGAATCTAGTTGTTCCGTCTGTATGGGATATTATTTCACAATGTGACTTCGGCCTCCTGGAATACTAATTACTGTAGAATTAAAATAGTTTTATTCAACCCACCAGTAATTGTGGCAAGATAGGATCAGGGGAAGGTGTGAGATGGGTGAGTGAGTACATAGGTGTACCATCCCTTCCCCTACCCCATCCTCACCCTTTCCCCTTACCCCATCCTCACCCCTTCCCCTACCCCATCGTCACCCCACCCATCACCCTGCTATAGTGTCCACGGTTAACAATAGCTGTTTAGGCCAGCGCTGTGCACAGTAAGGCCAAGCGTGTCGTTTCTGCCATGTTAGGGCGAATCGTTGCTGCAGCATATCCCACGTGTTACTCACGCCGACCATTTACTACCATAATGCATTTCGTGGGTTCTAACATGGAAGATGGTCCGGCTAAACCAGTCCAAGGAGAATGCCCTGGGACAACTGAATGAGATGACAGACTAAAATGGCCTCAGACACAGTTGAGATTTTAACTCGCAACCTGTTTGCTGTCGAGTTGGCCAGGCTTCTCGACCATGGCGGCTGCCGCGAGACTTCTCGACCATGGCTGCTGCCGCGAGACTTCTCAACCATGGCGGCTCCCGCGAGACTTCTCGATCATGGCGGCTGCCGCGAGACTTCTCGACCATGGCGGTTCCCGCGAGACTCCTCGACCATGGCGGCTGCCGCGAGACTTCTCGCCCATGGCGGTTCCCGCGAGACTCCTCGACCATGGCGGCCGCCGCGAGACTTCTCAACCATGGCGGCTCCCGCGAGATATCTCGATCATGGCGGCTGCCGCGAGACTTCTCGACCATGGCGGATCCCGCGAGACTTCCCGACCATGGCGGCTGCCGCGAGACTTCTCGACCATGGCGGTTCCCGCGACACTTCTCGACCATGGCGGCTGCCGCGAGACTTCTCGCCCATGGCGGCTCCCGCGAGACTCCTCGACCATGGCGGTTCCCGCCCTGTCACAGGATCACAGATCGCGCTCAATATAAACCCCTTTTTTGTGCGTTGTGCGCCCATTTGCGCCCTGCACGCACGTGGTCCAAGCCACAAGGAGAGTCCAACGGTCAAGTTTACGACAAGAGGAAAAAGAAGTCAACGCCTCATATATACGCACCACGTGGGCTGCACATAAATTCTTGCCTTTACTCGTGTTTTTTTGGTCTATAAAAGAGACCTGCGACAGTTTTACGCGCACTCTTTTGCGACCCTGCAGGAGAGAGTTTTGGGGGAGAGGGGGAGAGGGGGGGGGGGGGCTGATGGTAAGCGTGGCTAAGTCATGCGGACGGGTTCCGCTCGGTGTAAGAAAGTCCACGCGTTGCGGTTTAGCTATTTCACTTTGCGCTGTTAGATCATAGGATCGTAATTGGAGCCACCTTCTCGCCCCGCTCCTCCACCCCTCACTCCGTTCACCCCTCCCCCCCCCCTCCCACCGCCCGCCCCACGAGACCCTATCACCCTAGACTATCTGACTCAGCGGCGTGCTCGTTATATTTTACAGGTATCATGACAATCACCTGTGACGAGAAACACTCTAAACGGGAGTCCTCAGTTCACCCCTCCCCCCTCACCCCCCCGCCCCTCATACGCCGCCCCCCTCTCTCCCTTCATGAGGAGAACTCCCATTACCGTGGTACTTCCTCCATCCACCCACCTGTCACCCCCAAACCTCAGCACCTCCCCCCCCCCTACTGTCACCGCCTGAAGCGCGCAGCCCAACATACTTACCCGTCCCGCACCGCACCGCACGTCACCCCACCTCACTATATACCACACGGCACCCCACCTCACTATATACCACACGGCACCCCACCTCACTATATACCACAGGGCACCCCACCTCACTATATACCGCACGCTCCAATGCATACAGAACGCCTGCACTTTCTCCCACATGTATGCCTTTTACCGGCGATATCAGGTGAGTTGGGGTGGAAGCCACTCGCAGCCAGCCAGCCGCTGACAGACACAAAGACAGACAGACATTCAGAGAGCCAGCACGGAACTCCAAAAATGGCGAAACACGCAGGTGTTTTGACGTGTGACATTCGCTGACAGTGCATTGGAGAGGCGCCCATTAGTTAGCACGGTTAACGGCGTGTCACGGTGCCTAGCCCTATGAGTTTGATCAGTTGTCGTGACCACTCTCCCGTTTCGCTGATGGTGTTGTTGTGGTCAGTTTCGCCCGTGGGTTGAAATCGACACCTCCTCTTTGGCTCGTTAATCAACAACAACATCCTCCATCCGTGATTTATAGCGGTCGACAGGCCAACGTGCGTGCGCACGTGCACTCACTCCCTTCATTGTCACAGACAGGACAGGCAACCTGTGGAATATTAAAATTTAAATACCTGTGACGGAGGCCCCAGTGGCAGTGTCGGTGTTGTCTGTTTCCAGTGCGCGCAGCTACAGCGAGCGGTGAACCCGGCCAGGTAAAAGTTACTGTCGTGGTGATGACTGTTATGGTGATTAAAATGCCATCTTCGTTGCTAGTGAAATGTATTGATACAATGTAAGGTAAGGTATCTTTTGTCTTTGCTTGAGACTTAACCCAAGGTGCGCTGGGGTTGACGATTTGTCTTATACATGTACGCATACGTCCGTGACCGGGGCTGTCTATGAGGAGGGGAGAAAGGGAGGGAATACCAGGGACTTAGGGGGAGACAGGGGACCCCCGGGGAGGGAGGTATTGGGTATCCGCGGGGGTGGGCCTTCCACCGCCGCCCACCCGGCCACCCTCTACCCGTGCCTGTCCCCGGCCGCACGACCCTCCGACCGTCAGGCCGTCCCACCCCCTCAGCCTCCCTCCCACCCACCCACCCTCCCTCCGCCCGCCCGCTCGTCCACTTATCGATTCTCACCGTCGCTGCTCACTCCTTTATTCGCGAATGGATTGCGTATCACCCTCGCTGACTGTTTGTAATCAGGCATGGGGAGGGGTGGGAGTGGGGGGGGGGGTTGGCTTAGTGCTGTAGTCCTCGGGAGGGGTGGGGAGGGGTGGGGGGAGTGCGTTCAGCTGTGGGGCGGGAGACCCATGCGGCAAGCGGCACGGCGGTGGCGGGGCTGGCAGTTGTCTGACGGAGGACTTAAACTGACTGTACGCTGTGCGGCGCGGTCCCATCGTGAGAAATACACGACCACCACTGACGGCGTGGAGAAAGGGACCTCAGTGAACAGGCCGAGGGGGATATCAGCCAGCGAGGCGTACCGACTAACCCGGCCCTATATGGCGCTGGGGCGTGGGACTGGTCAACACCGGGCAACACTGACCTAGCCCTGCCCCCTTAAGGACGTCGACCACCCCGAGGACAATACAGGAGGGGGCAGCCCGGGGGCACACCACCCTGAGTGCCCGCCCGCCAGCCAGCCCGCCAGCCCAGCCCGCCAGCTTGCCCACAGGGTGGCTGTGACGTCAGACCTTCTGCCAACACCGCCAGGAAGGGGGGCGGGAGACACTGACCCAGTTCTCAGTGGCTTGTCGATTACCGACGACGACAGCGGTCGGCATTCCCTTTGATGTCTCGAGCATCTTCATCCCGTGGATAGTTGTCATTGCAACTCATTGTTCATTGTTGTTGTCGTGTTCACGTGTTAATAGCACTCAGTCAAGTGTTTTTATGTTCGCATCAGCCGTGTCTACCAACTGGGATACTGTAATTGCTACTGCTCAACGTTGACGAGAATCCAGTTGTGCAAGGGACATTTTAACTGTGTGGATTTGGAGGTAAGCTGTCACATTGCTGCGGATGTTGGATGTTGTTGGCCAGAGCTCGCCACTTGCTGATTGCAGTCCACCCTGTAACCCCTGATTCACCTACCCAGAGTCAATAGCCGACCAGGTTATAGGCTGACCGGTAGGGGAGGGGGTGGGGTATGCCGTGGGGGGGGGGGGTGCTATAGTCCTTGGCGAGGGCAGCTGTGGCTGCTGCACTCGGCTGGTGGGAGATAAATGTAAGGCTGATTTATGGCGGTCGGTTGGGGCGGGGGGGGGGGGCGTGTATGTGTATAGATATTGTGGTCGGCTTTGGTCCCCCCCCACTCCCCTCCCCCTCCCCTGCCACTCCCACCCCTCGTCCTGGATGGCATGCGTTGTCACACCCATGACTGTTGGGTGCAGGGTTTTTGCAGTTTCTGCTGGGCAGTGCCTTGTTTCCGGGTAATGGCATGGAACCAAGACCAGAGAACTCTAGAGACCCGTGTCTCACATACATGTTGTATGTAGGCCCAATGATGGTCAATGCCTCTCCGTCAGACTTCCACTGTAGCAGTAACAGCAGTAGTAGCACGGAGTATCCGGAAGTAAACTGACTTGATTGGGATTTACGCCCGATTTTACGGCGCTTCCAAACTGGCATTTTAAAGCTGTATCGTGGCAATCGAAGGGTAAAGGCGAATGGTAAGTACTACGTGAGCTATATACTGACTGAATCACCATCGTGGAGGGATGGTTCATCGTACAGCTACACTGAAGCCCACCGGATATGACGGGAGACACGTGACCTGAGCCGATTGCGTGGCGATTTGCCTCTCGCGAAGACGTCCCCAGTGGCGTGGCGGGGGGGGGAGGGGTAGATAGCGGAGAGAAGAGAGGGAGTTGAGTGGGGGGAGGGGGCGGCATACGGCCAGGGAGGGGTGTGGTCTGCCCACGTACCGACGAGCTTGTTGTCCTCATCAAGTCATCTACGGATCTACGTAGTACTGTTCGGGGGCTCGACTGGTTTGAGTAATGACCTGACAGATGTAGGCTTAAGTTCTGCTCTGGTCCATGCTGGTCTGCGCTGTGCTGTGTTGTTGGCTGTGGTCGACTGTGACCTACCAAAGCACGGTTTGAATTAGGAGAAGGAAGAAAACAAACGCTTCGAGCGGCGAGAAGTCATTTGTTAGCCTTCTTATTGCATAGACACCATGTGTTGTTGTCACTCCCCCTCCATCCACAACACTCTGGGCACTCTGGCAGTGGTTACGTCACGGGCCTGAGACCCCAACCCCAGGGCCTGAGACCCCAGCCCCAGGGCCTGAGACCCCAGCCCCAGAGCCTGAGACACCAGCCCCAGTGCCTGAGACCCCAGCCCTAGGGCCTGAGACCCCAGCCCCAGTGCCTGAGACCCCAGTCCCAGGGCCTGAGACCCCAGCCCCCAAGGGCCTAAGACCCCAGCCCCAGGGCCTAAGACCCCAGCCCCAGCGCCTGAGAACCCAGTCCATTATTACCATGTCCCGTCTCCTTCCGGTTCCGGCGTCGAGACCACGTGTCTGCCGCTTGGGAAGGAAAGTTTTTTGTATCTTTTATAATCTATTTGATAATCAATTATCAATGATTTTGAATGCTTTGTCTTTGGCTTTAGATAGAACTGATGATGTATTGAATCTCATCAACCTACCAATGCACCATTTATTATGAGTCTGTCTGCCACAAATGATGCATTGTGTGCTTCTATCACGGTTTGCTGTTTTACGATATCTTGGTCATTCTTTTACCATCATCGGGTTGTTCTTTTCCCACTGGTTAGGTTAGGCTTACAACGTTGTGGCTCTGTTCACTCTGGTTCGTGCGCCGTCGCTGTTATCGCTCTATCTCTGGTCGCCCAGTACCGTTTCCTTTTAAATTATTATAGCGCATCGAAACATTTCCGATGTAATGGGTATTGGTGAAGCGACCCCTAGGGGCAGAGGAGTGCACCACTGATATCCATCTCTGTCCATCTCTCGCTCTCTGTATCTCTCCGTCTCTGTATCTGTATCTGTCTCTGTTTCTGTCTGTGTGTCTCTCTCTGTCTCTGCCCCCCCCCCTCTCCTCTCTCTCTAGGTATTTTGCATCTTTCTCTCTCTATCTTCAAGTCTGTGTCACTCTCTCTCGTTCTGTCTCTCTCTCTCTGTCTGTCTATGTCACTCTTTGCCACACTGTCTGTCGTTATCTCTCTCAGCCATCCTTCGACCAGCGTTCATAATCAGCAACTTTCTTTGCCAGAATTGTTGACTTTTGTGTCTCCCAAGGGAGAGCTTCGACTGACTCACTGCTGGTGAATCACGAGCGTGCAGTGGGCCGACGGCTCCACGTACAGGACACTGGTATCCGTTAGGCATTGGGATTTGGGCATTGGGTAAGACGGCGAGATGTCACCCGCGCAATTCGATGGCAATACGCCATACACGCAGCTATAAACAGATACACGTCACCAATGCCATGGGCGGCAATATGCCATGGAAACGATTGACAGCAATATGCCTTCAATGCCATGGGCGGCAATATGCCATGGAAACGATTGACAGCAATATGCCTTCAATGCAATGGGCGGCAATATGCCATGGAAACGATTGACAGCAATATGCCTTCAATGCAATGGGCGGCAATATGCCATGGAAACGATTGACAGCAATATGCCATGGAAACAATTGGCAGCCTTATGCCATCGAGCCAGTTAACGGCAATACGATATCAAGGTAATGGACTCTTCTGATGAAAACTTGACGTCTTGATAATATGTTGCTTGGCTTACTAGATGTTAAATAGTAAATAATTTACCTTCTTGATTTCTCATCATGAGACCGGGGGTCGTTATTAATTGCCCCCTGCCTGCCTCCTCCTGTACGGGATTGGTTAAAAAATCAGTGCGGGCTCTGGGACTTATGTGAGGTCGTTGGATTATCGCCCACACCCGGTGTATCGGACCGTACCTACCTTATCTGTCCCTGTACCTGTACCAGATGGCCACCGGCTCAGCCTTACCCCAAATCAGGGCTTAGCTCGCACGCGGCCTGACGCAGACAGCCAGCAGCCACCCGCCACCAGACCCACAGCCACCACCAGGCCCACAGCCAACACCAGGCCCACAGCCACCCTGCCACCACCAGGCCCACTGCCACCCTGCCACCACCAGGCCCACAGCCACCCTGCCACCACCAGGCCCACAGCCACCCTGCCACCACCAGGCCCACAGCCACCCTGCCACCACCAGGCCCACAGCCACCCTGCCATCACCAGGCCCACAGCCACCCTGCCACCACCAGGTCCACAGCCACCACCAGGCACACAGCCACCCTGCCGCTACATGGCCCACAGCCACCACCAGGCCCAGCAGCCACCCTGCCACCACCAGGCCCAGCAGCCACCCTGCCACCACCAGGCCCACAGCCACCCTGCCACCACCAGGCCCACAGCCACCCTGCCACCACCAGGCCCACAGCCACCCTGCCACCACCAGGCCCACAGCCACCCTGCCACCACCAGGGCCACAGCCACCCTGCCACAACCAGGCCCATAGCCCCCCTGCCACCACCAGGCCCACAGCCACCCTGCCGCCACCAGACCCACAACCACCCTGCCTCCGCCAGGCCCACACCACCCTGCCGCCGCCAGGCCCACAGCCACCCTGCCACCACCAGGCTCACAGCCACACTGCCACCACCAGGCCCACAGCCACCCCCTGGCCCACAGCCACCCTGCCACCACCAGGTCCACAGCCCCCCTGCCACCACCATGTCCACAGCCACCACCAGGCCCACAGCCAACCGCCCATCGCAGGCGCTCCAGCCGGTGGGTACAGAGTTCAAGAAGCCCTGTTCAACAATGCCATGTCCGATAAGGAATGAAATACTAGAGAGGGAGAGGAGAGGAGTGGGTGTGGGGGAGTAGGGGTGGGGTGGGCGGAATAGGTGTGGATTAAGGGTAGGGGAAGATAGGATTGGGGTAGATGGGGTAGGGGGGGGTCGAGGATGAAGGGCAATGTTATTGGAGTAGGGTGGCGGGGGTGGCGGGGAGGGGTCGGCGTTGAAGGGGTGAAGTAGGGGTGTGGGTGGGTTGGTATGGCTGGGTGGGAGGGGGGAGAGGAGGGATTGAGTAGGGGTGGGGTTCGTGGATGAAGAGGGTTGCTGGCGGAGAAGAGGGGTGTTAGATCGTCGCGAACACCGGAATAGACGTGGCTACCAGACAAGGAAGTACTCAACCAGGTAATAGACAGGTGGTCGATGGTAGACAGGTGGTCGATGGTGGTCGATGGTGGGAGGGTGGTGGTGGAGTGGGGTATTCCGGGTGAGCGCGCCTTATCACCTTATATCTATTATCAGTAGCTGATGCTGGAGGTTCTGAGGCAGGTGTTGATAGGCCGGTATGTGAGCCGCCTGAAGCGTACGTCTACCATCGTTATACGGACTTCACCGAAAGTGCTGTTAAAACCTAATGACATCCGATCAAACGGTCGGTCAGAACGACTGCCGAATAGACCGCTCCAGGATGTCAGTCATTCACGGACGTCACTGTTGCTTTTATCCAATCACGAGGTGAAAAAAGGTCTTCCACGTGCGTTATGTCGGACAAACAAAGCAGCTTGTCAATTTGTTGTCACTTTCAGAGATGAGTACTTCTCATTTGTACCAACCATCAGCTCTGATTGTCAATTTCATACTCATGATAAAGGAAAAAGGACTCACGCGTGGGCGGGGCTTAATGTCGGAGCCTGGATCGGTCTATTGGACGTGTGCTCGCTATATTTGCTATGCTCAGGTCTCGTAGTGGCTATTTTATCTACGATATACTTGGCTGCCTCGCATAGCTGCTGTGATGAAACTACCCTGGGACTGTTGGCCCTGGACAGATTAACTTGTGGGTTCGAGGCGCCCTTGTCGCACTCACGAAGAGTAAGGCTCTGTAGGTACATGGCTTCTCGCTTGCTTTCACGAAGAGTAAGTGTCACCCAGTGACATGGCTCATGGCCTACCTTTACGAAGAGTAACGGTCATCCAGTGACATGGCTCATGGCCTGCCTTCACGAAGAGTAAGGGTTACTCAGCACCCAGTGACATGGCTCATGGCTTGACTTCACGAATAGTGCGGGCCGCCTAGTGACATGGCTCATGGCTTGAAGGGTTAGGGTCACTCAGCGACACGTTTCCACTATTGTCCTAATGAAGAGTAAAGTGATACCACCCCCTACCCCTCCCATCCCCCAAGGACTGCCTGGTCCTACCCCCCCCCCCCCCCCCGGGGTGTCTCCAGCTGCGTCACCCAGCGGCACGGCCCTGCACCGCGGTCTGTATACCGTGGTGCTGGTAGTAGAGAGGAGGAAGGAGGGAGGGAGGGGGGCGGGGAGGGGAGGGGCGGGTGGAAGGGTCGGAGGGGGGGGGGGGTGTATTCGTCTCTGTGATTTTGGCTGCAGATTCATTATAATTCCATCGATCTCGTTGGGAGTGCCGTTTTCATTTGAATTTAAAATCAAGGCCGCTTGGAGCGCCTGTCGTCGTCCTTGCTAGCCGGTCTACTGCGCTGTATCACCGCTGTACCACCACCACCACCACCATCACCACCAGCAGCAACAGCCTCAGCGGCCAGCCGATGGCTGACCACGGCGACCAAGTTGGGGCGGGGAGACTTGGCGGGACTTGGCGGGCCCAGGAGTGGTGGGTGTGGGGGGGGGGGGACTTGGCGGGCCCAGGAGTAGTGGGTGTGGGGTGGGGGGGGGGGGGAGGGGCTGCCCTGCTGCCAGGCGGCGCCGGACTAGGGGATACGAGTCAACACCAGCTGATGGCTCCTGGGAAATTCCCTCCTCCTCCCCCGTCATCAAGCCAATGTGACTGAAGGCGATGTTTTCCCGTCGAGACAGCAGCGCGGCCACTGTTTGCACGGCAGCCTACTTTAATACCCGGCCCGTTATATTGATCAGATTAGTCTTTGGTAATGAGGGCAAGTAGTTGACTGCTGTAGCGATAGGGGTGGGGGGGGGGGGTGCAGGGGAAGGCAGTGGACCCAGCCACGTGGCGCTTCGTGGCTTAGCTATATGGACAAACACGTTATCCCGTTGTTATCACGGATGATCGTTATTTGGTCGATTTATCATTCCCTTGTGACCACTCAGAGGGCTATTTAGTGAGATATTTTGTAGCAGGAATGTTGATATTAAGTTATAATTCCAATTTATCGCATTTATCGCCAGATACGTGGAAGTCTGGTTCTGTCGGACAATGGAGTCCCACACACACACTCAATCACCGGGTAAATAAACCTCGCTTGGTTTTTGGTTTTTAGTAACGTTGGCAGCCAGACGTCACGTGGCTTGTATCACGCTTTGTTAAAGCTTCCACTAAAGCATGTTTGGCTTTGTGGAAGTTTTTTTTGTTTAGAATTGATGCGGGCGCCGCCGTTAAATCAGTTGTTTGGCTGGCGTAATTGACAGCTGCGAGAACTCGGTCGACCAGGGTGAAATGTGTGTAAAACATTACTCCGTCATCCGCGGAGATAATATATGTAGAGAGATATATAGTGTGTACGCCATGTTGTCCCCGTGACAGCTGGCGCCCTCTGGTGGCAGACAGGGGAGGAGTAATTAGAGACCATTCATATTCTTACAGAAACAAAATGAATGTAAGTTATTGTCTACGTAGCAGAGTGTTTCTTGGCTCTTTTGGATTGTGGCGCTGGGTAATGAGGTCTTCGTGACGAGGTTCGCATCTGTTGTCGTGGTACACTGCGGACTCGAACCAGAGACCGCCAGACTTGAGGCCCTGTCGACGTAGCCGTTGTAATAGACTTAGGCAGTTGGAAGTTTGGCACTCACATACATGTATGTACAGCAGCCCTGTTGGTTTGTAAAGGGGTAGGGGTTGGGGTAGGGGGGGGGGGGGTGGCCTTTGTCAGTGTTGCGTAAGGCGTAAAGGGCCTGGAACCCGTCCCTTAGACTAGATTTTATATATATATATTGGTACACATGTGAATCGAACCTACTACTCTCAACATTAAATATTGACATTTGTAAGCCAACATTGACGTCCTAACGAAGGGATTCGAACCCGCGACTCCAGCCTTATTAACGGCGCATCAACATATACATTGGTACGTGAACTCCGGACTCGAACCCGCGACCTCGCTAACAGAGGTATCGAGACCAAAATATGGCACCCGCGACCCGGGATTTGGCTTGGTCAAGTGGAGCCTAAGCCTGGTCCACCGTACCAGCGTGTGCGTATAACGAGAGTCGGGGGCCACAAGGTAATAAGGAAGCCAGGCATGTAGGCACTAGCTGCCCCCTCCGGCCCTATCATCAAGCTGCGCTTCTAATTGACAACAGTCGTTTGCGGCCCCCTCGCTCACAATCTGCCCCTTCGCTCACAATCTGCCCTCTCGCCAAGTTGATTGGAAGAACCCAATGACCCCACCCTCCCCGCAATCGATGGGGAGGGCACGTGACTCGGAAGGCCGTAGCGGGCCGCTGGACATTGAAAACCCGGCGGAAGGGATGCGGGTGGGGAGTGGGTGTGATGGAGGGTAGGGAGGGGGGGGGGGGGGGTGCGGAATATTGGTAATCTGAATTGTCCCTCATGCTACCGGATACTGTGTGTGTGTGAGAGACCGGAGCTGGCTGGGGTGGACGCCCGGGGCTGACGGACCGACCGGGGGGTGGGAGGGAGAGGGCGTCACTGTCCACTGTACCCACACAACCCCCCCCCCCCCAACCCCATCCATGGAGGCCACAGGTCATATCCACAAGGAAGTGTGCCCTCCCTCCTTCCTGTCTCCAGTTCCCGGGGATGATAATAGTCACGTTGACCATTAAATCTCCGCTCAGCTCCGGAAGCGGTTTTTACGGGCTGGCAACTTCCCTAATGATCGGGGATTGTCGTGGGGCGATGTGAGCATCTGCCGCTAACGAATCACAGTGTGTGCGCAGTGGATGAATTGAATGGCCAAAGAAAGTGCAAAGAGAGACGTCTGTTTGTTTAGGAGATGACGGTGGGGTGTGCGAGCGGGGGGGGGGGGGGGGGCAGGGGGGGGGGCTTCTCCGGGTGTTCATTGGCTGCCGCTTCATCCGGCCTCCTAATTTAGTACCATGGTTACCACCTAAATGATGACCTTAAAGGCTATAGTGTCCTTCCTTAAAGAAACCATACAAGAACAAATCACTTACTTTCTGTAGGGTAGATTAACGGCGGTTTTCGCCTGTAGACCTCCGCTAGCTCAGTGGGCTAGAGCGCTGGCATTCAGCCCTCTGGCCACCTGAGAGCCTAACGGCACCTGGATCGATGCTTCGAGCCCCGCTGTGGCCATGTCTGTGTGGTCGCAGGATAGAGATCCCATGCCCTTCTTCGCAAAGAGTAGGGGGGTTATCCCCGGGGACATGGCTCCACTCTCCCGTCCTTCTCCCATTGACCAAACGTGGTTAAAGCGTCCTGAATATACAACAGACGGCCTACAACCAATCGCCTGTAGACATGTACCTAAGCCTTTGGCAGCCTCAGATGCAAAAAAAACCCCAACTAGCATCATGGCGGAAGACTGGACTTGAGGGTGTTGTGGGGGGGGGGGGGGCTCTTGGTATTGGTAGTGTATACTGCTGTGGACGGCCAGTGACTTCGCTCACCCCAACCCTCAGTGCCATCCTCGGTACGTTTTGGGGTCACGTGTTGCAGACCTTTTCAAGGACGTGGTCTGTAGGGGCGGGGGGGGGGCCACTATCACCAAGGACGTGAAGGTCCGTCGCATCGCTTGTATTATGTAATAGTATATGGAGGACACTGGGACGTATGGGTAATGGTTACAACTTGCCGTTACCGATGTTGAGGTCTCACCCACCCGCTTAATTACTTCAGCCTTCATTCACACACCGCGGAAGAACCCTATAGATGCACGGCGGATCCGCTGTTTACATACCGCGTCATGGCGATGTGCGGTCGGTGTGAAAGGTTTTGTAACGATAGGGTATACGGGTGGATGTACCGCATATCTACCCCTCCACCCCATAACCCGGTGTCGTAACCCTCCTCCCCTCCCCCCTCCCTCTCGTCCTAGCCCTCCTGCCCCCACCCGCCCCCCCCACCCCCCATCCCAGCCGCGGTGCCGACGGCGTGTCGACAGTGGTTGTATGCTGACTGGCCAGTTAATCATGGCCGACATCGCAGCCATCGCCATCCCCCGCGCCATAACCTCCCCCCAAGATGGCTGCCCACCACTTCTACCTACAGATTTACCGTTAATTGATGGTATACGGGTCTGTTTATGAGGAGAGCGAGGCTACTGGAAGCCGATTTAAAGCTGCTGCCCAGACGTAATGGTCCTGCCCTCGCCGCTGGAGCCGTCGACCCGCGGTCCGGAGTCCGGTCATCTCCGGCGATTTAAACTCGTCGGGAATCTATTTTGGATCGCGCCAGATGGGGAGGTGCATGCCGGGATAGCTGGCAGCGGTCCGGCGCCGAGCGCCTCCTCGCGGCCAGAGATTAATCACAACCGGAAGTGCTTATTGACGCCATACTCCATCGCTAGGCGGCGCCGTCCCCTTCGCCTCGAGTGGATAATCCAGCCCGGTCCCTGTGCGTCCAGGCCTCAGTCAATGCGCCTCCGACCTGCATGTACAGCTAGGGGCACCTATCGCGGCCAGAGTGTGACTGGCTATGCTTCATTGCTATGAGTGGATCGTGTCCATGCCCTTGACATTGTGATGGTATGAGTCTGTCTGGGTTATGCCTGCTTCCATTGATTGACTCACTGAGGATTTGACCTAAAAATCTCAGACCTGTATAGGACTAATTGTGTGTTATGTACCATCTGCCTTGAAGCCAGGTAGGTGTTTCGTTGGGTGTTTATAAAGCGAGCAGGTACCTTATGTATAAAGCACTATGTTGTGAGTTTGGTCTATTGCCATCGTTGTACTTATCGTAATGGATAATCTTCCGGTTCTAAACCGAACGTAATAATGTCGTGTCAGCAGATTCGTTGGTTGATGTACTTCAGACGCATTCTCAGCATGAGAAAACTCGCGACAAGAACGACAAAACTCACAACAAACACGAGAAAACTTACCACAAACACGAGAAAACTTACCACAAACACGAGAAAACTTACCACAAACACGAGAAAACTTACCACAAGCACGAGAAAACTTACCGCAAACACGAGAAAACTTACCACAAGCACGAGAAAACTTACCACAAGCACGAGAAAACTTACCACAAACACGAGAAAACTTACCACAAACACGAGAAAAGTCACGTCCGATGCAAAAAGAACAGATTACCGAAAACAGCATCACAAACAGAAGAGATCTACCAGGAGGAGCCACGGCAGACACAAACAGATTACCAAACAACCCTATCACAAACAGGAGAGATAGACCAGTCAGAGCCACAGCAGACACAGATTACCAAACAAACGTACCACAAATGACACAGATTACCAAACAAACGTACCACAAATGACACAAACATATTACCAAACAATCCCATCACAAACAGGAGAGATATACCAGACAAACCCGCAGCAGACGCAAACAGATTACCAAACAAACCCATCACAAAGAGAAGAGATCTATCAGTAAGAGCCACCACACTTTCAGCCATGCTGACAACAAACGCGAGAGAGATGGACAAGGTACCTAACGCCCACTTCGTGTTGCTAGTGGGAAACACCTCGGAAACCCGCGCTTACAACTCGTCGGTGTGGGGAAAGTCGTCCCTCCTCTAACGTCAGAGAAACGTGTGTTCATTATTTTTAGAGCAGAGGCCATCGTGGTTCGTGGGGTGAGGGGGATAACGCCTTGGCCCACCTGGCCGAGGCTTCACGAAGACCGACCCCCCTTGCTCGCCTACCCGTCCTCCCGCTCGCCTCCCCACACCTATCCGGCACTGACCCCATGCCCTCCCCTCCCTCCCCGTCCCCGGCCACTCGGTCGGGCGGCTGCCTGGTTTATCGCGTGGGGGGCGGGGCGGGCGGGGGTGGCGAGGAGACCCCTCTTTGATTGTACATCGGCCGTGGCACTCGGGGAATGTTGCCGGAACCGGAAAGGGCGGCCCGAGTGAGTGAACCGCCAGATGTCGCCACTGGAAGGCCGTTCATATTCTTTGCTGAAGTTTATCAGCTTCCGTTAAGTAGCGCCCTCTGGCGGAGGCCCCTGATTGGCTGCCTGGTTTTGATTCACTCCGCGAAAATTGAAGCCGATTCCGTGAACAGTTTTTATTATGATTAGAGAGGCTCCAAGAGGCCTTGCAGAAAATTGCCTCATTGACGTATTCTCAGCCTACCGTATGACGTCGGCTGGTCTCTGTATATATCGTTCCATAGATTTTTATTGTTTAGAAATTGAAAGCCGAATTATATATCCAGGCTTTGTTGTCGATAAATTAAGTGGTTCAGAACAATTATTGCCCATTTGCTTTATGTGTCTGCGCCAATATTATTGGCGTTATTACACGTCGTTATTTTGGGGCTTTTCTCTCATCATCTAAGGTTTTTTTCGGGGCAAATTGATGTCTTCTCCCTCTATAGATGTCTTTGATGCTCGCATGATAGGCTCGTAGCAGTTTTGACTGCACAGCGATAAGGTTCCGGGTCCATGTCAGACTGACTGGGGTCCATGTCAGACTGACTGGGGTCCATGTCAGACTGACTGGGGTCCATGTCAAACTGACTGGGGTCCATGTCAGACTGACTGGGGTCCATGTCAGACTGACTGGGGTCCATGTCAGACTGACTGGGGTCCATGTCAGACTGACTGGGGTCCCTGTCAGACTGACTGGGGTCCATGTCAGACTGACTGGGGTCCATGTCAGACTGACTGGGGTCCATGTCAGACTGACTGGGGTCCATGTCAGACTGACTGGGGTCCATGTCAGACTGACTGGGGTCCATGTCAGACTGACTGGGGTCCATGTCAGACTGACTGGGGTCCATGTCAAACTGACTGGGGTCCATGTCAGACTGACTGGGGTCCATGTCAGACTGACTGGGGTCCATGTCAGACTGACTGGGGTCTATGCCAGACTGACTGGGGTCCATGTCAGACTGACTGGGGTCCATGTCAAACTGACTGGGGTCCATGTCAGACTGACTGGGGTCCATGTCAGACTGACTGGGGTCCATGCCAGACTGACTGGGGTCCATGTCAGACTGACTGGGGTCCATGTCAGAATGACTGGGGTCTATGTCAAACTGACTGGGGTCCATGTCAGGCTGACTGGGGTCCATGTCAGACTGACTGGGGTCTATGTCAGACTGACTGGGGTCCATGTCAGAATGACTGGGGTCCATGTCAGACTGACTGGGGTCCATGTCAAACTGACTGGGGTCCATGTCAGACTGACTGGGGTCCATGTCAGACTGACTGGGGTCCATGTCAGACTGACTGGGGTCCATGTCAAACTGACTGGGGTCCATGTCAGACTGACTGGGGTCCATGCCAGACTGACTGGGGTCCATGCCAGACTGACTGGGGTCCATGTCAGGCTGACTGGGATCCATGTCAGAATGACTGATGTCCATGTCAGGCTGACTGGGGTCCATGTCGGACTGACTGGGGTCCATGTCAGACTGACTGGGGTCCATGTCAGACTGACTGGGGTCCAATATCAGACTGACTGGGGTCCAATATCAGACTGACTGGGGTCCATGTCAGACTGACTGGGGTCCATGTCAGACTGACTGGGGTCCATGTCAGACTGACTGGGGTCCATGTCAGACTGACTGGGGTCCATGTCAGACTGACTGGGGTCCATGTCAGACTGACTGGGGTCCATGTCAGACTGACTGGGGTTCATGCCAGACTGACTGGGGTCCATGTCAAACTGACTGGGGTCCATGTCAGACTGACTGGGGTCCATGCCAGGCTGACTGGGGTCCATGTCGGACTGACTGGGGTCCATGTCAGACTGACTGGGGTCCAATATCAGACTGACTGGGGTCCAATATCAGACTGACTGGGGTCCATGTCAGACTGACTGGGGTCCATGTCAGACTGACTGGGGTCCATGTCAGACTGACTGGGGTCCATGTCAGAATGACTGGGGTCCATGTCAGAATGACTGGGATCCATGTCAGAATGACTGGGGTCCATGTCAGACTGACTGGGGTCCCTGTTAGACTGACTGGGGTCCCTGTTAGACTGACTGGGGTCCAATATCAGACTGACTGGGGTCCATGTCAGACTGACTGGGGTCCATGTCAGAATGACTGGGGTCCATGTCAGACTGACTGGGGTCCCTGTTAGACTGACTGGGGTCCAATATCAGACTGACTGGGGTCCAATATCAGAATGACTGGGATCCATGTCAGAATGACTGGGATCCATGTCAGACTGACTGGGGTCCATGTCAGACTGACTGGGGTCCATGTCAGACTGACTGGGGTCCCTGTTAGACTGACTGGGGTCCATGTCAGACTGACTGGGGTCCATGTAAGACTGACTGGGGTCCATGTAAGACTGACTGGGGTCCATGTCAGACTGACTGGGGTCCATGTCAGACTGACTGGGGTCCATGTCAGACTGACTGGGGTCCATGTCAGACTGACTGGGGTCCCTGTTAGACTGACTGGAGTCCATGTCAGACTGACTGGGGTCCATGTCAGACTGACTGGGGTTCATTTCGGACTGACTGGGGTCCATGTCAGACTGACTGGGGTCCATGTCAGACTGACTGGGGTCTATGCCAGACTGACTGGGGTCCATGTCAGACTGACTGGGGTCCATGTCAGACTGACTGGGGTCCATGTCAGACTGACTGGGGTCCCTGTTAGACTGACTGGGGTCCATGTCAGACTGACTGGGGTCCATGTCAGACTGACTGGGGTTCATTTCGGACTGACTGGGGTCCATGTCAGACTGACTGGGGTCCATGTCAGAATGACTGGGGTCCATGTCAGAATGACTGGGGTCCATGTCAGACTGACTGGGGTCTATGTCAGAATGACTGGGGTCTATGTCAGACTGACTGGGGTCCATGTCAGACTGACTGGGGTCCATGTCAGACTGACTGGGGTCCATGTCAGACTGACTGGGGTCCATGTCAGACTGACTGGGGTCCATGTCAGACTGACTGGGGTCCATGTCAGAATGACTGGGATCCATGTCAGAATGACTGGGATCCATGTCAGACTGACTGGGGTCCATGTCAGACTGACTGGGGTCCATGTCAGACTGACTGGGGTCCATGCCAGACTGACTGGGGTCCATGTCAGGCTGACTGGGGTCCATGTCAGACTGACTGGGATCCATGTCAGAATGACTGATGTCCATGTCAGGCTGACTGGGGTCCATGTCGGACTGACTGGGGTCCATGTCGGACTGACTGGGGTCCATGTCAGACTGACTGGGGTCCAATATCAGACTGACTGGGGTCCAATATCAGACTGACTGGGGTCCATGTCAGACTGACTGGGGTCCATGTCAGACTGACTGGGGTCCATGTCAGACTGACTGGGGTCCATGTCAGACTGACTGGGGTCCATGTCAGAATGACTGGGGTCCATGTCAGAATGACTGGGATCCATGTCAGAATGACTGGGATCCATGTCAGACTGACTGGGGTCCATGTCAGACTGACTGGGGTCCCTGTTAGACTGACTGGGGTCCCTGTTAGACTGACTGGGGTCCAATATCAGACTGACTGGGGTCCATGTCAGACTGACTGGGGTCCATGTCAGAATGACTGGGGTCCATGTCAGACTGACTGGGGTCCCTGTTAGACTGACTGGGGTCCAATATCAGACTGACTGGGGTCCAATATCAGACTGACTGGGGTCCATGTCAGACTGACTGGGGTCCATGTCAGACTGACTGGGGTCCATGTCAGACTGACTGGGGTCCATGCCAGACTGACTGGGGTCCATGTCAGACTGACTGGGGTCCATGTCAGACTGACTGGGGTCCATGTCAGACTGACTGGGGTCCATGTCAGACTGACTGGGGTCCATGTCAGAATGACTGGGGTCCATGTCAGAATGACTGGGATCCATGTCAGAATGACTGGGATCCATGTCAGACTGACTGGGGTCCATGTCAGACTGACTGGGGTCCATGTCAGACTGACTGGGGTCCCTGTTAGACTGACTGGGGTCCATGTCAGACTGACTGGGGTCCATTTCGGACTGACTGGGGTCCATGTAAGACTGACTGGGGTCCATGTCAGAATGACTGGGGTCCATGTCAGACTGACTGGGGTCCATGTCAGACTGACTGGGGTCCATGTCAGACTGACTGGGGTCCCTGTTAGACTGACTGGGGTCCATGTCAGACTGACTGGGGTCCATGTCAGACTGACTGGGGTTCATTTCGGACTGACTGGGGTCCATGTCAGACTGACTGGGGTCCATGTCAGACTGACTGGGGTCTATGCCAGACTGACTGGGGTCCATGTCAGACTGACTGGGGTCCATGTCAGACTGACTGGGGTCCATGTCAGACTGACTGGGGTCCATGTCAGACTGACTGGGGTCCATGTCAGACTGACTGGGGTTCATTTCGGACTGACTGGGGTCTATGTCGGACTGACTGGGGTCCATGTCAGACTGACTGGGGTCCATGTCAGACTGACTGGGGTCCATGTCAGACTGACTGGGGTCCATGTCAGAATGACTGGGGTCCATGTCAGACTGACTGGGGTCCATGTCAGAATGACTGGGGACCATGTCAGACTGACTGGAGTCCATGTCAGAATGACTGGGGTCCATGTCAGAATGACTGGGGTCCATGTCAGACTGACTGGGGTCCATGTCAGAATGACTGGGGTCCATGTCAGAATGACTGGGGTCCATGTCAGACTGACTGGGGTCCATGTCAGACTGACTGGGGTCCATGTCAGACTGACTGGGGTCCATGTCAGACTGACTGGGGTCTATGTCAGACTGACTGGGGTCCATGTCAGACTGACTGGGGTCCATGTCAGACTGACTGGTGTCCATGTCAGACTGACTGGGGTCCATGTCAGAATGACTGGGGTCCATGTCAGAATGACTGGCGTCCATGTCAGACTGACTGGGGTCCATGTCAGACTGACTGGGGTCCATGTCAGACTGACTGGGGTCCATGTCAGAATGACTGGGGTCCATGTCAGAATGACTGGGGTCCATGTCAGACTGACTGGGGTCTATGTCAGAATGACTGGGGTCTATGTCAGACTGACTGGGGTCCATGTCAGACTGACTGGGGTCCATGTCAGACTGACTGGGGTCCATGTCAGACTGACTGGGGTCCATGTCAGACTGACTGGGGTCCATGTCAGACTGACTGGGGTCTATGTCAGAATGACTGGGGTCCATGTCAGACTGACTGGGGTCCATGTCAGACTGACTGGGGTCCATGTCAGAATGACTAGGGTCCATGTCAGAATGACTGGGGTCCATGTCAGAATGACTGGGGTCCATGTCAGACTGACTGGGGTCCATGTCAGACTGACTGGGGTCCATGTCAGAATGACTGGGTTCCATGTCAGACTGACTGGGGTCCATGTCAGACTGACTGGGGTCCATGTCAGACTGACTGGGGTCCATGTCAGACTGACTGGGGTCCATGTGGTAGTCTCCCGACGTGGCTGCCTGGTGGCCGCTGGCCATGGCGGCCCCCACGGGTCCGGGGCAGACCGGGGACGGAATGAAGGGAAGTCTGTTTAGGGGTGGGGGTGGGGGAGGGGTAGGGGGGGGGTGATTATGGTGGGGGAAGAGAGCTTACGTCTGTGGTCAGCAGCTGACACTGAGGCCAAGCCGCCGGGGCCTACCCTTGGCCCCCCACCCCCACGACCCCCTGCCGCTAGGACCACGGCGGTGAGAGCTCCCTCGCTTTGCCAGTGGTGGCGTGTAATGCGTGGGCGAGGGTTGCGTGGGTGGGTGACGGGGTGGGTGGAGGTGGTGAGGCGTGTGGGGGAGGAGGGGTGGGGTAGGGGGGTGGGTGGGGGTTGAGAGAAGCGAGTGGGGTCCAGGGACTGAGAGCAAGGCCTGGTAGGCCATGGCCGCCACGAGGCCTTCCCCAGAATTCGTTGTGGTGTGGAAAGGACAAGTTGCCTTCTGGAGCATAAGGGTGAAGCCTCTTCTGGATGCCGTCAGCCCCTTCTCTTGTACGACCATTGTCTATCCACTGCTACTAGCCTCCACTGCTACCAGCCTCCTCTTCTACCAGCCTCCTCTGCTACCAACCTCCTCTGCTACCAGCCTCCACTGCTACCCGCCTCCTCTGCTACCAGCCTCCTCTGCTACCAGCCCCCACTGCTACCAGCCCCCACTGCTACCAGCCTCCTCTCCTACCAGCCTCCTCTGCTACCAGCCTCCTCTGCTACCAGCCTCCACTGCTACCAGCCTCCACTGCTACCAACCTCCTCTGCTACCAGCCTCCACTGCTACCCGCCTCCTCTGCTACCAGCCTCCTCTGCTACCAGCCCCCACTGCTACCAGCTCCCACTGCTACCAGCCTCCTCTGCTACCAGCCTCCTCTGCTACCAGCCTCCACTGCTACCAGCCTCCACTGCTACCAGCCTCCACTGCTACCAGCCTCCACTGCTACCAGCCTCCACTGCTACCAGCCCCCACTGCTACCAGCCTCCAATGCTACCCGCCTCCTCTGCTACCCGCCTCCTCTGCTACCTTCCTCTACCAATCCCCTATAGAACAGCCCCCCCCGCCCCATTTCATTCTCTACCACCCCTTACCAACCCCCTCTACCATCGCCCTATACCAGCCCTCTATACTACCCCACTTCTCTACCAGCCCCCACCCCCCTACTTTCGTCTTCCAACCGCCCGGCATTCTGTGCCAGATATACGAGCGAAGGACATGTGCGAAAATTGCATCCCGAACGCAACTCCACGCGAATCCACTCCCCTTTTCAAATAAATCGACCTTTTTTTGTCTCCTTGAATCCATGGTATTGATATTTCCCTGTTCGTGGAGGGGAGGGTCTGAGAGACGACTGCCCAGAACGACTTCCCCGACTTTTTTTCCCTCCGATGCTTGCTGAGCCAAGTCTCTTCTACCCCCGGGAATGTTTATTGTGGCATCCAGAGTATAGCCTAGTATTGTGCCCGTGGACCCCACTGCCTTGTACGAAATGACGAGAGAGTGGTTGTAAATGCAAATCGGGCAAAACCAAAGTGTTATTTGTCAACGCAAACTGCGGACACCGCTTCGCATGTCTGTGCCAAGAGCAGGGGGAGAATGTATCTTCATCCGTTCGTAGTCCTCAAAATCGTTAGCGCAGGGGAAGGCTGACTCCCTTTATCTCCGTGCCCGACTGGGGAATACTCCATATTTATATCTTTTCATGTAATTAGACCTTTATATTGTCTTCTGTCTCAATATTTGGTCCTGTCGGACCGGCCCTTGGGCTGTGCGTGATCCTTCCCCATGTCTCTGTCTCTGTCTCTGTCTCTGTTTCTCTGTCCCTGTTTCTCTGCGTCTCCCTCTCCCTCTCCCTCTCCCTCGCTCTCTGCCTGTCACCTCCTATCTCTCTGTCCGTGTCTATCCCCCTCGCTCTCTAGCTCCCTGTCTTTCCCTGTGCCCCTCTGTGTTGTCTGTCTGCTCTCTCTCTCTCTGTCCTTGGCTCACTCTCCCACCATCTGTCCCGAGGTTGTTACAAGCGCCGTGGCGTGACTGGCCTACTATACGATAGGTGGAAGACGGCGACTTGTGTGACAGTGCATCCAGCGCCATTACCGTGTTATATCGCCCTGCTGAGTGGTCCTGGAATGAATCAAAAACTTCCTCTCATATGAAGCGTACAGCGAGCCCCTCCATGTGGGATCAGTCATTTAAATATTCGCTTTTAAAACTAACATTGTTGGACGCTGTACTTAAGTATGACAACGATGACGTTGATAAGTAATATGTGATCAATCGTTTTCATGGTTTTTGTATTCTTTGTTTAATATTATTTCACCTGTTCTTCCTTTTCCTGTACTGTTTATAAATACTCTGAATTATTTCGACGCCCATGATTAGACCTCCCGTACCAATAGTTATCATATATACAACTCACAAATTGCTAAGGATCACCTCTATGCAGAGATATATGACTGTATAACAGGTGACTGTGTAATTCTACTATAATACAAAGACGTTTGCCTTTACCATGCATGGTGGCACACGAGTAACAGATTGGACACCGATTGGGGAAGGTTTATCTGTATTATAGTAGAATTACAGTCACCTGTTATACACTCCGATATCTCTGCATTGAGCTGATCCTTTTGATGAGCACATTGTGAGTAGTATACAATGAGCTATATATAGATACAGGGATCCGCTGCATACCAATGGCGCAAGGCACTTCCGGTTATGATAAGTAGAATTGGTCTTACTAACGGAATGGTCAGACCATGTCCGCGGCTTTACCATGATTGACTAGATAGCTATAGCTGGTAGAGAAGCATCCTGCTATCACTCTCTGGGTCAGTGCTGGAGACCTAATCACCTCCCTGCGGGTCCAAACGCTAATACCAGGGGAGATTGTGGTCCCTTTATGCAGCGGTGAGTTAGGTGACGGCGGCAGCGGAGAGTGTCTCCTATTACACAATCGCCATTATGTCTCGTTCTCGTTTAACGACGACAGCCAATCAGGTTCCCGCTCGCGCTGCGCCATCGATCCGGGGTTACGAAGGCTTTTGTGCGCCGTGATTGGTTGGGAAAAGAAAGGCCCTCTAGCCCCATTTGGTAATTACTTTAGCACGCCATTGTGTGCGAGAGAGTGTGTGTGGAGTGCGATAGGAAGCATGCCATTGAAGGCGTTATTATTATTAGGGGGTAAGGGGGGGGGGCGGGGTCGGTGTAGTGGGGACTGAGAGGGCGGGGGTGGGGGGGATACAAAGCGACCACGCCAGCAATGGATGGATGGGTGCTCCTCTTCAATGGCTGAGTGGACGGGGATGTAGATAGCAGCAATCGTCAGCGAGGCGTTTGCGGGACTCCATTCATCAAAGGGTGTATCCGGTATCCTACAGCGATGATAATCCAATCACCTCAACAACCAGTTGATCTTTGCTTTAGTAGATCTCCCCTGCGGTTGTGTGTGCTACCCCGGTTGTTACCCCACTGTATGTCCGTAGCGCTCATACCTGGCATAGCTAAACGATCGAGTGTGTCTATTAATGGATCCCAGGGGCCTCACTGCTTCAATAGCGACTCACACTCGGATCGCGTCTCTTTTTTATACAGCAATCGCGCAAGAGCTAACGAGACGTGAATTCTATAGTATACCCCCCAGCATGAGTCCCGGTGGGATCCCCTGTCTGATATGTCAAAAATTGACCCATTTTCTCTTTCATGTCTTCCTGATGCCGCGTTAGGCAAGAGACTCAGACGTTGTGTTGTGTGTTCTTTCAGCTCAATCCTAACAGCAAGGCTTACAACAAGGGCATTCAGATCGGGGACTACGTGAAGAACATCAACGGGGACAAAGCCAGCGGCTTGCTACACCACGAGGCCTTGCAGCTCATCAGGAACGCCAACGACAAACTGCTTCTCGAACTGAGGAGGTGAGTGTGACACTGCTTGCTGCAGGAAATCAAGTCTCTTTCAGGATCAGTACTTGTTAACCCTGTTTGTTTCGGGATCATTCCTGTGTTAATCCTCCTTATTCCGGATCATTCATTCTTATCCTCGCTCAGGATCATTCATTCTATCCTTGGTCAGGAACATTCATTCTTATCCTCCTTGTTCAAGATGATTTATTCTTATCCCCCTTATTCAGGATCATTCATTCTATCCTTGGTCAGGATCATTCATTCTTATCCTCCTTGTTCAAGATGATTTATTCTTATCCCCCTTATTCAGGATCATTCATTCTATCCTTGGTCAGGATCATTCATTCTTATCCTCCTTGTTCAAGATGATTTATTCTTATCCCCCTTATTCAGGATCATTCATTCTATCCTTGGTCAGGAACATTCATTCTTATCCTCCTTGGTCAGGAACATTTATTCTTATCCCCCTTATTCAAGATCATTCATTCTATCCTTGTTCAAGATCATTTATTCTTATCCTCCTTGTTCAGGTTCTTTCATTCTTACCAACCTTAGTCAGGATCCGCCATTTTTATCCTTATTCAGGATCATTCAATGTTACCACCCTTGTTCGCCAGGATCGTTCCTCTTTAACCACCCTTTATGCTCGGAAGGAGTCCTCCTAGCTTCAGTGAAAGCCTTTCACCGTTACATTACTTTGAGCAATCCGTGTCAACGCCCCGCGTGATGACTCTTCAACACTGCGGCTTCAGCATTCCTAACATTCGTTATGATATAAATATCACCACGAGAGGATAGTTTTGTCTTCATTTGCGACTAATAAACATTATGCTGACTACAAAACACCAAATGGATATTTACGCACACCCGACTGCAATACAGCTCACTTATGAGTGAATCAGGGTATACTTTTTACGTCTGCGTAAATATTTTGCCCAATTGGATGAAATAAGAAGTACTGAAGCATTGACCTTACTGCGGTACCCGACGGCGGAGTGTGTGCTGAGGCTGACGCACGTTTTCCGGTTCCTGTTTGTCCGTTCCGAGAAAGACATTAAGGCGTTTTGTGAGCAGGTCGCGGATTCCTCTGGTCGCTATCAGTCGCTATTATCTCCTACAGAGATCGACTTGTGAGGGTAAAACTATAAACAAGGCTCTGGAAGCCGTGAGCAGATAGACCGCGGTCGGGGGTTTGGCCGACAATGTCCTCTCTCCATGGCCTGAGAGGCGGTCGGTCGGGGGTTTGGCCGACAATGTCCTCTCGCCATGGCCTGAGAGGCGGTTGGTCGGGGGTTTGGCCGACAATGTCCTCTCGCCATGGCCTGGGAGGCGGTCGGTCGGGGGTTTGGCCGACAATGTCCTCTCTCCATGTCCTGAGAGGCGTTTGGTCGGGGGTTTGGCCGACAATGTCCTCTCTCCGTGGCCTGAGAGGCGGTTGGTCGGGGGTTTGGCCGACAATGTTCTCTCGCCATGGCCTGGGAGGCGGTCAGTCGGGGGTTTGGCCGACAATGTCCTCTCGCCATGGCCTGGAAAACGGTCGGTCGGGGGTTTGGCCGACAATGTCCTCTCTCCATGTCCTGAGAGGCGGTTGGTCGGGGGTTTGGCAGACAATGTCCTCTCTCCATGGCCTGGAAGGCGGTTGGTCGGGGGTTTGGCCGACAATGTCCTCTCTCCATGGCCTGGAAGGCGGTTGGTCGGGGGTTTGGCCGACAATGTCCTCTCTCCATGTCCTGAGAGGCGGTTGGTCGGGGGTTTGGCAGACAATGTCCTCTCTCCATGGCCTGGAAGGCGGTTGGTCGGGGGTTTGGCCGACAATGTCCTCTCTCCATGTCCTGAGAGGCGGTTGGTCGGGGGTTTGGCAGACAATGTCCTCTCTCCATGGCCTGGAAGGCGGTTGGTCGGGGGTTTGGCCGACAATGTCCTCTCTCCATGGCCTGGAAGGCGGTTGGTCGGGGGTTTGGCCGACAATGTCCTCTCTCCATGTCCTGAGAGGCGGTTGGTCGGGGGTTTGGCAGACAATGTCCTCTCTCCATGGCCTGGAAGGCGGTTGGTCGGGGGTTTGGCCGACAATGTCCTCTCTCCATGTCCTGAGAGGCGGTTGGTCGGGGGTTTGGCAGACAATGTCCTCTCTCCATGGCCTGAGAGGCGGTTGGTCGGGGGTTTGGCCGACAATGTCCTCTCTCCATGGCCTGAGAGGCTGTCGGTCGAGAGTTTGGCCGACAATGTCCTCTCTCCATGTCCTGAGAGGCGGTTGGTCGGGGGTTTGGCAGACAATGTCCTCTCTCCATGGCCTGAGAGGCGGTTGGTCGGGGGTTTGGCCGACAATGTCCTCTCTCCATGGCCTGAGAGGCGGTTGGTCGGGGGTTTGGCAGACAATGTCCTCTCTCCATGGACTGGGAGGCGATTGGTCGGGGGTTTGGCCGACAATGTCCTCTCTCCATGGCCTGGAAGGCGGTCGGTCGGGGGTTTGGCCGACAATGTCATCTCTCCATGGCCTGAGAGGCGGTTGGTCGGGGGTTTGGCCAGCAATGTCCTCTCTCCATGGCCTGAGAGGCGGTCGGTCGGGGGTTTGGCCGACAATGTCCTCTCTCCATGGGCTGAGAGGCGGTCGGTCGGGGGTTTGGCAGACAATGTCCTCTCTCCATGGCCTGAGAGGCGGTTGGTCGGGGGTTTGGCCGACACGGTCCTCTCTCCATGGCCTGAGAGGCTGTCGGTCGAGAGTTTGGCCGACAATGTCCTCTCTCCATGGCCTGAGAGGCGGTTGGTCGGGGGTTTGGCCGACAATGTCCTCTCTCCATGGCCTGGGAGGCGGTTGGTCGGGGGTTTCGCCGACAATGTCCTCTCTCCATGGCCTGAGAGGTGGTTGGTCGGGGGTTTGGCCGACAATATCCTCTCTCCATGTCCTGGGAGGCGGTTGGTCGGGGGTTTGGCCGACAATGTCCTCTCTCCATGTCCTGAGAGGCGGTTGGTCGGGGGTTTGGCCGACAATGTCCTCTCGCCATGGCCTGGGAGGCGGTCGGTCGGGGGTTTGGCCGACAATGTCCTCTCTCCATGTCCTGAGAGGCGTTTGGTCGGGGGTTTGGCCGACAATGTCCTCTCTCCATGGCCTGAGAGGCGGTTGGTCGGGGGTTTGGCCGACAATGTTCTCTCGCCATGGCCTGGGAGGCGGTCAGTCGGGGGTTTGGCCGACAATGTCCTCTCGCCATGGCCTGGAAAGCGGTCGTTCGGGGGTTTGGCCGACAATGTCCTCTCTCCATGTCCTGAGAGGCGGTTGGTCGGGGGTTTGGCCGACAATGTCCTCTCTCCATGGCCTGAGAGGCGGTTGGTCGGGGGTTTGGCAGACAATGGCCTCTCTCCATGGACTGGGAGGCGGTTGGTCGGGGGTTTGGCCGACAATGTTCTCTCTCCATGGCCTGGGAGGCGGTCCGTTGGGGGTTTGGCCGACAATGTCCTCTCTCCATGGCCTGAGAGGCGGTTGGTCGGGGGTTTGGCAGACAGTGTCTGCTCTCCATGGCTTGAGGGGCGGTCGGTTGGGGGTTTGGCTGACAATGTCCTCTCTCCATGGCCTGAGAGGCGGTCGGTCGAGGGTTTGGCCGACGATGTCCTCTCTCCATGGCCTGAGAGGCGGTTGGTCGGGGGTTTGGCAGACAGTGTCCTCTCTCCATGGCCTGAAGGGGCGGTCGGTCGGTGGTTTGGCAGACAATATCCTCTCTCCATGGCCTGAGAGGCGGTCGGTCGAGGGTTTGGCCGACAATGTCCTCTCTCCATGGCCTGAGAGGCGGTTGGTCGGGGGTTTGGCGGACAATGTCCTCTCTCCATGGCCTGAGAGGCGGTCGGTCGGGGGTTTGGCAGACAATGTCCTCTCTCGATGGCTTGAGAGGCGGTCGGTCGACAATGTGGGTTGTTAATCCTGAGCATATGTCACACGTATCTCATCGGGATCTCACGGTGTATTCGTTCAGGATCGTGGACGTACCTCACGCCTATCGCCCCCCGGATCTGTTCATAATATCTCCTCTATATGTGACAAAGGTTTGGTGATCATAACCGCATTAACCCTTCCAAGAGAGGAGAAAGGAGAGTTTAGTATCTGATTTAGTAATTTTGTTCGGGGATGATGGACTATTATTGTTTTCTGGCACCGTAGCGAGTCCGGTTGGCCATTGTTTAGTCTGGAGTAAAGCTCATGGAGCTAATGGCTAATGGAAACGGTGAAAATCTGGGGTTGCAACAAGGTTATAAGCTAAAATCTGATTTGCCTAGTGGACTCGTCAATGGGAATTATCTGCCCCAAAATATATAGCAGAGGTAGATTTTGCACTTTGGTAATTGACAATTTGTAATTCTATATTAAAAAAAATGTATTTGCTTCTAATTGCTTATGGCCGTCCGTTCTTATGTGTACGTCGTTGTTGATATGTTCAAAGGGATCATCAATATACATACGCACTGTTGATAACCTCATTAAATAAATCAATTTAACGTTTAAAACAACAAATTATCGGGCGAAGGGAAATTGAAACTTGAATTAGGGAAATGGGATTGGCAAAGCGGGAGAAACTGAAATGTGTATTGCCCATCCACTCATCACTGTGTAGGTTACAAATGACGTCAAACAAATAGGTTACAATGACGTCAAACAAATAGGTTACAATGATGTCAAACAAATAGGTTACAAATGATGTCAAACAATTAGGTTACAAATGAAGTCAAACAAATAGGTTACAAATGAAGTCAAACAAATAGGTTACAAATGACGTCAAACAAATAGGTTACAAATGACGTCATATTTTGGGAATAAATTTTTTCGCTATTATAACCCTTAATCTATTAAAAACGACCAACTAGGCACAGATACTAACTAGAAACAAATAGTTACCAGTCCACCGGTTAAGGAGTAGGCCTACCAGTGGACCAAACAATAGCGTGCAAGGTAGTAAGTAGCCCGTGCCTCACATCTCTCCCGTCACCGGCGTTTTGCCTGAGTTGGCATTTTTCCCCTGCTCGGGCCAGTTCATCCCATTGATCATGCCCTGGCCCTGGGTAATCCTCCTTTGCTGGCAGTCCGCCGGTCGCTCCAGGGCTTGTAATCCCGACCCATAAACTCACCGCCAGTTGGCAGGGAGGATTCAACACTCCGGGAAATCGCTGGGCTGTTTTATTCCATCGTGCCTGAGGTCTTGCCGTCTTGCCAGGTGCCATGTTGTGGGATGGTAAGGGAGGAGAGAGAGAGGAGGTGGAGGTGGGGGAGGGGGGGCGGAGTCCGGGATGCAGATTCGATGGCAGTTGGTCGTCCTTTACCTTAATGGGCTGGTGGGGGGAGATGGATGAGTGGCGATGGGAAGGGGGGTGGGGTGGGGTGGGGGGGGGGGGGGGGTGAGTCCGGGATGCAGATTCGATGGCAGTTGGTCGTCCTTTACCTTAATGGTCTTGGCGGGGGGATGGATGAGTGGCGATGGGAAGGGGGGTGGGGTGGGGGGGGGTGGGGGGCGGGGGTACGTCTATAACAGACCGGCCCTTGGGCTCTTTGGCAAAAGTCCGGACGTGTTGAAGGCTGAGGAATGGTGGGGGAATGCCAGACGTTAACAAGGACGAATGGTGTTTTCGTTGCCATGATTTCCTCACCAGCCATGTGATGGGGGGAGGGGAGGGGCGGGGGGGCGGGGAGGGTGAGGGATGAATGTGAGGGGATGGTTTGGGGAGACGGGAACGGGGGTAGTGGGGGGGGGAGCTGCCGAGAGGTCGTATTTCCTGTTTTATCTGGTGGTCAGTGTTAGTGCCGTTTGATGGAGCTTGGTGTATATGCCTGCCGTCCTGAGGAGACCCTCACTGCTGGCGTGTCACGCGAAGCTCTGATCGGCTATAATAGGCTGACGTGGCATTCCAAGAAACGGATCACCCCCACCCCCTCCCTCTCCCTCCCTCCCTCCCTCCCCCTTCCTCCCTCCCTCCCTCCCCTCTCTCCTTTCTCTAGTTTTAACCTGCCGCGTCATGCGAGCGCCTCTGTTTCAGTGTGTTATTGCCTTCAGCAACATTCCCTGTCCCTGTAGCGGGCTCCAGCCCTGGATCGTGTCATTTATTTAGATGTTTTCGTCGTGGACTGCGGCCAGATAAAACGTTTGTTTTTCAATCGCGTGATCTGTAATAGACACTACTTCATTGGAAAGTGAGTGACGCAGAGGTATGTCAGGTTTTAAAACCCCTCCTGTAGAGCGCTTCTATCTCAGGCTGCGCTACGGGGGTCACCACATAGACCAATGATTGACAGCTTTCATACTATACTGGATGGATGGGTGCGATCGGTCGGTTGGTCGGGGGTTTTGTGGAACTCTTGTCTATCAGAACTTATTCTGTGTCTGTCAGAATCAATTCTATAGAACCAATCTCCCGTCATTTATAACCCTTGTCTGTCAGAACCCATTCGATACAACTCATGTTTGTCAGAACCCATTATATTAAACCCTTGTCTGTATAGAACCCTTATGTGTTCAAACCCCATTCTATAGAACCCTTATCTGTTTTAAACCCCGTTCTATAGAACCCTTATCTGTTCAAACCCCATTCTATAGAACCCTTATGTGTTCAAACCCCATTCTATAGAACCCTTATCTGTTTAAACCCCATTCTATAGAACCCTTATCTGTTCAAACCCCATTCTATAGAACCCTCATAATGTGTTCAAACCCCATTCTATAGAACCCTTATCTGTTTAAACCCCATTCTATAGAACCCTTATCTGTTCAAACCCCATTCTATAGAACCCTTATGTGTTCAACCCCATTCTATAGAACCCTTATCTGTTTAAACCCCATTCTATAGAACCCTTATGTGTTCAAACCCCATTCTATAG
>OZ025251.1:35966539-36053282 GCA_964019135.1 Arenicola marina | reverse complement strand
GGACAAACCAAGTATTACTCGAGTTGTCTCATGCTAGCCAAGCCGAGAGGTAAGCCTAGCTGGTGGTATGACCTCTAACCCGGACGGGACCAGCCAGCTGATATCGGCTATAACTGGCCCCTTAATATGGTGCATTCCACAATCATCGCGAATTTATGTCTGTGACGGGTATTGTGTCTGGGGAATACCTGTGGTATGGTATATAGGCTGTAGATAGGGTTGCGGATTGGTGCCAGGATTTATGGCAGGTGGGTGGGAGAGGGGGGTGGGGGGTGGGGGGCTAGGTCTGTCTCAAGGCTCTAGCCATCTCGAGTAGCGGGAGTGTGGGGGTCCATGAGGCGATAGCGCGCCAAGGTAGGCGACGATGCAGATTACTATGATGGTATGCTATTCTCACAAACAATTGTCCTCCATACAAGGACGTCCATAAGTAGATGCTGTGGAGGTTCAATGGAATAGTATATTATCAACAGAAAGATTTGTATTTCATAGTGAGAAACATTGTACCTAAATGCTAAAAAATAATGGAATTTTCAACAACTAATGGCAGGAAGGTAATGTTTGTTTAGTTTAGACTGGGAGCCAAAGTGTTTGTACAACGATTTTGTTACCAGTGCATGGATTCATGGCTACTCGGCTCAGTGACTGATCGGTGGTCGGCTCGGTGACTGCTCGGTGGTCGGCTCGGTGACTGCTCGGTGGTCGGCTCAGTGACTGATCGGTGGTCGGCTCGGTGACTGCTCGGTGGTCGGCTCAGTGACTGATCGGTGGTCGGCTCGGTGACTGCTCGGTGGTCGGCTCGGTGACTGCTCGGTGGTCGGCGCGGTCACTGCTGGATGACTGCTCGGTGGTCGGCTCGGTGACCGCTCAGTGGTCGGCTCGGTGACTGCGCGGTGGTCGGCTCGTTGACTGCTCGGTGGTCGGCTCGGTGACGGCTCGGTGGTCGGCTCAGTGACTGCTCGGTGGTCGGCTCAGTGACTGCTCGGTGGTCGGCTCAGTGACTGCTCGGTGGTCGGCTCAGTGACTGCTCGGTGGTCGGCTCGTTGACTGCTTGGTGGTCGGCTCAGTGACTGCTCGGTGGTCGGCTCGTTGACTGCTCGGTGGTCGGCTCAGTGACTGCTCGGTGGTCGGCTCAGTGACTGCTCGGTGGTCGGCTCGGTGACTGCTCGGTGGGTCGGCTCGTTGACTGCTCGGTGGTCGGCTCGGTGACTGCTCGGTGGTCGGCTCGGTGACTGCTCGGTGGTCGGCTCGTTGACTGCTTGGTGGTCGGCTCAGTGACTGCTCGGTGGTCGGCTCAGTGACTGCTCGGTGGTCGGCTCAGTGACTGCTCGGTGGTCGGCTCGGTGACTGCGCAGTGGTCGGCTCAGTGACTGCTCGGTGGTCGGCTCAGTGACTGCTCGGTGGTCGGCTCGTTGACTGCTTGGTGGTCGGCTCAGTGACTGCTCGGTGGTCGGCTCAGTGACTGCTCGGTGGTCGGCTCGTTGACTGCTTGGTGGTCGGCTCAGTGACTGCTCGGTGGTCGGCTCGGTGACTGCTCGGTGGTCGGCTCGGTGACTGCTCGGTGGTCGGCTCGTTGACTGCTCGGTGGTCGGCTCAGTGACTGCTCGGTGGTCGGCTCAGTGACTGCTCGTGGTCGGCTCAGTGACTGATCGGTGGTCGGCTCAGTGACTGCTCGGTGGTCGCTCGTTGACTGCTTGGTGGTCGGCTCAGTGACTGCTCGGTGGTCGGCTCGTTGACTGCTCGGTGGTCGGCTCAGTGACTGCTCGGTGGTCGGCTCAGTGACTGCTCGGTGGTCGGCTCAGTGACTGATCGGTGGTCGGCTCGGTGACTGCTCGGTGGTCGGCTCAGTGACTGCTCGGTGGTCGGCTCGGTGACTGCTCGGTGGTCGGCTCGTTGACTGCTTGGTGGTCGGCTCAGTGACTGCTCGGTGGTCGGCTCGTTGACTGCTCGGTGGTCGGCTCAGTGACTGCTCGGTGGTCGGCTCAGTGACTGCTCGGTGGTCGGCTCGGTGACTGCTCGGTGGTCGGCTCGTTGACTGCTCGGTGGTCGGCTCGGTGACTGCTCGGTGGTCGGCTCGGTGACTGCTTGGTGGTCGGCTCAGTGACTGCTCGGTGGTCGGCTCGGTGACTGCTCGGTGGTCGGCTCAGTGACTGCTCGGTGGTCGGCTCGGTGACTGCTCGGTGGTCGGCTCAGTGACTGCTCGGTGGTCGGCTCGGTGACTGCTCGGTGGTCGGCTCGGTGACTGCTCGGTGGTCGGCTCAGTGACTGCTCGGTGGTCGGCTCAGTGACTGCTCGGTGGTCGGCTCGCTGACTGATCGGTGGTCGGCTCAGTGACTGCTCGGTGGTCGGCTCAGTGACTGCTCGGTGGTCGGCTCAGTGACTGCTCGGTGGTCGGCTCAGTGACTGCTCGGTGGTCGGCTCGTTGACTGCTTGGTGGTCGGCTCAGTGACTGCTCGGTGGTCGGCTCGTTGACTGCTCGGTGGTCGGCTCAGTGACTGCTCGGTGGTCGGCTCAGTGACTGCTCGGTGGTCGGCTCGGTGACTGCTCGGTGGTCGGCTCGTTGACTGCTCGGTGGTCGGCTCGGTGACTGCTCGGTGGTCGGCTCGGTGACTGCTTGGTGGTCGGCTCAGTGACTGCTCGGTGGTCGGCTCGGTGACTGCTCGGTGGTCGGCTCAGTGACTGCTCGGTGGTCGGCTCGGTGACTGCTCGGTGGTCGGCTCGGTGACTGCTCGGTGGTCGGCTCGCTGACTGATCGGTGGTCGGCTCAGTGACTGCTCGGTGGTCGGCTCGGTGACTGCTCGGTGGTCGGCTCGTTGACTGCTCGGTGGTCGGCTCGGTGACTGCTCGGTGGTCGGCTCGGTGACTGCTCGGTGGTCGGCTCAGTGACTGCTCGGTGGTCGGCTCGCTGACTGATCGGTGGTCGGCTCAGTGACTGCTCGGTGGTCGGCTCGGTGACTGCTCGGTGGTCGGCTCGTTGACTGCTCGGTGGTCGGCTCAGTGACTGCTCGGTGGTCGGCTCGGTGACTGCTCGGTGGTCGGCTCAGTGACTGCTCGGTGGTCGGCTCGCTGACTGATCGGTGGTCGGCTCAGTGACTGCTCGGTGGTCGGCTCGGTGACTGCTCGGTGGTCGGCTCGTTGACTGCTCGGTGGTCGGCTCGGTGACTGCTCGGTGGTCGGCTCGGTGACTGCTTGGTGGTCGGCTCAGTGACTGCTCGGTGGTCGGCTCGTTGACTGCTCGGTGGTCGGCTCGGTGACTGCTCGGTGGTCGGCTCGGTGACTGCTCGGTGGTCGGCTCGGTGACTGCTCGGTGGTCTGCTCGGTGACTGCTCGGTGGTCGGCTCGGTGACTGCTCGGTGGTCGGCTCGGTGACTGCTCGGTGGTCGGCTCGGTGACTGCTCGGTGGTCGGCTCGGTGACTGATCGGTGGTCGGCTCGGTGACTGATCGGTGGTCGGCTCAGTGACTGATCGGTGGTCGGCTCGGTGACTGCTCGGTGGTCGGCTCAGTGACTGCCTGGAGTATTGACCAAGCTAAACTAGACTTGGGTGATGGATTATAAGATTTCTTATCAATGTTCAGGTTATAAGAAAATAAAATCTCTTCACGGCGGTTATAAATACGGCTCTTGATTGACTAGGTATGAATATCCAACTGGATGGAGGGAACACTTGTATGGATGGATGTTGCCATGTAACAGGTGTAACATGCAAATTGGATGTAATTCCTTCTTCATTGATATTAGTCATGGGAAGATATTGTATTCAATATAAGTATTATTACCCCGTCCCTTATCTGGATAAAATGTTGGATCCCTCGCGGAACTATAAGAGTGGAAGGTCAAAGCATTGGCATTCACCACTCATCATTAGCCGGGCTTGTCCCTTTGGCCTTGTCGAACTGACGACCCGCATGGCCTGGGGGTCATTGATGGAGCTCTGCCCACAGGCCCTGTAACCCCCCCCCCCCCACCCCACGCCGGCCCAGTGGATTTATGGATTGATGGTCTTCCAGACCAACCATCAGCCCATGCCACTCCCGACCAGAGGTGTGAATGTTGGCGTTGTGTCAACAGCCCGTGCCCTTCTTCTAAAAGAATAGATAGGGAGTTACCCCGGAGACATGGCTCTGGTCTGAGCTTATTCCTTCCCACGCGTCAACCAACCATACTCCTCATTGCCCGATTTTACGACAATGAGAGCGTACTTGACAACGGCATTGCCCGTCGTATAATACCGATCGTATTGACTGATAAAAAACTTCCAAATATCGGCATAGAGGTCGGAGAATTTCGACATGCCCCTGAATTTCGGCCGCTTGTTTTCCATGTCGGACTTGCTCTTTGCCCTCCTTTGGAGTTTGGCGCAAAAGTGTTTTTGCATTGCGCCATCAAAGCGGCGATATTTGTATCTGGATTTCTGGTTGGCGTATGCGCCCCATGTCTCTTGGTTCTAATTGCTTTGGAGTGAGATCTGGCGCGCGTTATCGCTGGTGGAAAGGCTTGGCCGGTGCCCCCTGCTGTTCGCTGTTCAGTCCCGAGGCCAGGACGCTTGATGGTGGCGCCAGGACCCCCATAAGACCGGCCTCTCGCTGAGAGATGAGCGGCGCCTCTGTCAGAAATAACAGACCAGGCCCGACGCGATGCCAACCAGCCAGGGAACAAGCCAGTGAACCAGCCAGCCAGGGAACCAGACAGCCGGTCAGGGCACCAGCCAGCCAGGGAACCAGCCAGTCAGTGAATCAACCGGCTAAGGAACCAGCCAGCCATTAAAGTAGCCAGTCAGGGAACCAGCCAGTCCCAGCTTGTCAGGGAACCAGCCAGCCAGGAAACCAGCCAGCCAGGGAACCAGCCAGTCAGGGAACCAGACAGCCAGGGCACCAACCAGCCAGGGCACCAGCCAGGGAACCAGCCAGCCACGGGTTTACGGGGTGATGACTCTTCAAGCGTCGGTGGAGCGGTTTCAGGAGCGCAAGTGTTGTGTTTATAGGGAAATGCCTGCGGGAAAGGAGGACAAGGCCCCACGAATTCCAGTCTTTTCGGTGTAGAATCTCCCCCAAGACAACGCCTATGTATATAGATCATGGATTTACTTCTTAGCTCAGGAACTCGTGCTTTGTTTGGAAGGAAGGAATGTTGGTGTTTTAGGCCACTTTTGTGCACATACAGGCTAAATTGGGCCAAGGAACCTTCCGAGACGATGAAGGATGAAGGAATGAAACATGCCCCAGATTAGGTGCCCGAGCCCGGATTCGAACCCAGGACCTATTGATCTGCGGTCTAGTGCGCTAACCACTACACCAGGGAGGCCCCCGTGCTTTGTTTGGACGTATATAACCCACGATGGGATGTTAACCATCGCATGGTCGGTCCATTGTGAACTCTGAAGTTCAGTTATCCTGTCTAACAGGCAAACGAGCACTTTCCCAAATACCCGTCTCGCCAAGTAAGTAATAAAACAAAACCCATTTTAACTGACACTTTAAGTCCGCTGTATCTTTTTTTTAAATCTTATCATGTGTTTTTAACTTTTAAGTTTTGAAGTTTTTTTGGTTTTTATTTTTTCATTTCATTGGGGAAAGAGGGCTAGCGGTCTTGTATCGCACTAAACAAGGACAATACCTGCTTTAGATGCCAGGCAGTCCGTGGAAGCGACCTCTCCTCAGACGTGGTATTTTTAGCCCCGTGGAGCCCACGGGCACCTGCTTGAGCGGACCATTCGTCGGCGTCTCTCCCAGACCGCACCGCGGCCCCCGGAAGCGCTTCAGGCCGGGAGGGGGCCGCGAGTGGGGGAGGTGGGGGGGGGGGAGCCGGCACTGACAAAGGTGGTGGCTTGAGCGGGGTTCCGGTGGGTGGGATCTTGAACTATGGTGGATTTGAGTAGTGCTTTTAGCTATGTGCGGCGGTGAGTAGAGGTAAGGGGTGGGGGGAGGGGGCAGGTACTTGTGAATTTATCGAAGACTTGTGTTTGGCATTGAAAAAATCAAGTACACACTTCGACAAAAATATTGAATTAAGAAGTGATGGACGTTTTGTATGGGATAAGTGCTTGTCGGCTAAATATATAGTAGAAGGAAAGAATTGTATGCGAATTTATGCCCTATACACTAGTCTGGATTACTGTCGGAAAGAAACTGCCAATGCTTCTCCTGTTTTATATCCTGCTGGAAAATGCTGGTCTCGATGATCCTGATAATGTGACCCTAAACAAACATACCAGTGCAGATATATATATATAAAAGTTCTTGGCATGGCCTTGACCTTGACCTTGAGACCTATATATATATATATATAAAAGTTGTTGGCATGGCCTTGACCTTGAGACCTGCATGTTGGATGCGGGATCCACTGGCGCTCGGCTGTGCCTTGTACGGCCGTGGCTGGGCGCTCCTGAGACACTCCTCGTATCCCGAGGATCCCGACATGATGTAGGACTTAAGCAGTGGCATTCGTCATGTGTATGTTGTTAGCTCGCTGTCATTCGATTCAATTTCGTTTGAGGTGACAGGAGGGTGGTAGGGTAGAGACCGAGAGGAGATGGGGTGTGGGGGGTGGGGGGTGGGGGGAGGGGGGGGGGGGCTTGTGTAATGTAACGTTAGCGCACTAGACTGCAAATCTACAACAGGTCCTGGGTTCGAATCCGGGTCCGGGGACCTAAGCTGTGGCATGTTTCATCCACTCATCCTTCAGCGTCCCGCGGAGTTTTCTTGGTCCGGTTTAGCCATGGTATGCGGCCTAAAACACCAATTCATTGCGTCTTGCTCTACAGGGTGTCACGATATAATAGAACCTTGGCAAGATTACGTATGGAGTTGACCCTCCGTTGGCCCACCATGGCCCACTACTTGGCGGGTCCTCTACTGGGCGGGTCCTCTGCTGGGCGGGTCCTCCACTGGCGGGTCCTCTATTTGGCGGGTCCTCTACTGGGCGGGTCCTCTACTTGGCGGGTCCTCTACTGGGCGGGTCCTCTACTGGGCGGGTCCTCTACTTGGCGGGTCCTCTACTGGGCGGGTCCTCTACTTGGCGGGTCCTCTACTGGGCGGGTCCCTCTACTGGGCGGGTCCTCTACTGGGCGAGTCCTCTACTGGGGCGGGTCCTCTACTTGGCGGGTCCTCTACTGGGCGGGTCCTCTACTGGGCGGGTCCTCTACTGGGCGGGTCCTCTACTGGGCGGGTCCTCTACTGGGCGGGTCCTCTACTGGGCGGGTCCTCTACTGGGCGGGTCCTCTACTGGGCGGGTCCTCTACTGGGCGGGTTCTCTACTGGGCGGGTCCTCTACTGGGCGGGTCCTCTACTGGGCGGGTCCTCTACTTGGCGGGTCCTCTACTTGGCGGGTCCTCTACTTGGCGGGTCCTCTACTGGGCGGGTCCTCTACTGGGCGGGTCCTCTACTGGGCGGGTCCTCTACTGGGCGGGTCCTCTACTGGGCGGGTCCTCTACTGGGCGGGTCCTCTACTGGGAGGGTCCTCTACTGGGAGGGTCCGCTACTGGGCGGGTCCGCTACTGGGCGGGTCCTCTACTGGGCGGGTCCTCTACTGGGCGGGTCCTCTACTGGGCGGGTGCGCTACTGGGCGGGTCCTCTACTGGGCGGGTCCTCTACTGGGCGGGTCCTCTCGGCTTCCACCAATTCTGACCTTTCTCTCAGAAGGCTTCCCTGGCCCCCCCCACCCTCACACCCCACGGGCGTTTCCCCGAAATGGACAGCTCACCCCCACCCCATCACCTCTGACCTTCCACCCTCCCCCACCCGAGACCCCCAGGGCGGAGCGCCGGCCCGAACTGGACAGCTCACCCCCACCCCACCACCTTCCACTCACCCCCGACCCCTGGGCGGGACGTCGTCCGAACTGGACAGCTCACCCCCACCATACCACCTCTGACCTTCCACCCTCCCCCCCCCCCTACCCCCCGCACCCCCGGGCGAGGCGCCGTCCCGAACTGGACAGCTGTTTGACCTTGCCCTTTAACAACCACTTACTTCCCCTTTGTCCCATTCACTTTACCGGGCTCCTACATGCTTGATTTACCCCGGGCAACAACATTCACCCAGCCATTCCCACGAGAATCGTCCATATGTAATATTTATTGCTCGAGTGAGAGGCTATGATTTATGTACAGTTTGTTACACTTCGCTCTGTGTCCTCGGGGGCTTGACGGACTTGTGAATTGTGTTCCAGATCGGACAAACGAAGCCCAATCCCGGAAATCCGGATCAACGGGGCTACGCCCTTGAACGGGGACGCCAGTGATTGGACCAGCGAGGATGAAGGTGAGGACCGCATACCACAATAACAAACAACTTTCTTTTTCTTTACCTTTTTATTCTTGTATAATCATTTACGTTGTAATTACTTTTCTTTATTATATACATAGAACATTGTACAATATTCTTTTCCCCTCATTCCGTCTTATCCATTTTCTTGGACATTTGGTCTTCGACTTGTATTTATCTATAAGATGATCAACCATAGACCACGTGGTCTCCTTGACTGAACAAAGGAACAGGATTTACTATATGTCGATGATGATTTTACATTAACCACCCTTTCATAATTCCAGTTTCCTTCCCATCACATACTATGTATCTCGTGGCGGTGCTTCCATGGACAACTATAACATGTCCATGTGGCAGTGGCATCTCTCTCCGGCTCATTCCAGCTGCCCTGTCAAAGCATGCTCTGGTTATCCCAACCAATACTTCATAATAACATTTCTTCTGTACAATGTCATATATGTATTTTTAAATACAATTTCGTTCCGTCTTTTCTGATATTATGGTTTTCTTGTCACCGCCCACTACCTTCACCCCCAACCCACCCCCCACTCTGTCTCCCCGCCTACCCACCCCCATCCAATATACAGCAAGCTATGTAAAGACCGACGCCACAGCTGCCTTAACGAGCTCCTCGGGAGGGTCAGCGAGCCAGCAGAGTGACGGCGAGCAGTCCGGGTCGACATCCGATTCGCAGAGCAGTATCATCCACGTTGTCGGTCCCTATAAGGGACCCATGGCCAAGCAATACCGCGCCAGGGAGGGAGGCGGGGACCAGGGCTCGACCCCCGAGTCCGTCACCAGCCCCACCTCCCCCATCCCCAAGACCACTGTCTGGTCGCCCTTTGGTTAGTTGACGCGCACGCTAACCGAACCCAGCCTAACCTAACCTAACCCAACCCAACCCAACCTTAGCCCCTCCTCCTCCTCGTCGTTGTGTTGTGCTGTTTTTTTCGGCTTTTAGTTTGGATCGAATGAAGGCCTTCCGCACTGGCACGGTGTGGCACTGGCGGGAACAGTTTGACGCCTGGTGTGGGGTTTGTGTGCCTGATTTTCCGCTGCTTTGGGTGATATGGTCTTTAGCCGAAATACGTTTCAGATAAATCACATACAACACTTTCACCATAGAGCAGATCACGCACACACACACATTTAAATCATTGCGTAATGCGAAACAATCGCGCGGGATGTCCACCCTTTAAACACTTTATTTCCATCAGCATATCCCAAAACACGTCCATGACAAAGCTTGAAAACTAATTTACGTTTCTGACGTTGCGTTGCTGTTCATTTGCTTTGTGAATCACCAACACTATAATGAGGATTTACGGGCGCAAGATGTCAACCTGAATTAGCTAAGGTGGGCTGTACTATGGTTGCTTTAAGATTTGTAAACCGCAGGTGTGTGGCACACACGGGAGACAAGAACATCCATGGTTTATCGGAGGCTTACCTACACGAGGTGACGGCTTCTTGAACACCCATGTGCTTGGAGAATAGTGATAGAATGTGCTACCTTATGACGGTGGAAGGGAACTTTGCTGCTGTAATCTGTTGTGGCCCAACTCACCTTGGTGTAGTAACCTGTAGCATTTTTCTATGCTGTAGTAATCTACGGCTTGACTCCCCTGTTGGCAATATGATGTAGGTAGCAATGATACCACCCATCACTTCAGACGATATGATATAGAAAGATATGATACGGCTCAGTAATTGACAATATGCTGCAGATAGCTATATCACGTCTTAGCAGTTGACAATATGCTGCAGATAGCTATATCACTACTCAGCCATTGACAATATGCTGTAGATAGCAATATATCGCGAATGAGCCATTGACAATATGCTGTAGATAGCAATATCAGGGATCAGCCATTGACAATATGCTGTAGATAGCAATATCAGGGATGAACCATTGACAATATGCTGTAGATAGCGATATCAGGGATCAGCCATTGGTAAAACATGTTGTAGATAGCAATATCACAGATCAGCCATTGACAATATGCTGTAGATTGCAATATCAGGGATCAGCCATTGACAATATGCTGCAGATAGCAATATCAGGGATGAGCCATTGACAATATGCTGTAGATAGCAATATCAGGGATCAGCCATTGATAAAACATGTTGTAGATAGCAATATCACAGATCAGCCATTGACAATATGCTGTAGATAACAATATCAGGGACCAGCCATTGACAATATGCTGTAGATAGCAATATCAGGGATCAGCCATTGACAATATGCTGTAGATAGCAATATCAGGGATGAACCATTGACTATATACTGTAGATAACAATATCAGGGACCAGCCATTGACAATATGCTGTAGATAGCAATATCAGGGATGAGCCATTGACAATATGCTGTAGATAGCAATATCAGGGACCAGCCATTGACAATATGCTGTAGATAGCAATATCAGGGATGAGCCATTGACTATATACTGTAGATAGCAATATCACGGATCAGCTATTGATAAAACCTGTTGTAATATGCCATGCTCTATGTATAACTGGTTCGGCCATACAGTGACCTCCTGTGCACCGGGTCTTACACACAAACATAGCGGGTCGTGGTGGGATTGTGTCTGGTAAGCACGGTTTGTCGCCCATGCACGTCTTTTGCTTGTATGGTTCGCCTATCCTAGGCATCTACTTATGCCAACTGTTTCTGTCTCTTTCAGCTCCCACTGCCACTAACCGCATTGATGCTCTGTTTGAGACATTAGATCTGTGGTCCTAATCCATGTTTCTAGCATGAAGCCATGGCGATAAAGACCGCAGCGAGGCATCCGCACTTCCCAATGTTAATGCATTTATCTTCGTTCCTCCTAAATCTGTGATTAAATATGAAGTAAAGTTTAATTGTGTGAGATTGGCATGTAGATCTCATCTCATTACGGGGATGGAATAGAAACACAACAGAACCCGGTCTCTATATTATAATCAAAGTGATAATAATTACTACACGTATAGCTATGTGCATCTTCGTTCAATCGACCCTGCTACTCGCACGGTGTTGTTCCCGATTGGTCTCTATAATCTTAATTTAATTGCATGATTATCCCCCAAAACAGCCTATATTTGTTAATGGTTGTGGATTTTCATAGCGAAAAAAAATACATTTTGTAACGTATCTTCAAGAAGCGATGCATTTTCTTTCTGAACTGCAATGAATTTCTTTCTGAAGGAATTGGAGCAATTCGTATAGTAAAGATGTACAGATAATTATTTGATATTGTTCTCACGTCCCTTTAGATGCTTGTAGAAATCCACCCAGTCTAGAGAGCGGATGAAATGCTGTCTATGACCTCGCTAACGCCCCCCGCGGTTTCCGTCTCTCTCTCCCGACAGGCGACAGCAAAGTGAAGACGTACAAACCCATATCTTTCGGCATCGCCTCTGGAGCCAGTGGAACTTCCGGTTCACACGCAACTTCCGGTTCACCCGGTGTGAGCTGGAGCGCCGTCAACTCGGTCCAGAGTCCGAACACGAGCCAACTGGCCTCGTCACCAGGAGCAACATCCGGTACGTCACCGGTGACGTCATCAACTAGTCCGCCTCACAATGCCTTCAATGGTGTGGCCGCCAGTGCTGCACCTGGCGGCAGGGCTATAACGAACATTACTATGGACTCAAGGCAGGGTAGGTATTTGTCTTTGCGCTAAGGGACAACTACATGTGAACATGTGTTCCAATATGTATGTATGTATATATATATATGTGTTATGCATATTTAAGGCATTTTTCTGACCGCTTATACATTGCATTACACATTATATGTTATGTATGCCACGTGCCATGGCAATGTGCTTGAGCGTTGTGTTCGCGGTCACAGTACTAGGGGCAGATTGTTAATCTGTACTGTATATGTGGTGTCGTTTAGGGGATAGCTTTGTGTTCGCGGAAAGAAGGTCTTGTTTTCTTTTCCGACAACCTGTTTTCAAGTCCCACCTGTGTCTGCGGCCGTTTCATCCTTCCATCCAGGTGGTTTTTCGACCTGTTTTCGCAAAGCGGTGGCCGAACGTGCCAACCCATCATCATCATCATCATCATCATCATCATCATCATATTCATTATAATAATCGTCATCGTCATCATCATTATCATCATCACCATCATATTCATTATAATAATCATCATCGTCATCATATCATCATATTATCATCATCATCATCGTCGTCATCATCAGGCTTCTGGAAGGAGAATCACTTTACAATAGGCGTCAACCTTAAGGGAGGGAATGGAATGTTGGTGTTTTAGGCCACTTTTGTGCACATACAGGCTAAATTGGGCCAAGGAACCTCCCGAGACGATGAAGGATGAAGGAATGAAACATGCCCCAGATTAGGTGCCCGAGCCCGGATTCGAACCCAGGACCTATTGATCTGCGGTCTAGTGCGCTAACCACTACACCAGGGAGGCCCCCCACCTTAAGGGAGGGTTCTTTCTAGTTCAGTTGGTAAGGAGGCTGTACTGCTAACCAACATGTCATGGGTTCGAGCCCTGCTCGGAGCCTCTGGGGCACTTTTTACCTAATCCCATTTCATTGTCCCGCGAGGATATTAGACACATTTCAACCGTATGTGCACATAAGTGACCCTAAAAACACCAACGTTTCATTTCATTCAATAAACCTGACGCAGAAAGGTCTGCATATTGATGTTGCTACTGAACCCTGTTATTAATCATTACCACAACCGGAATAACGAGCTGAGGCTGAATGTGAGGCGGCATTATTGTGTAGGTGGTCTCAATGGTGGTCTCCTCATATTCTCTGTCGCGTATTTATTGACGTAGTCTTTTTTGTCGGAACTTGTTTGAATCCGAACCTTTTAAGGCTGCTTCTTTTGCCGTCTTGCCTTTGTCATATCCCCAAAGCCCCTGTGTATGACGGTGTAATTCTAGGACCTGCCTTGGGTTATTAGGATCTCGCGCCGGGGCGTGTTTTTATGTCGCACGTACGGGGCGGGAGGGGGGGGGGGTGTGGAGGGGGGGGGGCACTAGAGCAGGCGTAAGAGAGCTGGTTCCTGTTGACAAAGAGGCGGAAATGTCTACTCGAGGACTGTTCAAGTGGCCCGAGGCATGCCTGGGTTCTAGTCTTGTGACACCCTCCTCCCCCCTCCCCCCCTGCCTTCCCCCCTCACCCTCACCCTCACCCTCACCCTCACCATTCCCCTCACCCTTGCCCTCACCCTCACCCTCACCCTCATCATTCCCCTCACCCTTGCCCTCACCCCCCTCACCCACCCCCCTCCCTCGCCCCTCACAGCGAGAGCTGTGGAGTCCACGTCACGGAGGCCGATGTTACGCCACACCAGATGACCTCCTGACGCTCTTTAAAGTTTCACGGCCTTCCGTGAAACCAACGGACGGAGGGAACCCAATATAACGGGATTTTTTTGGGTGGGGGGTGGGGGGGGGGGGCAGGGAATGTGAATACAACAGAACACGACTTACCCTTGCACCCTGGTGCATGTTATCCTGGTAGTGGGTGGGTGGGTGCTTGGTGGGTGGGGGGAAGTGTAGGGTTTGGGATGTAGTGTGTGGTGGGGTGAGCCAAAGTGGGGTGAGAGACTACCCCTTGAGGCCCCGGATACCAGGGGGTGACCCTAGGGTCTATGGGGGCCTGATACCGCTCGCAAAAAGAATTCCTTTATTGGTCGCAATCTGCATATATCGATCAGACAGACGGAGCAGGCCCGGGATTAGGCAAACCTCATTAACTCGTGCTTGCCCGATAGCTGTGGAAGGCCGTTTTGTAGTTTATTGTCCCATAGTGTTTGGGTTTTCTCCCGAGTTACCCCCGTCATGCCGTTCCGTGGCTCCGGTTATTAATACACATATAGATATATCTAGATATCTATCCTAAAGGTATTGTTATTGATATAAAGGGAATCGATACATGGGAGACCAGGGAGAGTTACGTCGGATGAGGTTTGGGGATATGCCTAGGAGCCAGCTCTTCCCCCCCACGCCCCCCCCCCCCAGCCCCACCCACCTACACCCACATCCAAACTTCCAATATATGTGATCGAATGTGGGCTACCATGTATTGATCTGTACTTTGATTAGACCGTGGGCCAAGCCGATAGGAAAAACATCCGTTGTTGGGGAGTCTGTGTTGATTGATATCGGGCTCAATTGTCCCATCTGTGCACCTGATGCCTCAATATGTATTGAGAGGTCTTCATTAGGCCCCGTCCACGGTATGCCTTCCAGACTCCCTGTTCCAGACCCCACCGCCACCAAGTGTCAATACGTATACGTATCAATCATCTAGGGTTTGCTACCAGGGTCTCTCCATTTCGATAAAATATTATTTTTGGCCGGGTTGTTTAAAGGTTGCCAGTCCAGGCTGTTGTGTAATACATATATATATACATGTATATATATATATATATATATATATATATATATATATATAGATCTATACATGCTACCTTAGGTCAACGCTACGTTGCCCTAAGACCATTTTATACACCATAGAGTTTTAGGACAACGCAAATCGCGTTGTCCTAATATTCCACACTCTGACAAAAGGAGAAGGAGCAGTCCACGTCAGAGAGAGATGATCCAAATGATTAAACACGTTGTTCTGAAGAATGTAAACTTTAAATTATGGGGGGTCGACAATAATTACGAATTTTAGAGCCTTGTAAACATTCGACTTTCTCCGGATCATATATCTTGGGACGTGAATATAAACAACGTTATATTTTACAATTAACAGCGTATATCTGAACGCGCATTGCTTTATGCGATAACATTTGACAACCTGCAGAGTTTTTATCTAAAATTAAGGAGATTGTGCTTAAAATAAGAAATATATGAATATACGGTAAATTTCCTAACGCCTAACGATCTAACTGTTGGAGTGAGCCATTTGGTGGCGCCATCTGGCGGCCAACAAATTTCCGACGTCAATAAGCGCGCTTCGACTTGGTGTGACCAGCAGACGACGTTTCGCTCCCCGGTAAGTAACCAGTAACATATTCTCTGTATTCTGTGATATCAAGTTTAACCTATGATTAATGGAGCAACTTGCATGGGCCCATTTCAACACTAAAAACGAGCGCCCCGCTCAAGCGGGAGGGGTGGGCCCACCTGCCAAAAAGTGCCTTCGCAAGTTTCGGAACCATCGCACTTTTATGATCAGTGTTGGCCGACAGTCCAGCTTAAAAAGTTTAAATGGAAACCCCAACGCATTAACCCAATAACCCCCATCAACGATGGCTAGCAAGGTGACCAAGGGAACTAGCCTCAGCGCTGGGAGAGTGATTGGGAGGGGTGGTGCTTGTGGGGGGGGGGAGGGCTGCTCCTGACCTGCTTCGACCCAGATTCTCTTTTATCGCTCATGCCCGGCAACGAGTTAGATCTAGCTTTGACGTGTTTGATAGATTAACCCATTTCATTTGCTTGCAACTTGACAAAATTTAGTCTACAAAGCTTGTGATTGTGAGGCTACCAATCGATGAGTCTAATTTGACATAGTAGAGGTAAGACTTAGATATAGAGGTAAGAGGTAAGGGCTGTAAATAGCTAAAGTTCGTCCGTTTGGCGTTTCTGGCTAGACCGGTGTAGGCCTAACCAGAAACGCCACGGCAGCCAGTGGGCAGTAGCCTAGTAGTATCAAGTATCAGCACTGGCACCCAGTGACAGAGAAAGTTGGCCTACATACAGGCTACACTAAAACAATAAAAGCTTCAGTACACAGATTTACATCTTACAAGCAGGGGTGGGGGTGGTTGGGGGGTGCAAGGAGTATTCACATTCCTAGGTACTCAGGAATAGGCTTTTCATGTCACTGTGAACTGGGAATTAGAAAAATAATTCTTCATGAACTGGGATTGAGATATTAGCTGACCGTCGTGATCAATGATTTTCATTAATTGTGAACTGAGAATTGAGAAATTGTCAATCTGTATTATCAGTTCCTTCTATTGTATGCTGTGAGTTCTCCATTTAATTCACTGACCTGGAAAAAAAAAAATCCTCATGATTTGGAAATGCGATCCCCCCTCCCCCTAGCCGCCTCCCCTCTCCCTTTCCTTCGCCCCCCTCCCCTCCTCCAACAATCCTACAGGGCTTGCTATTGCAATCTGGTCATGTCTAAGATCATCTAATTTTAATTCCATTAATAAGAAAATAGATTGTATCACTAATTTGACAAATAGGCTATACCATATACAGCCTGGCACATGCAGTTAAAATTGTTGACAAATAACACCACAAGGGTTGAGCATCTAAGGGTGTTGTTTGTCAACAAATCTGAGTACCTGTCTGGGCTGTATTTCTTATGACATGTAACACAACAATTTGGAAAAATCAGTTAATAATTAAATTAAGACCTGAACTGAGCAGAGCTTGACATTAAACCTTATCCGTTTATCAAGTACAAGTGATATTGCCTGCCAGTATGATGGATATGTAAATACTAATAATTAAGTACTACGGTTTAATTAATCTGTCATTTTTAGGCCATTTAGGGTGGGTGATTAAGTAGCTAAACTGTCAGCTTTTAATATGAATTGACATAAAGTTGATTAAACTGATTGTAATATTGCAAGGGCATTTTTGTAGGTGACAATGCAATATATTTTATATATGACTAAGATTTTATAGACAAACAATTGATTTGGCAGGCGTGAAATGACCAAATAGTACTGGGTATGCATTTATGCACTGGTAACAATATATTAAAAAAGATAGTATTGTATACTAATAAATACAAAATTATAATTGTAATGAGTATGTATCATAATACTTAGATCCTATATCAATATCATTTTACTGCAATTTAAAAACAAAATTATGCACTCCTGCAGTCATAATGGTATTCACATAAAGAATCTGAGATATAAATGGAAAGGACTCCCTTCAAAGGAATAATTAATGTCTTTTGCCTGTAGTGTGCAACTTAATTATAGGCATGTTGAAGTCCGAAAGCATGTGTAAGTTGTCTTGATGGCCAACATTGCTTTCTGTACCTGAACTAGACCAGAACAATTTTGTTGCAAATACCTAACCAAAAGAATCTCTTGTTCAGACCTAAAGGAGCACAATTATTTGGCTGTGTAGCCATATATTATTAATGTTATTAGGGTTATTGCAATTGCTGTATATGATGTGCACTGGAACATCTTCTTTACAATTTGGTATTATTTACCATGTAGAAGTTTAATAACAATTTCCATTGAGAAATCATACAATCATACATCTCCTGTGAATGATATGGTATTAAAGATAAAGGATTAAATTACATGGATAAAGTAGACCAAGTAATAATAACCTGTATATAGGTTATGCAATATCAAGATATATATGACTTAATTTCTCATTGTTATTATTGCATATAGTTTGATTTATAGTTGCAGATATACAGTTTTCTTGAACACCTCTTATTCCCGAGTATTTTTGTAATATTGCAAACTTAAGCGCCTTTGTCATATTCGATCCACAGAATCATTTTATTTTTAAATTTAATTATCATGTTCATTGTATGTTCAAACAATTGTGGAACCAGTAGATCATGCAATTGTATTTTGGTTAGTATTATCTGTATAATACTTTACTGAAATATATACCTTATGTAATCAATTGTTATCAAGTTTATGGAACAAATGTAACAACCAGAACTATCATTTAAAAAATGTTGTGCTGCAATAAATCATAATGTTATCTCAATCATACATAATTAACCTATGTCCCGCAGGCACAACTGGTGACATATAAATTTAAAAACCTGTAGAGCATGAACATATGTAATTGTCAACATTCTTATAACTGAACAAGCTATCACAAATTAACTGTGACTGTACCTAACAGGATGTACTGGTACTGCAAATACAGTAGCATTCTCTTAACAATTTACATACTGCACAAATTCCTGATCTGACTGATGATCCCTATGAGCTTTTTATTCATGTTTTAATCTCTTCCATTTGAGTATGCACCAGTTTGTGAATGCAGCAATTAATTTGTCATAATTAATCCCCACCTATAAATTGATGCCACTAATATTAAAAGTTAACTAATTATTGCACATAGGTTACATTCTAACTATATCTGTACTAATGTCGAAAAACTATAATTTATTGATTCATGGATTTGACCAATGACCTTCCCCCGAGCTCTACAAGTTACCCTGACAACCATCACTGTAAATTACAACTTGCACAAGTACTGACTTTTGTTGTGCATTAAGGTGCATTGTGGATTTCTATTATAGAAGAATATGTTTATTACATTGTCTTCACATAACAGTTATTCTTGCCATGCACAGATGGCTTAACACATTGATTGCAATGCAATATATATGTTAATATGAAGCAGTTGTTAAGAGTATACACATGATCAGGTTAAACTTTAGTGTTTAACCTGATCATGTGTTGCGAATGCACATATCAATTATAATTGATAACTATAAACAGAGATGCAATATATTCTACTTAATTTTCTTGGCCAATTAAAAAAAATTGTATTAAAATCGGCCACATCTGTGGAATTTTTCTATTCATTCTGTTTGTACATATTCGTTGTGTTTAGCAATGGAGGATATTCATATGTATATTGATCAAACCTTAATCAAACGTTTTATATGGCATCGTGAAAACTTCATTCTGAAAGCTGGGAAGCGCTTGTGCAATTCAGCGTTTGAATTTTGTATAAGCTTATAAATGTGTTGGCAGCTTAAATTAAGTGCCTGAGGTGCTTATGTATACTGATATGATAGGTTTTAGACTAGGCTATACTGATGTAATAAACTAAAATGGCGAACTCGTATCTCGATCGTCATGAAAAGAACGTACGATGATAAGTATACCAATCAAACGGGCAGGAGGCAGTACTTGAATGAGGTGGAATCGAAGCTATGCTAATAAAATTGGTTTCTGTTAAAAATTAATCAGTCTCTATAGTTTTCGCCATGATGTTGGCACTTTTAATGTCCGTGCTCCTGATGTTCGGGTATTTTCTTTTGAAGGAGAGGGCATATACACCCGATGGTCGAAGATGCCGGGCGACGGATGGCGTTATTCGCGGCGCAATATATCTACAATATCAATATCAATCTGTATGCATGATGAATATATTTAATGTTTAAGGATGTATGCATACAGTCATATTTTGATTCCCTACACCTTTGATGTACATACTACGTGTTCCCCGTTAAAGTTCAAACTTATTCTGTTCATGGTATTTCTTATGATATATTGTCTGACCCAGTGGGCGTCCAGTGGGATATGTCCATCCGCCCGTGGTATCAGCAAGCAGGGATGCGTATCTTAGGCGTGAGAACCGGGGGGGGGGGGCAGGAGTATATCTTAGGCGTGGGAACCGGGGATCCAAGAGGGAGGCGTATCTTAGGCGGGGCAACCAGGGGGCCAGGAGGCAGCAATATATCTTAGGCGTAGCTAGGAACCGGAGAGGCACGAGGCAGGAGGGACTTATAGGCGTGGAAACCGGGGGCCAGGAGGCAGGAGTATATCTTAAGTATAGAAATCGGTGGGCTATTGGGCAGGCGTATTTAAAGCGTAGAACCCCGGGGGCCCAGGAGCCAGGGGTATCTTAGGCTTAGGAATCGGGGGACCAGGAGGCATGAGTGTCTTTGGCGTAGGAACTGGAGTCCGAGGAGGCAGGCGTATCTTAGGCGTAGGAACCGGGGACCAGGAGGTAGCAGTGTCTTTGGCGTAGAAACCGGAGGGCCAAGAGGCATGAGTGTCTTTGGCGTAGGAACCGGGGGGCCAGCAGCCAGGGGTATCTTAGGCGTAGGAACCGGGGGTCCAGGAGGCAGGCGTATCTCAGGCATAGGTACCGGTGGGCCAGGAGGCATGAGTGTCTTTGGCGTAGGAACCGGGGGGCCAGGGGCTACGAGTATCTTAGGCATAGGAACCGGGGGGCCAGGAGGGAGGCGTATCTTAGGCGTGGGAACCGGGGGCCAGGAGGCAGGCGTATCTTCTGCATTGGAACCGGTGGGCCAGGAGGCATGAGTGTCTTTTGCGTAGGAACCGGGGGGCCAGGAGCTAGGGGTATCTTAGGCGTAGAAACTGGGAGGCCAGGAGGCAGGCGTATCTTAGGTGTAGGAACCGGGGGCCCATGAGGCAGGCGTATCTTAGGCGTAGTAACCGGGGGGCTAAGGGGCAGGAGTGTCGTTGGCGTAGAAACCGGGGGGGCAGGAGGCAAGTGTGTCTTTTAGGCGTGGGAACCGGGGGGCTAGCGGGCAAGAGTGTTTTTTGCGTGGAAACCAGGGGGCCAGGAGGCAGGCGTATCTTTGGCGTAGAAACCGGGGGCCAGGAGGCAAGTGTGTCTTTTAGGCGTGGGAACCGGGGGGCCAGGAGGCAGGAGTGTCTTAGGCTTAGGAACCGGGGGCCAGGAGGCAGGAGTGTCTTACACTTAGGAACCGGGGGCCCAGGCGACAGGGGTATCTTAGGCGTAGAAACCGGGGGGCCAGGAGGCATGAATATCTTAGGCGTAGGAACCGGGGGTCTATGATACAGGGGTATCTTATGCGTAGGAATCGGGAGGCCAGGAGCCAGGGGTACCTTAGGCTTAGAAACCGGGGGCCAGGAGGCAGGAGTGGCTTATAGGCGTTTGAACGGGGGATGGGGTGGAGGGGGGGGGGGCAGAAGCAGGCATACGAATCGGCGGAGCCGGAGGGCCTGGGAGGGTGAAGGGGGGGGGGGTGGAAGGACAAGTATGATAGGCTAAGAATCGAGAGGGTTCCAGGAAGCCGGAGTATCTTAGGCGTAAGAACCAGGAACTGGTTTGCGGGGGGGGGCGTAGGAAGCTGGAGTATTTTAGGCGTAGGGACCGGGGGCGGGGGACGGTAGGACGCAGGAGTGTTTTAGGCGAAGGAATGGGGGACAGGAGACAGGAGTACATTTGGCGTAGGAAGCGATGGCGGGTGCAGGGGGGTGGGGGGCAGCAGGCAGGAATACCTTAGGCGTACGAACCGGGGTATTCGATCATCCCGCTTCCGTATTCTCGAACTCACGATACGCTATAATGCTATATTATCTTCTATCATGTTAATTGCATTATTTCCATATTCTGGAACAGGAAGAAATAAAAGTTTCAATTTCTAATACTCTAATCCATGTATTGTTGTATCTGCTTGCCCTCAGATTTATTACCTCACTGCCGTGAACCTCACATTTCAGACAATGATCAAAATTTGATAAATACATCTTGTTGATGCATCATAATTGTTTTTGCTATAGTATTCGGATTTATAATGCGCAGTCTCTTACATAATTCTGACGTACAAGACTTACACGATAGTCTTATCAATTGTCTCCCCGGCTTTGGCCTGGTATAAAGATTATAATCAATGATTAAAATCGTGTTAATTTAGATCATAATTCTATATGGTATTAAGGCAACCCGAAACTTATACCGTAGTAAGGCAACGCGAAATATATGCGGGGCAATGCGAAATCTGTAGTATTAACGCAACTCGAAACATCTACGGTATTAACGCAACGCGAAATATAGGCGGTATTAAGGCAATGCGAAACCTGTAGTATTAACGCAACTCGAAACATCTACGGTATTAAGGCAATGCGAAACGTAGTATTATTGCAACTCTAAATATATACGGTATTAAGGCAACGCGAAATATATACGGTATTAAGACAACGCGAAACATATATGGTATTAAGTCAACCTGTTGACCTAATGTCGTCTGTGTTGTAGAACACTTTTGACATTAGGACAACAGTTTTAGGTCAACGGTCTTAGGACAACGCTCGACCATATATCTTTTAATATGCAACAGAAATGAATAATAATTGGCCTGAGAGTTAATTACGCCCAAATGAATACATTAATAAAAAAAAAGTCACAAAAACGATGGCTGAGTGGGATATATAGCGCCGTTGACCTAATACCCTCCGGTTGACCTAATTCCAGCCGTTGTCCTAATGTCGTCTATATTGTTATATATATATATATATATATATATATATATATATATATATATATATATATATATATATGTTGTGCGATGTCTGCCTCGGATAGTTACGTTTTTCATCCTAATGCCTGGTTGCTGGGCTTGTTAGTTCTCCCACCAGCCGCCGCCGCCTCCGCGGCGCTGCCATCGCTGATCTGATAAAAGCCTCGACCGGAGCCGCCACAGTGCAGAGGGATCCTTTATTAGCCTCCAGTTTTGTTCTGGACCAATTTATCCCGACAAGAGACATGATATGCCACGGGAAAATTGGCAGTCTGACGCTGGGCGGCTCTGGAACGCATCGGCAAAAAACAAACAAAATGACAGCGATTGGTGTAAAATAGATTACTTTGTGGAACATTTCTGGGATAGCGAACGGCGTTTTGGGATACGTCAGACATTGAATCCTGATATATGAGACATCATTGACAAATTCCTAAATGTCCTGGTGTTTGTAGCATTTGTGCTGGCGAGTCAGTCTCAGTCCGTTTGCTGCCGCTGTTTGCCGGCTGATGTGTTCTTGTATCCAAGGATATCGTGGTGAGTGGTATGTTTTGGGGACGTGACTGCGTATGGAAGGTTGGTGTCGTCCACTGTCTGTTCCATTGGAAGTACGGCCATAACGAGTTCCCTCGGGGGTGGTTTTGGGGTTTGGGCGTGGCGGGGTGGGTGAGGGGTGGTGGGGGGCGGGGGTTTAGCGGCGGGTATCCTCACTGGGAGTGAGTGTCGCTGCTGGTATTAATGGTTTTTAGGAGGGGCTCCGGCAACCAGTCCTCATTGTTATTCATGTATGCATTAAGGTGTCCGGTCGCCAAGGGCAACGGTGTATGATACGCCAAGGTGTCTGGGACAGGGATGGACGCCACGGCCGTCTAATGACTGTAATGACGCAGAGGGGTCTCGACTATAATGACACAGAGGGGTTGCGACTGTAATGACACAGAGGGGTCGCGACTGTAATGACACAGAGGGGTCTCGACTATAATGACACAGAGGGGTCTCGACTATAATGACACAAAGGGGTCTCGACTGTAATGACACAGAGGGGTCTCGACTATAATGACACAAAGGGGTCTCGACTGTAATGACACAGAGGGGTCTCGACTATAATGACACAGAGGGGTCTCGACTACAATGACACAGAGGGGTCTCGACTATAATGACACAGAGGGGTCTCGACTATAATGACACAGAGGGGTCTCGACTATAATGACACAGAGGGGTCTCGACTATAATGACACAGAGGGGTCGCGACTGTAATGACGCGAAGGGGTGCCTCTATTGTAATAACGCAGAGGGGTGTCTTGACTATAATGATACGAAGGGGTGTCTCGAAATGTTTGTCTGGGCCTTTTTCTCTGCCGCTGTGCCTCTTTGGCCCTTTATCTATTTCTACGCACAAAAATTCAAAGATATTAGACTGATGCATTACACTTGGTGTTGGACTTGGAACTTGCAGTTTCTACCGCGGTTGCCTCTACTTCACCGAGTAAGGCACCAAGACAAATCGTTGTCCGCACCAGACCCAGCCTACCTCCTAAACCAGCCAAACTATGGAAACCTCCATCAGGTAGCAACCTCGCGTCGCCTAGCAACCGTGTGCGGATGCTAGGCAGCACTGTTTACGGCATGGCGTTGGTCTTTTTTCGCCGAAAGTCCCCTACAGAACCATGAACTGCTGTGGTGTATACATATGTGTATATATATATATTGACTGTGTTGACCGCAGCTGCTGTAACTATAATTGCCGCAGGAATATTATATTATAACCATGAACATAGAAGTTATTCAGTATTAAAAATTGAGCTCTTCTCTTCTAAATATATGCATGGGCGCCCCCTTATCTCAGGTGGTAAACATACTGAGCTGCAAAGTTCGTGGGTACCCACCCGGGCACCTGCATCTGGGGCAAAGTTCATCCTACTTATTTTGATTGTCCCGGGAAATGTCTTTGCCCAATTTAACCTTTCTTTGCACAAATACGACATAAAACACCAAATATGCTATCTCTAAATTTATGCTCAAGGAAACCTGGAGTGTATTTATTTATTTACCTCGTGAACAAATGGTATTTGTGGTTTTCTTGCGGCAATGGGATAGTCTGGCTGCTATTGCAGTTTTCTTTATCGATGGTGCGCACTATAGTCCCCCCCCACCACCGATTTGCTGCGATGACGTGCACCCCCGCTCTCAGAAATTTTAAAGGATGCGGTTTTACCATTATAGACCCCACGTCTGGCATTTGCCATGTGTGTAGTGTCCAAACACCCACCCTGACTGCACCTTTCACACCTTGATACCTCGGTAAAACTCTTCCATCATGATACTAACTTCGGTTTTTTTCCCCCGACACTCTTGGTTAGTCCGCCATTGAAAGGAATTCCCGATCCGTGGGGGGCAAAAATCAGCCGTACAGGAGTACAGTGAATGAAAGTGGCGAGGCAGGGGGGAGGGGGGGTGGAGGGGTAGCTTCCTTCTGTTGTATGCCGAGGAGGTGTCTGTGGAATTCTCGTAAATCAGGCTATACGGCAACACCCCTCGCCTTCCCTATGGCTCCGATGCTGCCACTGGCGGACACACAGTAGCCCAAGTGGTTCTTCCACCGCTGCCGGGAGCGCGCGAGCCGCTAGGGACATTATGGCATGGTCTGGGGCCCCGTAAAGCCCCATTCCCCAAGCCTCGGTCAAAAGAATGCTTATTGAGAATACCAAGCAGGTCTTTGCTCAGATATTTGCGTGGGTTGATGAAGAAAAAATTACGTTTTACAATGCCATATCCCGCCGAATGGCTGTAAATACCCCGGCTTCGGAAAGATTATGGACTACTTTCTGTGAAATCAGTTAATAATTACCGCGCATCGATTCGGGAATGTGATAAAGCAATGGACGATCGTTTTATTATTTAGTTTTTTCTTAAGCGCGAGTTAATGTTTTACCCTTTTCCACAAGCCAGACGTAGTTATCATGGCTCTGCGCAGCTGTATGAGGGCGCGTCCGACATGTAGGGTTATTGCGTGTTAACGGCTATAACGCCCTCCACGTGTGTTACCCTGAGCCAGATAAGAGGCATCGGGTGCACCATTACGATAGCCACACCGGAAGTCCGCTGACCTGCCACCAGCTGCTGGCAATGAAACACGTGTACCAGTGGGCATCCCTTTCTCTCTTTCCTTCTCTGTCTCTCCTTCTCGCTTTGTCTCTCCCTCCGTCTTTCTACTCGTCTATTCTGTCCTTATTCCTTTTCTAGCTCTTTCCTTCTTTTTTTGTTTCCGTCTTTTTCTCTTTGTTTTCCAGTCGGTCCTTTTCTTATTCTCTTTCTATCTCTATCAGAGAAGATACACGTATTAAAAACACGTATTAAACATAATAATTGCATTTGAAACTCAACCATTCAGTGGTAGTGTTTAGCTGAAGCGCAATCAGCGTTAATTCCGTTTCCGCTGTATATTCGTGTACAGACACTCACGCAGCAGCCTTCCGCCTACCTGTTCAACCGGTTACCCCGCACTTTGTTCATCCACCCGTGTTTCGCATTATGACTGAGTGTCATGTGGTGTTTTGGTCGGTGAAGATTGCACTAAATCGCTGTGGACCTCCGTTCCTTTATAACCACGTTCCGTTCCATGTTCCACTAAAGCTACTCTGGTGTTCACGAGTTCAACCCCCTTTGTAATGTTTGTTTATTGACGTATATGACAGCGTAACACGTAGATGTGATTGTAGCTATTATAGCGAACCGTCCTCAGCGATTTTGAGCCAATCATAAATACCTTAATTTACGAAAGCTCTTTAATTTTGCCAAACCCTGCAAGACTCGGGCGATGTTTGTCAGTTAGCTCACTCATTAGTCTTAGAATGGAACGTTCTTCTTTTTGCCAAACTGCTTTTTATTATTGTCCTGAATTCCTTCAGAGTCAATGGACCAATTACAAAGGTTTATGCATATTTGCATAGCTATGTGACAAAACTTCGCTGGACCACAACCCACCGCTGAGAGTCACACACAAGACTGGAATGTATTATACATATTATAGCTGCTGTTGGTGTCCCTCTACAATGGCCGCAACCACAACTGTGACTTATGTTTTACAGCAGTGTCCGCCAAGCAGACCGGCAGGGATTCCCCATCCATGGTCCCCTTCCTCAATACAGGATCCACCTTCGGGGGCACCCCTCCTAGCTCCCCGCAAACAAACCGAGTAACCCCCGTGACAACACCGCGGCCCACTGGCGCCCCCAGCTGGGCCGGAGCGTCGCACGCCTCGACGACGACGAGAACTGTCCCCGACGACAGCTGGCTGAAGAGACAGCGCGAGGTCGAAGCCGCCTCGCAGGATGCCCGCAGCCAAGCGAAGCCGCACAACGAAACCCCACAGAGGATGGAGACGAGGAACTGGGGAAGCCCTGCCAACGCCAACGCCAACGCCCCCTACACTGGAGACATTAACCCGCAGTCGCCCATGATGAGCCCGCAGCAACAGCAGCAGCAGCCGCAACCGCATCGCCTGCAGCAGCAGCAGCAACACATGCAGCAGCAGCAACCGCATCATATGCAGCAGCAACCGCATCACCTGCAGCAGCAGCAACATATGCAGCAGCAACCGCATCATATGCAGCATCAACAACAGCATCATCAACAGCAGATGCAGCATCAGCAACAGATGCAGCAGCAGCAGCAGCAGCCGCAGCAGCCACAGAACCAGACACCCTGGGCCCAGCCACCGTCGCCGATGTCGCCACCGCCGCAGAATCAGAACAGATGGGGGGCGATGGGGTCCTCACCCACCTCACCGCCCCCTCAGCAGCGGTGGGGGACGCCCCAGGCCAGAATGGGATCCGGCAACGGGCCCCTCTCACCCCCTCAGCCGAGAATGGGTCTGCGCGCCGGGCCGCTGTCACCCACTCAACCGAGAATGGGTGCGGGACCCGCCATGCACCAGCCGCGGTTCAACCCGCCCACGACCGTCCCATCGTCCCCGCCGACCACGAGGACCCGTGGCCCGATCCCACCCAGGCTCAACCTCAGCCTCAGCAGGCCCATGTCTGCCCCAACCAGGGGCGGCGGCAAAGGGGTCGGGTCCACCCAGCCAGTCTACGGCAGCGCCGCGGTGGCCAACTCGCCGCCGGCGACCAAGTCCAAGGGCCTTGCCATGTTCCTGAGCCGCCAGCAGAAGTTCACGGACGACGAAGACAAGTTGGCGGAGCTGACTGATACGGAGGAGGGCCCCTCGCCGGCCCCTCGACCCAAGTCGCCTTTACCCCCGCCGCCGCCGCCCGCCGGTCCCGTCGTGGGCCGGGCCACCCCGATGCAACAAGTGCCGGTCGCGGCCAAAGGTACCCAGGCATGTTTCTGTGAAGGGAGAAATCACAAGCTCTCCCCTTCGTGCATCCCTGGCTGCGTGTGCTGAATGCCAGGCTTCTACTGACACCATCGAGATTCCACTTACATTACTGACGACGTTCGTTCACGAGAGCATGGCCCACAGAAACTAGGCTGTTACAACTAACATGTGTTGGCGTTAGTGCTCTAAACGCGGCTTGATGTCGAGGCAACAGTTACACCAGACGGCCTGTAGCGCAGGCTTGGAACATGGGCATATTGTTCCAATGCCGACAACCACTGCTCTGAAAACAGATCCCGGTATGCTCGACCGCGTAACATCTACTCACTGATATTTATTTCCAGCAAGCAGTGACTGCATTACGCGTTAACCCTTTCGTTCTTTCAGCCGTTAGATAATTTTTGATTAGATTGGTTGACAGCATGTGCAGATCGTTGTGTGTGATGAGTTAGACCCTGTGACTAACTATAGACGCGAGCAGACAGCGTGAACAGATAGCCTCTGAATCCACAGAGAAGAGCAGCTCAACCAGTGACCCCGATGCCATGAATTACGCATGCATTTCGTGGCGTATTTGTACTGAATTACTCCCCGCATGATGTCTCCCATTCCCACAGCAGTAGATACTTGTGGCTGGTAAATCATTATCATTAGGTAATAGCGCCTACGGTCCCCGCCATGGTGTGTTCATAAAGCTGTCGTCCCTTTCCTGTGATGCATCGCTAACCCAACATTTTTTCAGCATCCGTTAAAAACTGATTATCAGTTAACGATCAGTTGACTGTTGTCAGTTGCAACTGGATGCATGCACCACATGGTTGGGTATTGATTTAACAACGTGTGTTATATAACGGTTAGGGCATGATTCACTGTGCTGAGCGACGATGAAAAGTCACAGGTTAGTGTGTAGGTTGGGTAGAGATAAGGGTGACTGCGGACAGCTACAACTGGCCCGCCATATATGATATGAGGTTAAGTATCGACATGGGATGGAGTGGGGCGGGGGCGGGGGCGGGCTCGGTCGGAACAGGTTCCGGTGCTAGCATTCGCTGTATCTTCAACATGACTACGCCTGGCACTATGTTTGTTTACCATTGTGGTATACACAACTTGGTCGTTTTACGTTTTACGAGTCATTGTCCAGCTGTTTACATTGATGACATTCTGCTGTTTACGATTTATTGTTGACTTGTTTACATTGATGTCTTTTATTATGTTGCTAACGTATTATGGGTAAAGAAAGATGAGCGCTGTTTAACATACGTTACGATGTCGCGTCCGCTGATTGGCTAAGGCAGGTCCTACCCACTGCCCCCATCGCTGGTGATACCAACTCTTGTTTCACAGTTGTCTGTTCGTTGTCTGCTTGCAGTGGACAAGCCCAGCGATCTCTCACACAACGGCCCGACGAGCTTGACTTCTACAACCAGCATCAGCTTCTCCAAGACAGCCAATCAGGACAAGATTCCCAGCGTGACGTCACCGACCGGAAACCGACAGATCGGCACTCTCAGTCCTGGTGAGATGGGCGGTGAACGTGAAGACGTGTTCTTGTCTCCGGATAATGGGTTAAAGTAGAAGTCATATGAACTATGGCACATATTGATCTGGGTTAACCACGGTTAACCACGACACGAGAGAGGCTCCCTGAAAGTCCTAGGCTGTCTCGAATGATTGAATCTGTCAAAAAAAAAAATTTTTTATACCATCACATAGTTACATCCGCGTCCTACAGGAACTGCAATGTTTATTCACGTTGAATAGTCGCACTCAGATTTATTAATTTATCGATTGCTTCATGTCTTCAGCGAAGTGGACACCCGGTCAGCCGTCTCCCACACTGGTTAAGGACAACCCGGAGTTCAACAAACCCGCGCAGTTCCCAGCTAAGGAGGAGCCCCACAAGGAGGCTCCAGCCTCGCTTTGGAATTCAACAGGGCCATTTTCACCGACGCAGGAATTCAAGCCGGTCCAACTGGACTTTAAAAGCGTCAAGACCCCTGGGCCGCCCGCCCGCTGTGTAAGAATGGCTAAAGTCTCTAGACACAAATCCATTTTTCTACCCTTTCATTGATATATCCTCGCCGGAAAAATTGATGGAGCTTTCACCATTAACGTCGTAAGGTTATGTTTGAAAGTTACGGCCGCAATGGTTCAATCACGGACATTCTCCTGGTTTTATCTTGCTCATGTGGCCAGGGATTGCCATTAAGTATTTAGAACTGTCGAGTGTCAATCGTCAGGCCAAAGTTTCAACTCGCTCTGGTTGGGGTTACAGCTATGCATGATAAAATTAATTCTTAGTAAATAATGGGCAATAGTTCCAACTTTGTAACCTTGCTATGTAAACCCAGCTATTTTGCCTTGTCATTTGGCCCTGCTATTAATCTTCAATTGGTGCCATGTAATTATTTGCATATACTGGCACATGTGTTATTTGAAAAGAGTTCTGACATTGCTATGATACAGACCGCTTCATCCCGTGCAAATTCTAACCTGCTGCCTTTCCTCTGTTGGGATTGCAGTATTCTCCGATCCCCACGCCAGAGGAGTTCTTCAACATCAGGAAGGCCCCCGAAAAAACCGCTACCACCTCGCCCACCGTCACCATGACAACGACCACGACGACAACCGCTACGTCACTTCCGTCGTCGTCGGCCACGACGCCGAGCCACTCGAGTTGGAACGGCAACATCAGTCACTTCACAGAGTCACGGAGCGGTCTGCCACAGCCTCAGAGCGCTACCATCACACTGCTGCAGAAAAACAGAGGTACGTGACCCTTTCCATCGCCTCGGGACGACAGCTCTCATGTCAAGGACACGTTATGTATTTAGATATGTGTGTCAATGTCGCCCTCTGTCACCGGGTGTGCCAAGGTCGCAATGTGCACTCCACGCCAAATAGTTGTTATTAATGATTTGCTATTTTACGCACGTGTATTTTTAAGTTGATATTACCTTCCAGGAAACACTGCACATAGCACGTTTAAGTTGGTTAAATCACTCGGTGCTTATATTAGGCGTCGTTTGCTACATGTTTGAGGTCTCGATGCAAGGCTTGTGGATGTCATATAACACATATATAGCACCTGTGTTGGCCAACGATTTTTCACTATAGATCTGCGGTAAACTATTGTTTGTGTTTTAGTAGACTGGCCTAGATTCGATGTCACTCACACACGTCTGTTTGTAGATATCCTGATGGGTCTGAATTCCTTTCAAATGGCTCTTTTGTGTCTTAACACCACGTAGAATGTTTCGTGAACTAACGATGGGGTGGGGTGGTGTGGGTTGGGGGGTGGGGTTGATGCAGTTGCTGTGCTGGATGTCACACTTGCCTTAGATGTCTCTGGTACTGTAGTTCTTGCAAGGAAACTTACCTTCTTCAAGCACGGTGAATATGGGTCCGTTTGATTGTGGATGATGACCTTCGTGAAGGTCACCTTCTGCCTTCTGCCAAGTCGCTGGGCGTACCTCGGCCGTCGAGGCTGGCTGGCAGTGGAAGCTGGGTGTTTACGTTGATGTTACTAACCCCGAGATTTCCCACTGTGTCCCTTTATTGCATGCCAACAACTTCAGAACTGAGGAAAATTCGGGCCAAAGAAAAGGAATTGGAAACGGAAAACGCGGCTAAATTGGCTAGAGGTAAAATGGTTGCATGGTTCGTCCTGGTTCTCGTGGCTCCCTTCCCATTCCATGCATGTGATAGCTGTAGCACTTACCTGTACATCACCAAACCAAGTGTTCTTATATTTATAAAGCGAATGTTGTGGTTCATAGTTAAGTGTAGCTTAACAGAAAATGGGGCGCTTCAACCCGATGGCGTATATACGGGCATCAGTGACCTCTACTGAAGGTCATAACAATGAGATACTGACCGTACGATGTACCATACATGAGCTACCACTACTGACGTGATGGTCGAAACAAGCGCCTAACTTATTGCTCTGGTAACTATGACTAATACATGTACTTTAACACAACCAGAAAGATTGACCAACGTGTACAGGATCACATTTTCTTCGCATGTCAGGAAGCAAATGATCTTGCTAGCTATAGAGACACATATTGTATCCAGGTTCAGTTGTCACCGAGCAATATACATGGAGACGGTCTGTCTCGGTCAGTCCGGCCAGCCGTCAACTGCGTGGGGGGTCTGGAGCAATGCAAACTATTAGAGACAGATGACTGAGCTGGACTTTATATCATTCGTTATGACCATGCCGCCCCATAACAATGCTGCTATATAAACACATTGGAATACCTCAAGTGTCCTACAGTTCATAGACCCATTGTCTTTCGTCAGGTCAAATGTAACAAATGCATTATCAGCACGACAGAGTGACTCGTCGCTTGATGGAACCGTTGTGAGGTTTCTGATTCATCCTGCTACATATTGACCTTTCCTGACTTTAAAATCGTTCCACTGCAGGAAACGTGTAGAGTAGCTGTATTATTGTTCATCTGTTCTTTAGAAAATAGTAGTTGACACTGCTGAGTGACCGGCAATGTGGGTAATCCACACTTGTATACTTCTCCGCCTCTTATGTATAATTCAATGCTGTTTCTCCTCACTGCTTCTGTTTCTCATCTGTGCGCATATAGCATTTTTCCCTTTAACGTTAATTTCGTTATGTGCAAGGACACGTTACTTGTCCCGTAAAGCTATATATAGACCATTATACCACATTGATATTATATCAGGTTGGCATTATAGCATCTTGGTATTATACCATGTTATACCATCGTGGCATTATAGCATCTTGGTATAAACCACCTTGGCATTAGGCCATGTAGTGTTGGTATTATACTGCGTGGATATTTTACCAGGTTGGCAATATACCATGTTGGCTTTAGACTATGTTGGCATTATATCATGTTTGTATTATACAATGTTGGTATTGTACCATATCGGCATTGGACCATGTTGGTATAACTCTACATAGGATTTGCTACATATGTGACATGTTGCCTTGTCTGGTATAGCTAGATGTGGGACAGGTTACCGTGTTTGCTATAGCTATACATGAGACGTGTTGTTGTGTTTACTATAACTATACATGTTACATGTTGCCCGGTCTAGTATAACTACCTCGCTCTACTTTACGCTGCTTCTCTGAGAACATGTCCTTCTTCTTTCGTCTCCTTTGACCCTTATTTAATGACGTTTCAGAACTAAAGTGTTCTAATTTGTACAGATCACACTGGCTATTACGTCTGACTTTTAGTTCATTACATTTTGTTCTCTTCACTAATGTTACTAATCAAACATTTGTTTCGATTTACAGTTAAATTCCTTTCTATTTTCGTTTTATTTTTTAGTGATCTATTCTATGTTGGAGTTGTCGTAGATCTAGAGATTTAGTTCATGTTTATTCGTATCAACCATATTGATTTCTGTCTAATATATGACTATCTATATATATATATGTGCACATAGTAGTCACAATCTGCATGTATTTGCATGTGTTACTATTTGTTTTACCAGAGAAGGCAGAGAACTCCTTTAAGCCACCCACGGGAATGCGCACCGTTCGAGTGGAGGGTAAGATATTAACCCGTTTGTTCCCAGTCGTCATTGAAACCAATACAACATCCCTAAAACTCGAAATACCAATGATATCGAACGGGCAAATAGATTTTAATGATAATGTCGACTGCATGTTTCTGCACGATGCATTGTCGTTCCAAATGCCGCCTTTGACCTTTTAATACGCATGCAATTTAATTACGATTGTGGGGGGATGAGACGGCGGGGGTGGGGGAGGGGGGTGTGGTAACAGACGCGGAGGACGGCGTCAGGAATGTCAAATTCTGTTTGCATTTTGCGGTCGGTATGTTTGCGAGCTCTGCTGTAGTGATGACCACGGCCGTGTGACGGCGCTGTTTGCAGAGAACCAGGTGCCAGAGGGTGCCATTCTGGTCGGGAGCAAGGATACAGTGGACGGAGACCAGTGTCACACGGACTCCTACTACGTTTTGCCCGGGGAGAGTCCCGACCAAACCAAGACAGTGCGCACCACCGTGAAGAAATCCACCCCCAAGTACGAGGGAATCGGACCCACGGACGCCGTGACGGGGGTGCCCATAGTACCCAGAGGGGTAAGTCTTCGGCGGGGGGGGGGTGCCCATAGTAACCAGCGCAATAAGTCTTCGGGGGGGGGGGTGCCCATAGTAACCAGCGCAATAAGTCTTCGGGGGGGGGGGGTGCCCATAGTAACCAGAGGGGTAAATAAAGAGGGGGGGGGTTGTACCCAATCGAGTATATGTCGGGGGATTCCCCGTTTACCATGAGTGAATATTAAAGGAATATTTGCAGAAAGTGCAGTCATTGAAACCAATACAACATCCCTAACACTAACAGTCCAAGTGCAGCAATATTTTTCCCCTTAACAATTTATCGCCGAATAATTTCACATTAAGTTTATTATCACAAACACAAATTACATTAATTATCAAGACATTTTGTCGCGACAAGAACAGAATCCTGCAGACTCTTCGCTCATTGGAATTTACTTAGCTAAATTTGTTCTTGTTATATATATTTTTTTGGTACCAATGTTGTCATTGTTGTTATTACTGTTTGAAGTGTTATTATTGTTATTGTTATTATTACTGTTGTTGCAGTCTGTTGACGAGCGGAGTCACAAGGACTGGTACCGGCGGATGTACAAGTCGCTGCACAAGGCAGACAGACCGACTAGAGGTAGGCCTCCGCACCACGCTGTACACCACAACCACTTATAAAGCTGATATCACTGATATAGCAAAATGATCATTTAGTCTAGCAGAAACAAATTTACAGTTATTGAAATATACGGCTAATATCACTTGTGATACATTTTAGTTGATTCTTGATTGAAAAAGCTTAGATGAGGGTCAGAGTCCTGTGCGGCTTGGGGTAATAATGTGTTGTGGTCTGTGACATACTAACTGGTCTATAAATTTTCTGTTGCCGCGATGGCTTGCAGCAATGTGAAGAATGATTTATCCACATTTACTTTGATTTGTTATTTGACTTACGATTGCTGTTGCATCGCATATTGCCATTAAATATCGCACCGAATGAGTAACTTCGGTAGCTGTGCACAAGGAATAATGGTTAAAAATGTAACTTCTATTTCATTGTAATTTTGTGAATTGCTCGTGTTTTAATAGTTTTGTTTGTCGTTAGTTCGATGTTCTGCGTATGTAAATATATCCTAAAGTGACAACTGTATATATAACGCCATTGGACACGTTAGATGTTTTACAAGAGTGTTCTAGAGTGTGGTAACGTTCGTCACCCATATATATATAGTCACATTGAGTCAATGACGCCTCCCCATAGAGTCGCATTGAAATAATGACGCCTCCCCGTAGAGTGGCATTGTGATACGATGAAGCCTCCCTATTTCAGCTGCACGCGGATACGAATCTGAGCCCGAAGGTTGTTCTAGTTTCTAGCACCCGATTACCGAATGCCTTTGAACACATCGATCGGAAGTATTTAATGCTGATTTGAAGCGCTACCTCCTGCACCCCCCCCCCCACCCCACACACACACACGCGATGTGTGTTCCCCGCATGGGCTGCAATATAACTAACACCACTGCCGCCCAGCATGCCTCTTTGTCATCAACCATCAAATAATATATTTTTGGTTTTTTAATGCCTTATTATAAATTTATGCGAAGAAGAACTGCAAACCGAATTATTACCGATTATAGGTATTTTTTGCGTGGCTTATTTATGTCTTGCATGGCGCCGATCATCAGTTTATAGCTCTTCGTTTAAAACTGATCGAAGGATAATTTTCATGAAATTGTGCGCTATAGTATCTCACTGGCTAAAGATAATGAGGAAGGATCTCCATTTGTAGGGTCTGGTGAGGCGTCAGCTTGTTCCCCGGAAACCTAATTTGATATTCCAAAACCTCTTGACACTGACATATGTGGATGGTTGGCTGACATTCGTCCGTCAGTGTAAGACAATGGGTGTGCAGCTTATTTTGTTTGTCATATTCATTAGTTAAACTATAAGATATTAAGACACACCCTATATATGCATTTGAGAACATAGATGGACATCTTTATCGTACCACGATTTACGGAGAAGTGAGCAAATTAGTCCCACTGCTTTACCCGCCCGCGACCAGTCACTCGCCTCAGCATGAATGAGCTTCAATGTGCTTCCAACCCCTGCATTTGGCTCCTGCATATTCAGCAAGCGTGATTAATTAGTTAGGCTTCATTCTCCCCGCCGCTTTAGGATCTGTCCATCAGCCACCCCAAAGCTAACAACTGCAGCACGCGTCGGCCAGCATGCAGGCGGTCGTGTTGCTTGTCTTCTCTGATAGAAAATAGTAATGTGAAAAGGGACTTACTGTGGTATTATACATTTTTACTTGTACAACCAACTACGTGAGTGACACCTTCGGAATGGACTTTCTTTAGAATCAACGGACCATCCACATTATCAGCTTCCGTCGTCCTGATTAATAATCGAAGTTTCTGAAAAAAGTTAAATCAAATTAAATAGGTATAAATGAAGTAAAAAAAACACACACGTGGATATGACAGATAGATCTGACATTTGCCGGTCTCTGGTTATAATTTGTGTTTTCCTTTCTTGCAGACAAGAACCACTATAAACCTACCTATGTCTTTCCGGAGTCCGACACGGAAACGGAAAGAGACGGTAAGTATCAGCGTTGTAAAGCCAAGTCTCAGGCTCAGTGATATACACGTATGACGTTATGATGGCTCTCTGGGGTATCTCCCAAGACCAGGTTATGGAGAGTTGCAGTGAGGAGCTGGCGTTATTATACGTGTTACGAACTTTCAGTAAACTGAAATCCTGCCAATGCCGGACCATTTGTTATCCTAATCCATTACTCGAACCTTGATCAGCCGAAAACATCCCTAATAACCTAATAAGTTGTTCTACTTAAATACCTACTATATTATAACAACCAATGAAGTGCTACTGTGGTAGATGACGTTATGACTCCAACTGGCATAATAACCAGATCGAGATTTGCAATTATGTGTAACGTTATGATGTCAGTACTCTAGGGTCTAACTCGACCGAGCCCGCTAGAGGGGCAGGTCAGATTAACATTCCACCCCGCAGATGTCCTGTACCGGGCGTCTGGTTTACACGGCACGCTCCAACATAACCAGGGTGCTCGTTCTGTTCATAACTGACCGCATTCCGCACTCGCCGAGCTCGGACGCGAGAGGTGGCTATAATACCGCAAACACAAGTGCTATAATACACGAGGTGACCTTTGACCGGTCAGGAACTGGGGGTCAACCTTAGGCAGATGAAAGCGATAAGACACAAACATCGCACCAATTGACAGAGCTCACTAAGATACCGGTATAATTCCCCATACCCCCCCCCCCCCCCACCAACCCCACCACCACCCCCACCACCCCCGGCCCCGACATACCGGCACCATGCCTCAGGTGCCCCCACCCCCCTCGCCACCCTCCGCCAGCCTGTACGGGGTATTGACTCGAATAGCCATCCATCCTTTGTAAGACGTACAGGTGTTAACGACAGGCTGGTACCCTAGTCCTCCTGGTCCCGTTGGTCCCCGGGTCACCTAGGCTGTGGCACGTTCAGCCTGTGGCAGCGTGGGTGGTAATCCTCTGTCTGTACTCTTCCAGAGCCCAACCCATACAAGCCGGCTTATGAAATACTCAACGCTAAGTCAGGTAGGTGAAACCGCACGTAATATATTGCTTGCTATATAACCACTGGTATGTATATGTCAACAACATCAGACCTTTGAACCTAAACGTGTTAAACGAAAAGGCAAAATAATCGTGACCTTCATCGCAATCGTCTATTATATGTTAATCACCCATTATTGTGGTGACCCATTATTGTGGTCACCCATTATTGTGGTCACCCAGTATTGTGGTCACCCAGTATTGTGGTCACCCAGTATTGTGGTCACCCAGTATTGTGGTCACCCAGTATTGTGGTCACCCAGTATTGTGGACACCCATTATTGTGGTCACCCAGTATTGTGGTCACCCATTATTGTGGTCACCCATTATTGTGGTCACCCAGTTCTGTGGACACCCATTATTGTGGTCACCCATTATTGTGGTCACCCAGTATTGTGGTCACCCATTATTGTGGTCACCCAGTATTGTGGTCACCCACTATTGTGGTCACCCATTATTGTGGTCACCCATTATTGTGGTCACCCAGTATTGTGGTCACCCAGTATTGTGGTCACCCAGTATTGTGGTCACCCAGTATTGTGGTCACCCATTATTGTGGTCACCCAGTATTGTGGTCACCCAGTATTGTGGACACCCATTATTGTGGTCACCCAGTATTGTGGTCACCCATTATTGTGGGTAATCCGGTATTGTGGACACCCATTATTGTGGTCACCCAGTATTGTGGTCACCCACTATCGTTGTCACCCAGTGATCGCGTCACACCACGCCTTAGTTTTAACCTATTTCCTCGCTCATACATATAAATACAGTTATGTTAGGCGTGATGTACAGTGCATGGTTCCCACGAGGTCTCTTGATTATCCCATGTGTGCACAAGAGTGGCAGAGAACGGCCATCTTTAATACCTGTGTCTTGCGTGCGTCTTATGGAAACATATGTTTATGCAAAGTTATGTGTGTAAGGAACATGACATCCAGACTGAATGAATGACTGTCTTTGGTTTCCAGATGGTTCTACGATGTCTCTGGACCGCTTTGGCCTAGGGCCGTCCACAGTAAAGGGGTAAGTCTCCCCAGCCCGTACAACACCGGCCGTGTCTGTAAATATCAGCACAGGATTCCTCTCCTCAAGTTAATCGATGGAATATCGACCTTTCTGGTTGGTGTGTACGACTTTTATACATAACCTGACTTTTCGCCCCCCCCCCTCACCCCACACCGTCCCCTTCCGTGGCCAACCCTTGTTGTTGTAGTGAGCTGAGCAATGCAGCTCCCCCCCCCCACCTTCACCAGCGTGATGAGATAGGCATTCATAGGTGGCCACTCGCCTGGAATGGATACCCACTGTATATATGGTGACTAGTGACTATCGGTGCGCGGCTGTCACTCGGAAACAGCTGGAGGATTCAACAGCCATCGTTTTGTACTCGCCATGACGGCTCTTTGTATTCCTGGGCGAAGACCCATCGCCCCGTCCCCCCATCCCCCCATCCTCCCATCCCCCACCCCCGCCCCAGCCCCACCATCTCCCCCACCCCCCGCCCAGTCCGCCCCTGACTACTTCTCCTCCCCCACACCCACGATAGAGTATGTTTCTCGGTTACCATGGGAGTCTACCTCCCCCCCCGCCTACAGCCACCACCCCCCTAGACATGCCAGACAACAGGGAGAGGAGAGGACATGGCCGCGGTGCATTGTGGGTAGCCTTATAAAGTTACACTCTACAAAAAGCAACCTGTTCCAATTTATTGTATGTTGAACTGTAAATAACGAACGGTAAATATAGTACTGGTGGCTGTGAGGGGGAGGGGGGTTATGGAGTGCACCCGACATGAAGCAAATAGTTCATTTATGGTCATAATCATTTAAATATAGTGTTGTGGAGGCGGTGGTAAGGGGGGGGGGGGTGGACCCGACATGCAACACACTGTTTATTTATTCGTTTATTGTAGTTTGAATTGCAAATCTAACGGTAAATGTAGTGAGGGTGGGTGGGGGGAGGGAGTGCGCCAAACCTAAAGCAAACTGTTCATTTATTGTACTTTGAATTGCAAGTCTAACTAACGGTAAATATAGTGGGGTGGTGGTGGTGGTGGGGGGTGCAGTAGAATATCGCGGCGGTGTAAGTCCACCCCATCCCATCACATTGTATCTGTTAGGGTATTTCTGGGCGTTAGGCGTATGGCACAGCGTGGCCTATACCTGGACCGGGGCCTATATACATCACCCACAGACCCGTGGCGTGAACCCCTCGACACATGCCTGTGGGGTGTCTGCTCTAGCTGGGTGTCTACTGCGGACACCGCTGGCGTAACACCAGCCTTCCATCCGATAGTGTGGGGGCAACAGCTGGCGCCCCCCACTCACACCCACATCGACCCCCCCCCCCCTATACCACGCACCCACTCTTTATGTGTCGGCAAGACGGGAGTCGACTTCCAGGCAAACTGAGCCCCATATATATATATATGTATATGTATATGGCGAGGGGGGTGGGGGGGTGGGGGGGGCGGGGTGACGGGCCGGGGGCTGCGCGCCAGTCTGATATCGACGGCCTCGGTATAACTTGGTCCAAATCGATGATGAAAATACTCGTTGATGTCCCTTTGGTTGATCGACCACCCACAGTGGGTTGTGGCGTGGGAACCTCACCCTCAACTTACGGAGCTGCGGCGTAACCCGCTGTAATACCCATGCCCGGTAACAATAAGCTAAGCGGTGGCTAAGCGGGGTGACAGTAGGGAGTGACAATGAGTGACAATTGACGAGTGGCAATGAAGTGACAATGTGGAACGACCGGCAGCAGTGCTAATCAAAGAAGTGTGACAGTAACGGGTCACGATAAAAAAGTGCCAGGAGTGACAATAAATAGTGACTACTAAAGATTCGCGATAAAGTATAACGATATCAAGGAGTGACGATAAATAGTCAGAGTAAAGAATCACAATACAGTGTGGCGATATCAAGGAGTGCCATAAGGAGGAATAACGCAAAATGCCAACAAGGATCAGCAAGGTACTTTATCCAAATGTTGATGTCGTCAACTAGACTGGCATGACTTATGTCCGTCATGTTGGCTGCGGTGGGTGTGACGTCATGTTGGCTGCGGTGGGTGTGACGCCATGTTGGCTGCGGTGGGTGTGACGCCATGTTGGCTGCGGTGGGTGTGACGCCATGTTGGCTGCAGTGGGTGTGACGCCATGTTGGCTGCGGTGGTTGTGACGCCAAGTCAGTTATAGCGCGTCTCACACGTTCCACGTGACAAAACACAATTGCCGTGGTATTTTTGTTCGCTGATTCTCTGAATTAATCCTATTATCGCCCATAACTAACAAACTGTTCGTTCTTAATCTGTACACAAGCAAACCGTCAAACTGTCCGCTCGCTTGGTGGCACGTGGTCATTTTATTATTAAAGACCCAAGTATCATGAAATATTGCGAAGTACATTATATTTTTCTCCACCCCCCCCCCACTGCCTCCGGTGACGCCCTCTCCATCAGAACCCCCTGGTCACCCCCTAACGCCAAGTACAGACCCGATGTCTACAAGGTACAACCACGAAGCATTGAAAACTACGAACCAGGATTTTCGTCACTGGCGCTTCGAGAGTCTCGACAAGTGAGTCCCGTTGAGGTTTAATACCGTCTTATGAACATGTGCATATATATGTATATAAATATATTTACGTATTTATACTATATAACATTGTTAACTTGATATGGGTGTGTGTCGTTTTTCTTTGGAAGCTGTTGGTGATTGTCTGTATGTAGTACGTAAGAGTTTGTTAGACGTGTTACATGTATAACGATAACTTGGTTTTCAGACTTGTGTAATATTCATTGATAACAAACACTGCCTTGATTTCTATAGAATTAGTTTGAATTGTAGTGTTAATGTTTGTTGAGTCGTGACCTATCGATAAATGTCTAAAACAGTTGATGTGAATTTTCGAATGACGAAAATTCTGTCCTTCAGTGTTATTTGATACGTATGAATAGTAGGAGCAATGTTAGCTCAGAACAGAAGTTGAACATGTGTCCCATAGTTTTAGCGCTGATAGTTACAGTGTAAACCGATATCTTAATGTCCTTAATATGTTTGGGACAAAACAATGCCGACTTGAACAATGACAAGACCCGTCCAACTGCGATCAAAAGACCCTCAGGATTTGTTATATCCGCGGCGCGTTCATGGCGAAATGAAAGCAGTATTTGCATCACAACTTCCAATGATTTCCACGTTCTAATATGAAAGTATTTAACATAACTCTTAACACAAATGAATATTATGTTAAAAATTAATTGCATCGTTCACTTTGCCATTAATTTAATGACTGTCGCCCACCCCCCCCCCCACCAACCAATTCTCCTCCCGAAAGACATTAAATCTATACCTGAATGCCTCCTTATTATGGTCGCTGACGTACTGAACCCTGACTTATTGACATAATAACTAACAAAGATTAAGTTTGTTTTATGTTAACGTAACGATGCAATAACTTAACTTTGAATTTTGCGTCTCCCCCCTCCCCTCTCTCCCGTTTGTCGCCAACTTGTCACAGACGATCGGCTATGATACAAATCGATAATGCTATGGTAACTTTTGAACCCTATCCCAGCCAATTTGTCTTCTTGATAAAGTGTCTCTCATTGTGAAAAAGCTAAATATTTCTGGCGGGGGCTTTCAATGCCCGACCAGCCTTTATGCTATAGTCTGATGGGCCTGTGTCTAGCCGACTGGGCCTCGTTCGTCACAACGGGCGATCGCTGCAAACACAAACTTTCAATTACCCAGTAAAACGCAATGTTTCCCACAGTCGGCCTCCGCTTGTCAGAATTCTCTGGGTGGCACTAGGTCTATAATGCAAAACAGAGCATAAAGGCCAGACTCTCTGATATTACGGGGGTTTGGTGTTCGGGAGATGGGGTGGAGATGAGGGGGTGGGGGGGGGGCGGTGCGTTAACACCGGTTCTTGTTCGATACCTGATGTTCTATATTCCCGGAAGATACCATGTGGGATATAGACCGGTGTCAGGCCACCACCGCCTCACTCCCCCCAGATCCCCTCAACCCCCCAACCCGGTGCCCTGGACACCAATTTTCCATTTGGCAATCAGTAATTTCCCACCAAGGTCCAAGGTGCTCCCATCCTACAAGATCGATGACTCCATTCACTGGCCCGGTAAAGTTGAACCCTTTTAGTCGATTTCCCAAGTGTTTAGGCACGAACTTGGCGACATGCAAATCTCGACAGCATGGCCCCAATGAATTAGGTCCGCAAATCATGAAGGTCGCAAATAAGCCACGATGTCCCTGATTTAGCTTTTAAACCCCCCCCCCCCCCCCCAACCTCACCCCCCGCAAACTTTCCTGCGAAATCGAATACGAATGTGTTGGCCCCGGTGGGCGTTTATGTTGCGAGTTTTGATGTTTGAGGTTTGCAGCTTTGTTAATTTCAGGTTTGAAAGTGATGTGAATCCGTGACAAGCGTATTTCAGCTTTGTTTGTCAAAACAATATAATCGTAACTCGTCGTGTTGCAGCTACACTTACAAAAATGCATTGCAGGCCTCCCTCCCATGATGCTTTGCGGGCATCCCATGATGCTTAGCGCAGTCGCTGCGAGATGCCCCCCCCCCCACCGCAAAGATCTCGCCCCTGCAAAAAAAAAAGCAACTTGCTTTCGGTTTTGTGGGCTTTTGCGGCGGTTTGTTCTGATTCATGATGTGGCGTGTATTGCTTCTCTCCGATGCAGCCTCCGACACCCCTAGAACAGGGCGACTCTCATAAACGTGCGGAACCCAGGCCTGGGCCTGAAAAACCACAGTCTATTACCATCCAAAGTAAAGTCAGGCCAAATAAGGGTTCCGAGGCCACAGATCCGGAGGTATACACGTTAACACTTGTCCTCGGTGCTGCTGCTGTCCATTGCTGGCTCTTGTCCCCTTGCTGTGTGCTTCCTGCTCGAGCTCTAACCTCGCCCTAAATGTCTATCCTGTACATACCCCTGTACTGCTACTGACCTTACTGAACCACAACGACCATCACCATGCTTCTCTCGTGTCCAGGTCAAAGCGCCAAGATCAAACACCGTCCAATTATTTTCTCTCGTATATTTTAATATGGAATTACCCCAACGAACATGATTGTTCCTGAATTTATTATATTTTAAAATGGCGTCCACCACACCATTCGACCATTTACCGCAAGTCATATATTAAAGAATTGAGAGGCGGAATTGATGCTGTACATGCATATTAATAATATATGGTTATATCAATTGGGTAAATATTTCGAAGAAAGTCGCGTGACCTTGTTTCGCATAATGCCAGACTGTCATGGTTATAATGTAGTCACGTGACACTGTCACACAAATCTGTTGACGCTTGTTTAACCGGGAGATCCATTGGTACCGGTTTACTACTTTGTGACATACTTAGTAGCAAATTTATAATTTCAAAAAAAAATGTAAAACGATAATTGATTGCTTCCCAACGCACCATATGGATCCCATGCTGGGCATGTTAATCCAGACAGACCATAATAGTATCAACATCGAGGGGTGGAGGGACAAAGTATTGCAGGACGTGGGTGTGCGGATGTCTCTAGCTTCCTGCCGTATGGGGACAAAAACGCGTTTAACATTGATTATTAATTAATTAAATGGAAGGTCGATAATTAACGTAAATGCTATGGCTGCGGCCCATGTGTAGGTACCATTGCCTTCAGCAGAATGTCACCGTCACATGAAGTTGTAATCTAGAAGCTTCCGCGGGTACCCCCGCCTACGCCCACCCCCAGGGTCACTCGGGGTCCCCCGTCCCCTGGCCCCTTACCGGACGCGAGTGTCATGGTAACCGTAGTCCAATTGTTATGACGATCCCTCACTGTGGAGCCCTGTAGTTATTAATTAAACTAACGTTACAGGTGGAAGTGGAGCCCTGTAGTTATTAATTAAACTAACGTTACAGGTTGCCGTTGCACCCATTTTAGTTAATTAACGCACCATCGTAACCGGAAGTAGTTCTGCATGGACGACTATTGGAAAGAAAGTCATTGTGTGAATGGTGAGCTTTTGGAGCTCTGATGATGGAGTTTGCATCGTGGCGTATGTCGGTGTATATTAACCACTATACCCTTGATTGAATGTGTGAGCATTAATTGTTCTAAGTCTATTTAGCGCCGATAGCGACTGTGGAGTATTGACCCGTCAGGTGTGTTAATGTTAGCTGTGAACGCAACCCGGGTGGCGTGTGCTGACAGTTTGTCAACACGGCCCAACCCGGGGGCAATGGCAGGGCTGGGGCGTGGGGAGGGGGGGGGGGGGTTAGGAGTGACAGGTGGCCTACCGAGTCCGGTCGGTTGTGTGGTCTAGGATACGTCGACCACACCCTTATCCACCCCGTCATCACCACCTATCCGACCACACATCCACCCTACCCAGCCACACCCCTTCCTCATGCCACACCACTACCCCCCCCCGTATCACACCACACCACTACCTCAACCCCGTATCACACCACACCACTACCCCCACCCCGTATCACACCACACCACTACCCCCACCCCGTATCACACCACACCACTACCCCCACCCCGTATCACACCACACCACTACCCCCACCCCGTATCACACCACACCACTACCCCCACCCCGTATCACACCACACCACTACCCCCACCCCGTATCACACCACACCACACCAAGCCACACCACTCGTCCTCACCCGTTCTCATCACCCCCACCTCGCCACCCCCACCTCGCCACCTCACCTCCGCCACACACCAGGTGAAGCCACGTAACAGTAAGAAACTGTTATTATGATTATCATATAACTGAATATCCTCTTATGAATTACACCCGCCCCCCCCCGCTTCATAGTGCAGACATATACTTCGGGCAGCAGATCACCGGGTGGTGGGTTCGCGCCTTGACACCCGCATCTGCAACATGTTTCACCTAACCCTATGTCAGTGTCACGTGATATTTCTTGACCCAGTTTACCCTTTATTTATGTCAACACAAGTGGCCTAAAACTCCCAACATTTCATTTTAAGAACCCTCCCTACCTTACACTGAAAACACCATGATGGTCGCACGATATCTCTATCGTAGCAGATTAGATGCTCTATCGTAGCATCTCAATATTTCTCAAAGTGGCCAACAATGCCTAGTTTGCCTCATCTGTAGCAGTACTTAGCCCAATTCAACTTATTATCGACCACGGGATGGTTTAGGTATTAGCAGACAACCACCGAACACTTGCTGCACCGGAATGTCCTATTTATATTGATGTTGTTGTGCCCCTGTGTTAAGCAACGTCGGTTACTCCATGCTATACTTCCCCTGACCAATCTGCCGGCGAAATTCGATAATCCGATAGAGCGTGTGGTCGACAGCTGAACGACTGCTCCCTCACCCCTGTAAATAGCCGTAGTTATCACCGATCGCCGATGCTTCACTGTTAGCAGAAGTGTTACGGAGCAAACGGTCCACGCGATTGGTCGAGTTTTGTCGTTCCGGTTTTGGTTATTGGTTGACGCCGCGTTATTAAAATGTCTAGTTGTTACAGGAATGTGTTTGTGTTTGTGTTCATAGTTCTCAGTCGTGTGTACTGTTCTCGGTCAGCATGTTATAAGGCGGTTAATGCATCTTGTAAATACTTCTATGGTCTTTTCTCATGCCACGCGCTGCTGTCTCAGGGTGAATCGGAGGAAGAGGTAACTACTCGGTTGTAATCTCGACTACTTCCGGTCTCATTACGTGTTCGCCTCAATAATATAGATATTTATGTCTTATGTTGTTAACCCCCCCCCCCCCCCCACCTACCCCCGCCTCCTCGAAATTAAAAAACCAAAGGTCATTGTTTTCAGTGTTACGTACCTTTATTATGTTCGTTACCGAACCCAATGTGGACTTATTTTGAGTGATATTATTTTTATTTCCTTTCTCATTTCTCGTTACATTAATAGAAACATTTACGATGTATCATACAACGTATGTATATAATAAACGAAAACCAACAAAACGAATGAAAGTTATAATTATGACCACAGTGAATTAAAAGAAAAGCAAACTAAAAATAAATAGAACAACAAAAGCTATTGTGGTAAACATGCAGATGGGCTTGGCAAATGACCAGAACTGTTATCCATTTGGGGGTAGTTACCAGCCTTTGAAGCCGGTGCAGCGGTAGGGAGAGCGCCCCCCCCCCCGCTCCCTATCGGAACTCCCCCCCCCCCCGCCTCCTTCCCGGGGCTCACCACGGTCTCCGCATTAATATGCAGGAATATTGATTACTGGTACGGGCCACCGTGCCTCCGCGCCACCAGCCAACCAACCAGGTAATGCGACGGCTGCGTGGCCCAGGTGAGGCGCCATGTGCTTTAACCCTTTCATGACTGGGCCGCCCGCGCCTTCTATATACCAAGATGAATTTATAAATAGTTAGATACGTTTCGCCTACTATTATAATACTTAGTTGTGATGCAATCTTTATTCAATCTAGTGGTTAATCCCGTGTGCAGAAGTCCCCGCCAAGTGTTAACGTCGATACTGGGGCTGGGGAATGTGCTAGGCTACGCGGTGAGTGAGTGATAGCGCCGAAGTACTGGCTGTCACGACCGGGGGAGGGTTAAAGGATCCAGTAATGACGGTGGTTGGCTCGCGGCGCGGCGTGTGGCGTGTGGCAGGAGGTTTAGGACACGCGACCGGCCCTCCATCCTGGCCTCTAATATGCCAAACGTGGCCATCTACTGGACAGAATCACGGCAGAGAGAGAGAGAGAGAGAGAGAGAGGGAGAGAGATAGAGGGTCTCTAGCGTGGCCGGAGCGTTGTCAACAAAGACAAAGCCTCCTCACTTCTAGGAATATCGCGTCACAGGGGAGGCAGAAGAGACGTTGGGTAATCCACCTGCGTCTGTCTACCTGAGCTGAGGCGGTGGGGTGGGTCTGTGTTCCCTGACTGTTGGCCTGTGTGTCGGCGCCCACCGTGTCTGAATGTGTGCTTGCTACCAAGCAGACCAGGATTGAGGTGACCGCATATAGTGTCATCGCCATCCGCCGCTGCAAGATGAAGATCGCGGTATAGTTCTGCATAACCAGGCCATCATTATCTGAGGCTTACCTGCAGAAGCAGCAGCTGCGGCAGCAGGAGCAGCAGCGCTGCGTAGATGGACCCTCAAGCCGTATAGTAGCGGTGGATATTGGTCATTGCACTTAAGCTGGCGGGAATGCGCTCTTGCTCCCCGCCAATAACCGCTCATCATCAATGCACCCTGCGTGAGGCTTGGTTCACATAGTGCCTCAGACGCTTTGCGGGCTGTGGATAGAGCACCATAGGTTGACATTGACCTCTGTGGCAGGCCAGCAGCCCAGATTGGTAACACGCCGCAAGACGCAGCCTACTCCCCTACTCCCCACCCGGTCCCAAGGTGGGCTTGGGGAGTTATATCCGCCGTCACTATACACGCAACAAAGCGTTCTACCGGATTATATAATCTACTCTAAAGGATAGCACATACGCAATAGGTAAGGTAGCGTCTGAGACCCGTCGAACGCTTAACTATAAATTGAGACAAAATGGCGATGCAGGTATACAAGCAAATAAACCGGGGTTAAATTGCATGTTTTTTTATCATTGCAAGCTTAATCGTCACAGCTTGGACCTCGTCTCCCACCCTCTCTGAGAGTCGCTGTTTTTGGCTTTGTAATCGATGACGCATCGCGTTTTTTATACTGATAATGGCTGCCCATAAAGCTATTTTTCTTCATCGCTTTTGGCCGTAAAGCAAGCGCCCGTATTGCATATTAATTACCTCGTAGGTTGCGACAATTGCCCTAGATTTATGATGACAGCTCAAGGCTAGTGACTCACATATTTAGCTCACACGTCACCTGCCGGTCGCGCCTCCCATCCTTCGGGAACGCCAGGGTCCCTCATGTAGATGTGTCCGATTGATCTATCATGCACCAGTGTCTTTGTAAATGCAGCTAAGCGGGAAGTCCCTGTATCTTCGCGACAAATAAATTACGCAATATCCTGCATCAGATTCCTTTGCGTAAAACTCAAGCTAACAAATCGTATTTATGAAAATATACCTGTGTTACGGATACGTTTTATTTCCTTTTTGCTCCTTTTGGTTATATCACGTGGTTATATTTTCCTTTACCCTGTCAGGATATCTTACCGATATGCTGCTTATCGGTGACCCCGCCTTGACCTTTGTATTACTACACTGTGCATGTGACGACTGAAGCCCTATTTACCACCCTTGGTTACGTCTGACCGTCATGAGTCCACGACTCCGCTACAGTTATCATTTAGAACCCCTGGCCTACACCAGGATTCCTATACATAGCTCTACCTTGCTGAGTCACATCTCGGTCTACGGTGTACATCTTTATGTATATTTTAAGGTTTTAGATATTCTTATGTAGTACGCGGGTCATTATGTACATATTTTTTCATTGAGCCCCTGTGTAAGTTTCAGACTTCAGTTGGTGTGGTGTTCATGTGTTGTAGTACATCATGTACAAAGTTAGACTTGTATATAAACTTAAACAAACTCTAGTCTGTACAGAAAGATTCTATAGGTTAGCATGTTTGCTTATCAGCTATTTCTAGTTGTTTTGTCCATAGGGTGAGGTGTACAAGGAAGGCTATATATATATTTTATTTTTCTAATTTAATCAATTGAACTAGCAACACATATGTCTTTAAGGGAGACAGACGACTGCTATGTTTTGTGCTATGTCGAGGGAACGGTTTATGATATATTGAAGACATGTAAAAGTTGGTTGAATCGGATTCTCAATGCAGATCTATTAGGGATGATCTTCTAACAATTAATTGTTTTCTAATCTAAATTTAACTCTTTTCAGAGTCAGCTGTACAACCCACCCATAGAGAAGCCTGGTCAGTTCAGCAAGTAGTAAGTGGCTCACCCGTTTATATCATGTACCCTGCCCACTATCAAGGAGTTACGCCATTGATAACAGGAAACTACAGTTTCAAGTTTTTTTTTCACTGGCGAGGTTACGCATGTATATCTACATATGGCACATATGCCTGGTTCTCTGACTAGCTGGCTCCCTCTCTCTACATGACACACATGCCTGGCTCCCTGACTAGCTGGCTCCCATGGCACATATGGCTGGTTCCCTGACAAGCTGGTTCCCTCTCTCTCCACATGGCACATAAGCCTGGTTCTCTGACCGGCTGGCTCCCTCTCTCCACACGACACGTTTGCCTGGTTCCCTGACTAGCTGGCTCCCTCTCTCTCTCCACATGGCACATATGCCTGGTTCCCTCTCTCTCCACATGGCACGTGTGCCTGGTTCCCTCTCTCTCCACACGACTCGTGTGCCTGGTTCCCTGACCAGCTCTCTCCCTCTCTTCACAGTGTCTACAGCGACACGGAGACTGACCGGATCCGGAAGACGGATCGCGCCCTGTCGCCTCTCTCGGACTCCGAACTCCGGGTAGCCTACAAGAGCATCCAGAAGGGCGGGGATATCCCGATCGATGGCCTCCGCTATCCCATCCCAGCCAAGAAAGGTAAGCCAGACATCTCTCTCCCGTGTAGAAACCCCTCGGGAGCTTCCACAGCCCCCCCCCCCCCACCCACCCACCCACTCTCATAGATATTTCCAACTGAGAAGCGTTTAGTGACCTTTCATGACGAAATTTCTGCTGATTAGTAAATCATCTGTATGTCAATTTGTCAACATATACAAGAAGGTACTGTTGAGTTTACATGTGCGGTATGAGGTTCCATGCATGCTGCATCCCTCCCTCTCCTGCGTTTGACTCCTGGTGCCTTGTTATTTGTCTAGGTTTATTATGGCAAATATATTATATATTGGCAATTTTGTCATTTTTCCTTTTGATTAAGAAGCATGCAGTTTCATTTCTGCGTCAATGATCCGTTTAAAATGCTCCTGCGTCAAGCAGTGTATTTGACGACAGAGCGAGTACTTTCGGTGTTCTGTTGAAACGGCATGGGGTTGCCTTGATAGCCAGGAGACAGTGCACATTACACTTTCCTCCTCCGCTTTTCTCATAATGAGAAACCATTTTCCTTTGCCGCCTGGTTTGATTATCGTGTTGGGTTCTGTTTCGTGTTTTAATTCGGGGATGAATGCCATGGGACGACGAACAGGATGTTTTTATTTTATTTCCGTTCGCCATTTATTATTGGCTGTGTGGCTATCGATCTTTGACCTTGCAAGGACTTTGACCTGACCTTGAATATGAATATAGATGGAAACAGATTAGCGTATGACGTCATCGTTATCTGAGGCTTTTACGTAAGTAAATTTTCCTTTTCATAGTTAAGATGATGACATTATGTAGTCAATTCGAAATAAATGTTTTGCATCCCACCAACACATGCTTGCAATCGGTCTGCGTCAACCAATTGCAACTTGAGGACAATTTTTCAAGATTTTGCTGCGTCGTTCGTATGGCCATGCCTCGGATCGCAATATGGCATATACACACCAAACAAGGTCAGGTCGAGGTCGAGCCAAGGTCAGGCCTGCATGACAGAAGATTTTCAACTGGGATAGGATATCATTTGTGTCGAGCCGGTGGTCGATAAGACGTGTCTTCATCCAAGCTTCTGTTTCCGTCCCAAATGGCTTCATACCCTTGAGAAAGAAACCTTTACACTATGTAGCCCCTGATTCGATAGTAACCCATAATAATGGGTACGCAGATCTCCATGTACGCGGTTTGCTATATATAGTATTAATTGTTTTATGATGAATTAAGAATTAGACCTATGCATTGATAGTCGGGAGACTATAAGTTTTGGGAACTTGTTTTTCGAGTAATGTCTGATATAGCTGCTAGCTCACGTACTGGCTATTCTACTTCTGCCTCAATCAATAGTCTGCAATACGAATCATTATATTTATCTAACAATAACGATAGAAGATAACCCGCTGGCTAATGCAATGATTTTTGTTGTTTATATTTATTTACAGCAGTGCGTTCTGTTTTGGGAAGACACCTATCCAATGATATCCCAAACTTGTGGCCCACTGCTCTAACCACGCTAAGCACACCACCTTTAAGTGCCCCTTACCCTACTGACACTACAGCCTTCCACCGACACTGCTCCCTTACTATACGCCCCGACCATGTGTGTGCCCCAGGGTGACTAGTGATAACGCCAATACCCAGACGAGCCTCCCCCTTCATATCCCATCATGTCCCGGGTCCAGGTTGACCGTAACCCCCACCACGCCGCCCACCCGTACTCCCAGCATGCACCGCGCTCGTCGGGAGCCGCGGTTCGCAAGGCGCATGCGCCGAAGTTTTCCTTCACGCAGGCGCAGCTGGGAGACCCCTACGAGTTAGCGGATCCTGGTCTCTACCGGGGAGGGCCGTACGACTATCGGGCGGAGGGGTCTGTAGGCGATTGGGTGCGTAACTCGGGTTACACCGAGATCAATGGCAATCACTATTCTAATGCCGTGGGGGATTACTATGCCCCTCCCACGGGTACGCGGTCGTTGTCAGGGATGGGAGGGGGTGTCGAGAGGGGGTTGTCCTTCCCCAACGCGAGGTCTTCCTCGCTAACCAGGCATGGGTCCCTGGATAAGATCCCCCAGCAGGTAGATATTGAGGAGAAGATTAGCCAGTACGAAGCTATGGTTAGGGATGAGACCTTTCTGGCCGCTATACGGGGTGAGGTGGGTGCCCGCAGTGGTAGTAATGGTAGGGGTAGGGCCCACGTAGCAGCCAACCCCCCACCGCAACGGAACAGAAGCTTGGAGGAGACACGCTATCGGCCTACGGCTGGTGGCACCACCACCCACGCGCCCGATTATCGCTCACCCTCGCCCACGTGGCCGGAGCAAACGTCCCATTACGTGGGACATCACAGAGGTGGGGAGCGGTCAGCTGACCGGCGAGGTCATGTCGATTACCACCTTCGCGGTGAGGAGGAAGAGGATGAGAAGGATAACGACCCCTGGCAACCTGGAGCACGGAAGGCTGGGGACCGCTACAGGGGAGACCAATGGGATCCGGACAGACCCCGGGACGCTGCTGCTGCTGCAGCTGCAGCTCCGGAGAGGCGGAAGAAGGTGGTCCGTGTCCGTCGCCACGACTCCCTGATCAGACACAGCTCGGAGCCGGACTTGACGAAGGGTCAGGATGTGGAGTTCTTGGAGACACGCGGGCGGCCGCGTTCAGCCAGGGCTGGACGCTCCGCGGGGGGTCCAGACTCTCCTCAGGATCACGGACCCACCGCGTCCAGACCGCCGCTGCCCAAGGGATACTACCCCTCGGGCGTCGGCGGCGGCGGGGGTGGAGACCCTACGGGGTCCCAGACGCTCCCGTCCTGGGCCCAGCACGCCAGGTCTCTGGATTACGCCAACGTCAACCTGCTGAGCAAGCCTCCGTCCGACAGCAGCGACCGCTCATCGCGTCTGGATCCCCAGACGTACCAGTCGTACGCCGCCGGGATCCTGCACTCCACCCGGAAGTCGGAGCGCTTCCTGCGTCTCCAGAGACACTACGCCGCCCTGGAGCGCATCGCGGAGATCGAGGAAAGGACGCTGGCGAAGAACGCCCGGGTGGGTAAGGCGAGGTTCAACACGCTCAACCTGCGGTCCAAGTCGATGGGCAGCCTGGCGCCCCAGTCCCGGGCCGACAGCCTGCTGCTGGAGAAGTACCACATGGACAGCCTGTGGGAGCTAAAGGAGCTGTACGCCGACCTGGACGAGGCCCAGGAGGAGGAACAATTCATGTACGACACACGGTTGGAGGACGACCCGCATTGGAGTCCCTGGAGCGACTTGGGACTGGCCACCAAGAAGGCGTCCGCCTTGGAACTCATGTTCAAGTTCGAGAGGGGCGACGTCCGGAAGCCCAGCGAGGAGAGGCTGGAGCGACTCCGGCGCAAGGTCGATCCGCGCGACTTCAAGCGGGAGATGTCGTTCGGGAGACTGCGGGAGCGGTACCGGCACCTGGACCGCCTGGGCCAGCGGCACCGCCTGCTGGAGGACCTGTATTACAGCAAGGTGCGGCGGCAGCGGCGGCTCTCCGACACCTCGTCCCTGCAGAGCTACGGCAGCAACCTGGCCGGCAGCTACATCGAGATAATGGAGAACGCTTCCAGGAAGTCACAGCGGCGGGCGATGTACGGATACAACATCCCCGAAGGTCTCAACCGCTACGAGACGCACGTGGACCGGATGAAGAAGTTCTCGAAGTCGTGTCCGGATATCTCCAAAGCGGGCGGCGGCGGCGGCGGCGGCGGCGGTGGTGGCGGCGGCGGCGGCGGCGGCGGCGGCGGCGGTGGTGGCGGCTGGGGCGATGGTGGTGGTGGTGGCGTGCACGTCAGGTCCGAGTCGGCGCCGCACAGCTCGCGATCCAGGGAGAAAAGCCACGTGCCTCTCAAAAAGCGATCGGATTCTTTCAAGATGTCGCATTTCGGGAGCGCCGGGGGAAGGGGCGCGTCCCCCTCACCACCACCCCCATCTGGAGAGAGGGGTGAGGCGCAGCGGCGGCGCCGTGGTGGACCCCACGGCATTGGGGGGTCGTCTCTGACAGTCAGCGGCCAGGCGTCCTCCCCCAGGGCCCCTGGAGCGCCCCGAGGGGCATCCTGGAGGAAGGTCCCGTCCGACCGTACCCGGGCCTCCCCGAATGGGAGGAGCTCGGAATCCGGATACGACAGTCTGGATGCCAGACATTTTGGTCTGGATAACCCCCCGGGGATGTCTCTGGAGCCAGGAGGGCGGACACACTCCGGACATAGACACACTAGCGGCGTCGACTCCGGATACAACGATCCTGCCGGTGCTGGGCATGCGGGTGGAGGAGCTGTCGGGATCACTGGCAGGGCGTCTTCGGGAGCGGCGGGTTCCCGTTGGAGATCGGAAGTCCGGGGTGTTGTGGGGCGGGATCCCGCGGCTGGACGTCCGGCCGCCAGCCACGACGTCCATGAGTCCGGAATCTTTGCGCGACCTTCACAGAGACACCCTGGTGACCCAGCGACTTATAGGGCTGATGATGACATCAGGGTCAGAGGTCGTAGATCGGACGATGACCTCAGGGTTAGGGGTCAGAGATCCGACGATGACCTCGGGGTCAGAGGTCATAGAGCGGACGGTGACCCGAGCCTCTCCCAAGGGGATGACGTGAGGTTGCAGCAGCTCAACAGGCGGTTGGACAACGTGCGGCGGAGGTCGGGATGGCGAAAGGACTCCAAGCCACAGCCGGGCGCCGTCACCACGGCCTTGACCCTCTTCAATAGTCTGGAGGAGGAGAAGGAGGTCGTGGAGAGCCGACAGAGCCAGCGGGAGAGCCCCAAGCCCTGGTTGCCGCCCTGGAGGAGCCAGAAGAGGAGGGATCCGGAACCCACCAAGTTCAGATCCCGCGAGGAATCCAGAACCGCCAAGAGGGGCTTCACTTCTTCCTCCTCAGGCGTCCAAGGTCAAGGGGCGATGTCCCTGGCGCAGTACATGATCAATACCCTGGACGTCCAGTCTGGATCCTCCCCGCTGCCGCAGACGCACAGCCGAGCCCTGAGCGGCGACGGTCGGTACCAGTCCAGCGGCGGCATGAAGGCCTCCCGGTCCGAGCCGAACCTGGCTGGCCACGCCCCGGCGGCGGGGGGGAGGGTCAAGGGGGGCATCCGCCCGGAGGTGTTTCGGGAGGCCAAGCAGAAGTTGGAGTCCATGCTGGACGATCCCGACAGGCGGTACCCGCGCACCGCCCTCTCCGCCCGCTCGCAGCGGACGCCGCTCGGGAAGTTTGAAGTCCGGATCCGGGAGAAATCTGCGAGTCCTCCCCCCGTGCCTCGGCAGGGGAACGACTTCGGGGGATACGGATACGCGAGTACGAGAACGACGTCCGGGCGGGAGCGGCCGCCGGGAGCGGGTGGTCGCGGCGGAGCAGGAGGCGGCGGCGGCGGCGGCGGCGGCGGACGGGACAGTCCGCACGACCCGCGCCGCCGACCGGACCACAGGAGCGAGAGGTCACAGCGAGCGGCGTCTCCCGTGAGATTTGTCGACAGCGGGGCGCAGCCACTCCGGAAGACCGGGGTCAAGGTCACCACGCCGACCCGTCGGGGGGATAGCCCGTCTCGGGATAGCATCGGTGGCGGCATCCGAGCATCATCCGAAGGGCGTCCCGCCGGACGGGTCCGGAGCAGCCCCCCAGGGAGTCTGAACCCCAAGGTCACGAAGGTCACGGCCCAGCACGGGCGCCCGACCGACAAATCCCCCGAGATTCACGAGCGTAGCTTCGACATCGCTGATCTGGATAAGCTTGATCTGGATCAGCTGACGGCCGGCGAGCTCGCCGAGCTGGAGCGGCTGATTCTGGGGGACAAGGACGCTGACCTTGAGAGGATGACGGCCCGCAATGCCAAGGCCGCGGCGGAGGAATCCCGAGGTGAGGATCCGGAGCGGCTGTCGTCTCGCCTGATGGGTGCCAACATGGCGGAGGAGGAGGCGCCCGGCGTGAAGGCCAGCCGCTATGGGGCGGAGAGCGCGAGAAACCGCGAGACTTTGAGTCAGGGGAGGGGGAGTGCAAGTCCGAAGCTGGCTGTGGTCCCACCCAGGTACCAACAGCAGCGGACTGGAAGCCCGGCGCACGGCCCTCACCGCCGAGATCCCCATGACAACGGAGGATCTCCGGCGCACGGCCCTCACCGCCGAGATCACCCTGACAACGGAGGATCTCCGGCACACGGCCCCAGCCGCAGGGATTACAATGGCAACGCCCCGTCCCCGGCGCACAGCCCTCACCGCAGAGATCACCTTGACAACGCCCCGTCCCCGGCGCCGGTCACGCACCGATCATACTCCACCTCGGAGCTGATTAGCGATGAGATAATGAACGATCCCTCATACGGCGCCCTTGGCAAGTGGACGGGGATCAACATTACGGAAGGATTGAACCGCCGTCCGCGCGGGGACGACCCGGGTCCGCTGGCCAAATGGCGGCCCACAGACCTGGTGTCGCCAGAGCCAGAGGGCGGGGCCAGCGGCAGCGCCGATACGCTCATCATCCGCGGCGGGGGCACCCCCCGGCAGGGGTCGCCAGTGGGGTGGCGGGAGACGGGTCAGGGGTGGGTGCGGTCGCGGTCTGAGCCCAGCCTGGACAAGATGGTGGACTCGGCCGACAGGCTGCGTGGGGCGCGGTCCGAGGTGGCGATAGGCCCCGGGGTGGGGAGGCTGCGCGAGTGGGATGATGGCTCCGAGGTTGACGGGGATGAGCTGGGCGGCCGGCCGCCCCGGGGGAGGAGCGTGCCGAGGACGGTATCCGGCAGCCTCAAGGATATAACGGATCGCTATGGCGACGCTAGGGTCCGGGATGAGGAGTGGGAGCGGGCGCTGCCCCAGACGCCTACCTCCCCCATGGGCCCGGCCTGGCGCAGAGGGGGGTCCACCCCCGGCGGCGGTCAGACCCCTGCTACCGCCACTGCCGCTTCCACCCCTGGCGCGCGCCACGCGTGGAAGCGGCAGTATGACGTGTCCCCTGACGTCCATGACGTCACCACGAGGGGGAGGGCGTCCGGGGTGAGGGTACCCACGAGACGGGACACGGGGGGAGGGGTGGACGGGCGGGGGGCCCTCAACAGGTCCTGGGACGTCATTCGCTATGACAAACACGAATTGGGGCCCCGTGACTTCTTCCACAACATCGCGACTATAGGCGACGAGTGGGAGAGGGAGAGGGAGCGGCGGGCCAGGAACGGAGGCCGGGGGAGAGGGGGTGGGGACTCCCCGCTGGCGACCAGCAGCCCCTCCCGGCGGCCCCCGCTGTACAAGGACCCCCCGGAGTATATCCACCCGTGGGAGGACCGGGACCCGCCCCGCCTGACCTCAGACCCGGGGCCCCAGCCGTACCTTCAGCAGACAGAGCACGTGTCATTCCACCAACAATCCCCCGGGGGCCCCCTTCAACCGCAACAACAACCCACCCCAAGCTGGACGCAACACCCTCGGGGGTCTCACTCACCAGATGGCGCCGTGTCGCCTCACCAGGCTAGACAGATACGTGCTGACCTACCACGGACTTACTACAGCCTCCCCCCTACTACCACCACACCCACCGCCACCGCCACCGCCACCGCCACCACCCCTGCCACCCCAGCCCCTACCACCTACGATCACTCATACCCCGGTGCACCACAGCGACCCGATATCATGGTGTCTTCCCACTCAGAACAGAACCACCGCGCGTCACGTGACTTGTCTGCGCAGCGCCCTCATGCGACGGGCTTGCCAACTAGCGAAGGACCCACTTACCATGCTAATGACTCAGGTTACTTTTTGTACTAATTACTCCTTCCCCCCTCTCCTCCCCACCCCCTTTCATATATATATATATATATATTTATCCGTGACGGTGTTATTGTTGTCAATCTCGATCCTTGGACCATTGTATGAACCTGCATGAATTTTGTTCCATTTCCATGTGTTATGTTTTTACTGTAGATTGCTGCCTTGTATGCTGTGTGCATTACCCCCTGTATTTTGGTTTTGCCTTACGTTCCCGGTTTCCTCGGTAGTTAACGACATTCTAGCCCACTTCCGGCCATGCTTCTAGCATGATCAGTCGACCTGTTACCCAGAATACCCCTTTCAGCCTGTCCCTGTCACCTGCCCTACTTTTACCAAAGCTAGTTCCTGTGGCAGTAAAAACGAGCTGAAATTCAAATCCGCCCATTGTTTCGGTTTGTAAGCGCCTCTGACTATTGTTATGTAATAATGGGTGTATATGGGAGTCTGGTGGTCTGGGATGCCTTACGCCGCGTTTGCAGTGAATTAACCTTATGTCATGCGATGAAAGTCCTGGGCAGAAGCATGCCTGGATGGATTCATTCCCTGGTCGCTCAATTGCGTAATCAAGGGGACGTTTTGCCTTTCCCATTGTATCACCAGCTGTCGTTACCACCCCTAGATTCTCTCCCATATCAACTATCAGCACACCTGACCCACCATTGCCATGTCGATCCGTTCCAACAACTTCTCGTTATTATTTTCGGAATCCTTAGTTTTTCATTTATTATCTCGGCTAGATTTTACCTCTGGATTTTTGTCCCTTATTTCATATATTTAATTTAATTTATTATTTGTCTTTCAGTTTGTTCACGTCTATAAGTTTGTTATTGATTTATGTTACCATATCTACTGTACCCCGTCAACATTTTGCATGGTTTTGATGTCGTTTTACGCCCCCCCCCCCTAATTGTTTGTGTGTAGATGGCGCCACCGACAAAAAACGACGTCAATCCTTTAATGGCCCCCCCAGCAAGCCCCCGACGACAAACGGTACCTCCCAGACGAACGGTACCCCCCCGACGAAAGGTACCCCCCAGACGAACGGTACCCCCCCGAAGAAAGGTACCCCCCCGGGGTCGGCGTCCCGTCTGGCCACTATAGGTCCCCGGCGGCTAACTCTGGGGGGTGCAGGCCGCACCCAGAGCCTCTCAGCGGCCGAGCGTCTGGGCATCAAAAGCCCGCCCCCCAGGGGGGTCTCCCTGCTCGTTACCAAAGGTACCCGGATGAGTTCACGTCACGTGTGCGCGACATGGCCGACCTGGCGATATACCGCCGCTAATTAGACCCTCTTAGATAGGCTCCTCGGCTACATAATGACTGGCGGTGTGCTGGCTTTCGTATCACTAACACCTCCTCCATTTATCCTCTATGTTTATATGGGTTTTATCGATAGGGTGTCAGCTCCTGCTGTGCCATACCGAATCGATATCGATTGGCTTCGGGCTGAGAGGTTCGATTAACACCGACCGTATCAATGGTCAACTATTACGCCGTTCGTGCGCCAGTTTCCCGGTGTTAACTCTCTGCGGGCGTAGGGCGATCGGAATGACGTCACTAACATGTGACTGTACGCATCACGTCATCTGCCGTAAATGGGCTCCTAGGTTATAGCCTATATAGCGACACACTTGAGTACTGGCTCAATATACCTTCTTGGGACTGGTTGATGAGAAATCAGAGATGAACATTGCTATAGCACGATCGAATGGGTATTATGATGGATGAAATCATGGTCTTCACTTTTCCTCAGAGAAATACAGCTTCCACTATTGTTTCCCTGGCTTGCCTCTACCTCAATTGTTCTGACCTTGGTGACGGTTCTCTGTCTTGTATAGATGTGGCAAATGTGTAACATTCTCACAGCATGGAGGCATTGTACAGCAAATGTATCCCTTAGTTAACCGTCTGACCTCCTCCGCCTGCTGAGAACCCTGTATTATCGCCCACCCCCCGTGTCATGATTCCTAATAACCACGGTGTCTTTACTAATTCTGTTTACTAACCTCTCTTTATTGTTCATCTATGTACAATATTTAATTCCGCAATAGATATATATTTGTGTGTGTCTATTACTCAAATAAGTCCTTGTCTTTATTAACGTTACTCTTACTCGGTATGCGTTATTGGAATGTTTCGTTTTAAATAAAACCTTTAACTGACTGGATTGAAAGTCATTTATACGTTACTGACGCAGCATGTTGATGGAAATTAAATATGATAGATTGATTGTATGTTCCATAGCTTGCGTTGACCCTAGTAATTATGTGTCTGCGTCACTCTTATTGTCATCGGCGATGCAATACGATAAACCTATAAGTTTATAGCGGTCTAACTAACTGACCCAATGCCTGTTCTACTAAATAATGTCTCCATGCACCTTTGCCCCCCCCCCCCTCCTGCATGTAATGTCGTCCTTTATTGCATAGTATCGTGGCGCTGACCACGTGTCAGGGTTGCACCCGTCGTCAAGCTGGTCGATGGGCGATAATTGAGCGTGTTTGGTTGTGTGACATCGGTGGTTGCCATTGCTCGTTGCAGAGAGCCGGTACCAGGTTGACGAGCCGCGACAGAGGCACTCGTACTCGGGGAACCAGCCTAATGCCTCGCCCACGTGGGACAGACGGCGGCGGGAGGATGAACTGGCGAGGCGCAAGAAGGAAATGGTAGCAACACCATGCGGCCAGCGCTCGCACTACTATCACAGGCACCGCCCCCCCCCCCCTCACCCCAGTCATCAAAAGACATCCCAAGTCATCAACACACACCTCATATCACTCACAGGCACCCTAAATCAACCTGACGCTCACAGACAGCCCCACGCATCTACAGCTACACCAAGATCACCCACGAGCACCCTAAGTCGCCCTCACTCGCACCGACACACCAAGTCACTCACATGCACCCAAAGAACAAACATTTTTAGAACATTGATAGTATGATTACTTTTTTTTAACTTACTCTATTCGTTCAAATTCCAACCGGTCTTTTGTTAAGAATCCTCGCCTATTGGAGCGTTAATAAAAACAATAATAAAACGAATCCTTAGAATAATAATAATAAGAAGAATCTTTATTATAAAAATCATAATAATAATAATAACTAATAATTATCAACAGTATTATTATTGTTTTGATTGCAAGGAATGTATTGTTCTTACAGCAAAGGATAACATCTGAGGAGAAGATGCGCCGCCTGGAGGAGGAAATGCGAACTAACGAGGCTAGGAGACACTCTGATTTCCTAACGTGAGTAATCCGGAAATGTGATAAAAATTACCATTTTCCTTATTTAGTTACATTCTTTTCGTGTATAGAGCGTTTTCACGTAGATTGTCACATGTTGAGAATGTTCAACCAGTTGTACATTTCGTAAAATTGTCAATAAACTTAAGTTGCCTCGTGATATTTTCTTTAGTGATCTAGTCCCCAGCTTGTGACCCTAGCGTTTCCATCATTATTCGTGATCTGTTTATGTGCCACAGCGATTTAGTTGAAGTTACGTTTTAGTGCTATCGTTGGTATTGTATGTGCATTTGTTATCGATAAACCGATATATGCGTTGAAGTCTCCTCGCATTCCCGGAGTACAATAGTATTATTATATGTATGCCTTAATGGAAACCCTTCCGTATGGCATACGATATTCTTATTTGGCGTTCTGTTTGGATTTTGTGTCAGTCGGGTATGGCGGCATGATAGTTGTGACATGTATTCACGTGTCGTGGAAAATGCACGATTGGAAGTGACGTACTCTTGCTGACTTGCAGTTGCTGTTTCATTGACTGCGAGAGTGCTCGGTTTGCGTTGGTACATGCGTTAGGTTGGTTGCCTCGTGACGTTGTACCACAAGCCACGTGCATCGTCTACCGCAGTGTTGTCTTTCAGGGCTGGTAGCTTAATTACAGGTTAAAGCCTGTCTCTATCGTTTGGAATGCCTTTCTCTCGCAGGGAAGATAAACTCGATGCTAAATACTGGCTGAAACTGGCCGGGTTAGATGACGATGAGAACAGGTTATTGTCTGTCCATGTCCCCCGCCATATGTGTCTAGTCGTGTACCGTTAACCACGTGTTGATTTCGGACCCGACCACGTGGTCACTGTCCTCTTGTCCGTGCTGTCTGTATCAGCCATCAGATCCCTTGTAGTTACTAGCTTTGTGTCTCCTATTTGTCTCCTCGGGGAACTGTCTTATTAGATCACCTGTATTGCTGCTTATTACTTCAGCAAGAGACGATTACCTTATATTTCTTTTTAATTATATTTATTTATTTTTGCCCAAGGCTTTATGTTTCATTTTCTCTATTTTAAAGTGAGCGTATAGCCCATTTGGCACAATATTAATCCGATGATAAAATGTGAAAGCGCGTCTCGGTTACGTCTGTTGAGTTTAAACTAAAGCAATTTTATAATTGCTCGAACGAAAGTAGATTAATGTTTGCTGTATGATTAATATTGTGCCATAAACCCTTACGTGTCTAGTACCCAGTAATTGTTTGCCGTTATTCACGCTTCCTTTATTGAGTTTGCCACTGGGACTTGTGTACCGTACTTAAGATCCATAACTTTGCCGATATGACTTTGACACCTTTCTTTATGTACATGTACCTTTAAACTTGGAATTAATACTTGCGATTGGTTTTGTTTTGTTGAACATAAAGTTGGGTTCGGTCGTGCATGTGAGCAAATGTCCCATAAATTAGTGTCTATTGAACTGTAATTGTTTGAGGGCTTCAGCGACTAGCTGAAAATTGTACTCCTATTTATACCACAATTCTTGGTTCATTTGTTTTGATACCATCTGGCTTAACATCCTTTGGACTGATGCCATCTCGTACGATGTTTGTTTTGTACCACCTTGTGTGATGCCATCTGGTTTTCTCCGTTGTTAAGAGAGTCCGGCTTGGTCACAATAGTAGGCCACTAACTTATGTTACTTGTTACATATGTTCTGATTAAGGCTTATGTATGATCATCATTGTGAGCATGTTGCATGACATTAACTGACGGCATGTCAATCAAGTTATTCCGTGATATATTCCATCAGGAGCAAAGAATATGTGTGAGCGGTATGAGTCCAATCCTGTTGGCCATCAATGATGGTGTTTTATGTACCAATGTACGGCAATAAACCTAGCGCCATGTGCGGCTGTAAACACTGGTGCCATATTTGTGGAAATAGACACTGGTGCCATATGTGTGGCAGTAGACCCTGGTGCCATATTTGTGGCAATTGACATTGCCGCCTTACAAACGACAATAACACATGATGCCCTTCATGGGCAATAAACAATATTGCCATATTTGCGGCAATAGAACGCATAGTGTGCAGCATGGCATTATAAGCATATTGTGCTGACTCATCATTGTTTAGTCTGCCGCGTGAATGTCGGTGGCTGCACGGTATTGTTGAGGCTCCAATGTATAGATATCGCCAAAGAATGACAATCTATATGATGCTTGCTGACATATAAGTCCTTTATTTTCGAATTTCATTCAGTTTCACTCAATGCATAGTCTACAACTCAATATATATGGCAACGCTACAATTACAGTAGTGCTTCTATTGTGTAGCAATCCAGCATAGCTTTGTCTACAATATTACAATACGTGGATGATTGTCTCTGTGTGTGTGACTGTGGCGCTTGCTATATGGGTGGCGATGGCTGGTGACACGTGGTTTGTGGCCCCCTACAGCCCCACGCAGAAGGCCCCCATCTCCCTGAACCGGTACGAGGAGGGGGGAGACTCGGCCCTCTCCATCCAGCGACCCAAGAAGAAGGCCGGGACTCAGATCAAGGGCAAGGCCAAGGCGCTCTATAACTTCACCGCCCAGAACAACAAGTAAGGCGCCGTGCCCGTATATATACTGCCATGCGTTAAGTTAAGATAAGATATAAGCTATGTTTAACGTCGGTATCGACAAACAACATTTGTACAATTAAGTGTTTTGGGCGGATCTTCTTATCTTCGGCACATGTGCAGGATTACAGTGTAATAATAATTAATACGTTGAGAGAAATGCGAACGGGATGTATCTATCGAACGTTCATCTTTCATTTATTGTGTTCGCATTGCTCACTGTATTTGTTTTGATCAATCACAAGATTTGTACATGTATATCTTGATATCTGACGTGTTGTGTGGTTGTATAGACTAGTCTACAAGTTCATTTTAATCAATTTAACACCAATAATCCTCAGGTATCCGATGTTATTGACAGTGGATCTAGTTATCCATACTGATGAGTATTGTATGAGTATACTGCGAGTTTGTGATGTTTATTTCAGCCATTGTTTCAGCATAGCTCATGTATGGCTCACAATTTTTTTTCATTAATAATCGATTTGGTCGCAGAAGCCGCCAGTGATGTAATGATAAGATATAATGAATGTGCCCTATAGTAGAACTACTAAGTTACATATGTTCCACTTGCTTTGTTGTTCCAGAGAGTTGTCGTTCCGGAAGAATGACACGCTGTACCTGATCCGGCAGATCGACAAGAACTGGTATGAGGGCGAGCGGCACGGACAGATCGGGATCTTCCCTATCAACTATGTAGAGGTAGGTCAGGTCGGGATCAGGGGTCAGGGCTGGGGTCAAGAGGGGGCCCGTGTTAATTTCCCGTCTGTTCCTTACTTTACGAGCAACCTTTTCATCATTGTCGCGATATAACCTACAGAGGATTAAAGAATGCTACACGATCTGAGAGTACAGGTTCTGGCCTGTGCCTCGCCTCTCCGCGGTATAATACGGTCCGCGTGTGTCTGCCATCACAGGTGTTGACCTCGCTGGATGAGGCCCGCTCCGTGGCCATGCAGAGGGAGGGTCTGGGAAGAGCCAAGTACGCCTTCACCGCCCAAACCCCCGTCGAGCTCTCCCTGAAGAAGGGCGATAACATCCAACTCATCCGTCGCCTTGACGACAACTGGTACGAAGGTCGAGTTCAAGGTCGCCAGGGCATCTTTCCCGTCGCCTACGTGGAGATCGTCAAGGAACCAGACACCCCCTTCTCCACCCCCGTACCCTCGTACGCGACGACCCCCGTCACAGGTAGGTGCCTCCCACCCCGCCACACCCCCGCCATATTATTACAGAGTTACCATTGTATAGATGCCAGCAAACACGATATGTACAGAAGGTCTTGTATGATATATCTGCTACCATGGTACCGATAGTTATGATATTAGTAACGAGTGTTGGGATTAAATTAACACTCATTCCTGAAATGAAGCAGTTTGTTTATAATGTTTTTTGCGACATGTCAAGATGGCGTCATTGTATGAGAACATATTCTCTTGACAATATAGCATTCGATACTGTCATCTATGTAGAGGCAAATATTCTATAAAAAGTTCTATACCATAAACCTGTAAATAGTGTATTTATCCCCGTAGTAAAATTTAAAGACAACACCACAACTTTTCCCAGAACTCTTTGCGCCACCGATGCTTGTTTCCAAGATGGCGGATATTAAGCCTAGGGTCGCGTTCTCTCTCTCCCGCAGGGTCTCCCTGCCAGCTGTCCCCCGTGAGCACCATCTCCAACGGCCCGGCCCCCACCATACCCTCCGCACCCATCTCCCCCCGCAGCAGCGTCGACAACTTCGACCTGGAACAGTTCAACTTCGGCGAGCCGAGCCTCGACTTCGGCACGTCCACGCTCCCCCGGGGGTCCGGGGGTGGCGGCGGCGGGGGCGGGGGCGGCCTGGGGGGCGGGCGGCCCGGGAGCGCTGGGGCCCGACCGTCGGGACAGAGGGACTACATGTACGGCGGCAGCGGTTACAACACGGTCTCCCGCGTCAATGGTTACGGCGGGGGTAGCGGTGGGGGTGGGGGTATGGGAGGGGTAGGGGGTGGGGGTGGTGGTGGGGGTGTGAGCGGCGGGCTGGCGTACGGCACTCGCCCGGAGGACAGACCCATGTCAGCGGGTCCGTTCACCTCCAGAGACTTCTACCACAAGGACAGTCGGGATACGGGGGCCTACGACTCCACAATGGACGATGCCCGCTTGTTGTCTAGTCAGTTCAGCTTCCGAGAGCGGTCCGAGCCCGCCTCTTACGGTTCTGGATCCAGTCGGTCTGGATCCAGACCGCAGGACAATATGTATCCCGACCGCCAACTGTACTCCCAGCCACAACCACAACAACCAAAACAACATCAACGACAACAAGCGAAAGTTTCGACGAAACCTTACGAAGAGCCAAGATACCCACGGTGCGTCCCGCTGACCTTTGCCTGCCTAGCTCATTTGTAAAGCATGCTGAGCTGCCTAACATTCAGCAAACTAACGACCTTGCCCTTGTCTCGCTGATCTAACGACCTTGTTTTTGTCTCAGTAAACTTACGACCGTGCCCGTGTAAATAAAGTGACGACCTTGCCCTTGTCTCGGTAATGTGATGACCTTGCCCTTGTTTCTGTAATGTATTGACCTTGCCCTTGTCTCGCTAAAGTGATGGCATTGCCCTTGTCTCGGTATAGTGGCGACCTTGCCCCTGTCTCGGTAAAGTTATGGCATTGCCCTTGTCTCAGTATAGTGACGACCTTGCCCTTGTCTCGGTAAAGTGATTACCTTGCCCTTGCCTCTGCAGGTATCGGTCGCTGTTTAACTACCGGCCACAGAACACAGACGAGCTGGAACTGCTTGAGGGGGACGTGGTGCTGGTCATGGAGCGGTGTGACGACGGCTGGTTCGTGGGCACCTCAGACAGGACCAAGGAGTTCGGCACCTTCCCGGGCAACTACGTCCGGCCATTATGGTGAGTAAGGCAACTACGTCCGGCCATTATGGTGAGGGGGGCAACTACGTCCGGCCATTATGGAGAGTGAGGTAACTACGTCTGGCCATTATGGTGAGTGGGGCAACTACGTCCGGCCATTATGGTGAGTGGGGCAACTACGTCCGGCCATTATGGTGAGTGGGGCAACTACGTCCGGCCATTATGGTGAGTGGGGCAACTACGTCCGGCCAATATGGTGAGTGAGGTAACTACGTCCGGCCATTATGGTGAGTGGGGCAACTACGTCCGGCCATTATGGTGAGTGGGGCAACTACGTCCGGCCATTATGGTGAGTGGGGCAACTACGTCCGGCCATTATGGTGAGTGGGGCAACTACGTCCGGCCAATATGGTGAGTGGGGCAACTACGTCCGGCCATTATGGTGAGTGGGACAACTACGTCCGGCTATTATGGTGAGTGGGGCAACTACGCCCGGCCATTATGGTGAGTGGGGCAACTACGTCCGGCCATTATGGTGAGTGGGACAACTACGTCCGACTATTATGGTGAGTGGGGCAACTACGTCTTGCCATTATGGTGAGTGGGGCAACTACGTCCGGCCAATATGGTGAGTGAGGTAACTACGTCCGGCCATTATGGTGAGTGGGGCAACTACGTCCGGCCAATATAGTGAGTGGGGCAACTACGTCCGGCCATTATGGTGAGTGGGGCAACTACGTCTTGCCATTATGGTGAGTGGGGCAACTACGTCCGGCCGTTATGGTGAGTGGGGCAACTACGTCCGGCCATTATGGTGAGTGGGGCAACTACGTCTTGCCATTATGGTGAGTGGGGCAACTACGTCCGGCCATTATGGTGAGTGGGGCAACTACGTCCGGCCATTATAGTGAGTGGGGCAACTACGTCCGGACAATATGGTGAGTGGGGCAACTACGTCCGGCCATTATGGTGAGTGGGGCAACTACGTCTTGCCATTATGGTGGGTGGGGCAACTACGTCCGACCATTATAGTGAGTGGGGCAACTACGTCCGGCCAATATGGTGAATGGGGCAACTACGTCCGACCATTTTGGTGAATGGGGCAACTACGTCCGGCCATTATGGTGAGTGGGGCAACTACGTCCGACCATTTTGGTGAATGGGGCAACTACGTCCGGCCATTATCAGTTATTATGGTAGAAGAAATGTGGAGAAACTAACAAGTCAATTTTGGCCGTGATGTTTAGGCTGGTTGGATCAGGGAAGGTTATAAAGAGAGGACTTCTACACTTCAAGACACTCTTGTGCTGAAGAATATGTTCGTTACCTTCGACTCCAAGAAGTCGTCTTAAAGCTCATAATGGGCCACAGTCTTGCATGCGAAATGCGTACGGTATCCCAGCGGTGTACCTAAGAACGGTTAACTCAGTTTATATATTATTAAGATATTAATCGTGTGGGGCTAATATAGACTGACTGATGACGATTATTGTTATTTTGCTTTCAGAGGGCGCGTGTGGGTGTGAAACCTTTACTGTTGTGGACCAACTCACCGACACCTATGCAAAACCTCACATGTCGTCTTGTGGCTGCGTGCAAGTCTGGCCCTCTAGTGGGAAATCGCCCTGTATCTGAATGCTGTTACTAGTAACGCAATGCCGTGTACATATAAAAAAAACAATCGCCAGGCGCTCCTGCTGTGCAATGCTTGTTGCTTATATAACAATTCTTATCGCTAGTATTGTATTAATTGATCCATAGATTTATTGCTTGCGGTTAGGTATCGCCATATTTGAAAAAAAACTAATCATTAGGAACTGTCCCGAGATGACGTCATCGTCGTCGCTATGACAACAGAGGATGACGTCCGTGGTTTGTCCGAAATTTGTCGGGCGTGCAGCATACAAAGGGAAACAAATTGATATGGAAGCCAATAATGCTGGTGTGGGTGCTGATAGTAATGAAACTAGCAGCTAATTAATGAGCTGAGCGAAGAACACATTTGTTTCTATATTCTATGATGGCTGGCGGAACCGGAAGCACGATCCCCGCAATTTGAATAAAGCACTCAATGTGTTTCATTTTAGTTTAGTCTTCATGCGATGTTGGCGCCCTGGTTATGTGACGGTGTGTCTGGGATAACATATCCATGTATATGTTATCCAACGTCTCCTCGTCCACCGCTGCGTTAGGTGTAAAATTCGTTAGGCTATCATCTCTATCACATTATGTTTGTTGTACCGACGTATCGTGTATGAGGGCCATGTCCTACATTTAGTGATGATACTTTCCCATCGGCGAGACTGTCCGTCTTCGTTTGATTACTGTTAATATCGGCGAAAGAAATATCAAAGTGTTTATTTTTTGCCGCAAATTACGTTCAGAAAGAAAAGAAAAACACACATTTCACGCTTTTGACTTTTGAGCTGAGGTATATTTTATGGTTTTTATTTCGTACGAAGCAACAACTTCTGCTTGACACAATCACTTGACCAACGTCTCAACACATTAGCAAGTCGTAATTAAGGCTTTTATGGATATGATGAAGTTCAACATCGTACGCGACACTGAGCCTGTATACAATTCACACTTGGTCTTAATTTATTTCGTGGTGATTATTATTATTATGATGATGATGATGATGATGATGATGATCATTATTTTATTATTACAATGATGAGTGTGATGCAGTGAATCGATGCTCCAGACAGGCCGGACAATGCGGTGTGTGGTCCTGGTGTGTGTGACTGGAGCAGTTGTGTGCGAGTCATTTCTTTCATCGTATTGTACAGATCGCGGCGTCTTCTGCGCGTCCGTCGTCAGCGGTCTCCTCCGCTAGGCGGCGCTGTGTGGTGCGGGTCAGGGGACCTTTGAGTCACCACCGCTGCACCACTTGTACATACTTTGTTATCATGAACCCGCTTCTTGATGGCGGTAGTAACTTTATTGGGATGTTTTATATGTGTTTCATAACGTTACCTTAGCTAGGACTTTTATTATTACGACAAAAGGCACAGAATCCTGATGGCTTTTTTAATTTCGTGATGTCGTTAACCGACTTGTTGAATTTTCGGGAGCCATATTGATGAAATGATATGACGGAAATGAAAAAAGGGTACATTTGTGTAGGATATTTTAACACCAATTCTTTACAGCGCTTGAATTATTGCATATTGGCACGCTTATAAATTAGCTACAGTACTAGTCAGACGTTAAGCAAAGAATGTATATTGTAGCTCCGCATTTAATTTCGAAAGGGAAAAGCTGAATTTGATCAATTACATACATTTTGATTGATAACTCCGCCTGGAACAAAACAAAATAATGACTAATCAAGCGAACACAATCAGAGATAAATGAAGTGACAACTGCTGCGACAGTAAACGAACAATCTTTTTTACTGAAGTTTCCACTTATTCATTGGCCGAAAGCCCCGATGTCTGTCCTAGATAGCTTCCCGTACTGGTGGTTCTGTTCATATTTATTCTGCACGCCTTCAGCCCATTGGTGAGCAAGGCAGACTCTGGCCTGAATTTCAACTTGAATGTATATTTTAATAGGTGTTATGTCGGCTCTGTTGTTTTAATCATCTGATTATCGATTTATCGATCTTTATTATTGTGAAAAACTACCGAGAATGTGTAAATTACAGGCATCATGTGTATAGAATTCACTTCTGGTTCCATTCTCCATCATGGCTGATGATCACGTGGTGTCATTCCTTTGCCGGATTCCGTATGTCATATAGTGCAGTGCTGCCCTCTACTGGCCGAACCATTCAAAAAAGTTAACCACGCTTTCGAACCTTTCGAGCCACTAGATGGCACCACTGTTCAATGCAGTATCTACGGCAATCGGCGCCGGAATCATCTCCCAATTCTTAATGTCGGTCATATGCTTTGGCCGTATGCGCTTCGTGCTAATGGCCTTGATAAACCGTTATCTAGGTAATTTTTAGCCTTCGGTAATCAGTTTTCTGGGTAATTTTATAGCCTTTCACAATAAACACGTATTTTGGTTTTATGGTAACACCCAAAATTTCTTCAAGGAGTCTTTGGGATTTCGGCCGAACATTATATTTTACCGGTATATATATTATATTTAATATATGACCTTATATGCTGTAACGCTGTATTTAAACTGTTGAGTTTAAATAAACAATTTTACTTAACGTGGTTGTGGTTTTACTAATGTAAATCTCAGTAGACTTCTACCCCCGCCACACGCTGTGCCCTCCTTTGTTCACACCGTCGTATAGTTTGTATTCCATATATTGTTGACCCGGTCTTGACGGCCATATGTCGCAAGATCAGCTCTGGCGCATCTTAAGTCTAGCAGCTCCTATAACAGTTCTTCTCATTTAAACAAACTATATTTGTGGGTTTTTAGTAAGTAAGTACAGATCTATTGTGTTCAATAAATAAAAAAAAATCGTGTCCATGATGTTAGAACTCTTACGCCCAGGGGAAGGGGGGACATGGAAAAGCCTGCGACTCTTGGCCCCGGATCGACTCTTGCAAAGACACTTATCTGCCAGACGTACATTTCATGTGGGAACCTGGCTTTCATGTGTACTACGTCATCCAAATGCGCACATGGCGGCTTTGCACCGTTTAGTATCAACATAAAATATGTTAACGTAGGCCTAACGTATATTCCTGTGAAAAGTCAAGATCAGACAATGTGTCCATTGCATTTTCAGACAAAACTTGTGTAGGTGGAAAATTGCTGTATAAGCAGCTTTAATCTGTTGTCTGATTGGACTTCCAGGTGCTACATATAGGATCGCTATATAATATCCTTAGGTGAATTTTAAAAAAACACATCACAGGAATAAATTAATTGTCTTTGATTTGTTTCGCTAATTGGCTGCCGGCGCTGTTCACTGTTTAGATGTTTTTTACATGCTGTTTATATTCTGTGGGTACATTGATTGGGATCAAGACCGGTAATTAAGCCGCCGGGAATACTCAACCTCTTCCGGGCCCGCCGATAGGGCTACGCCGGATGTCCATGTAATGTTCACACCGGTCACGTCTTGCGCGTTTAGGGGCAATGGAACCAGCGTAGTCCCGTCACCTTTCACTCAGCCGCCATCTTCTCCCCGTGCTGTTTTAAACAGGATACAAAATGACTGACCGAATGACTGTGCGAAAATGCATTTTCGTCGTCGCCTCATCAGCTTATTGTGGTGGTGCTCCTGATTAAGAAATCATGTTCAATATAATTTTAGCTCTTTTTTAAATGCAGAACATTATCTTTATGTGTGACTACTTATGTATTTTGAACACGATAATCGCTCGACAACTCTTCCACTTTGCGCTAAATCTAGTGGCGTAGCATAAGTGTCGATTATGAATAAGGCCCCTGATGCGCAATGTGTGTGTTCGATTTTCTTCGGGATATAGGGCTGTACAGTCACTTCGGGCTCTTATCGAGACCACACGAGACACGGATACTTATGCTCGTCAATGCGTAGCATCAACGGCCTGTACGTGCTGCCTACCTTCCGGTTGTTTGCCTTCACTCGCCTCACACACAAAATCGGCTAAAGCTGTCCTTGGATGCACAACTAACCACAGAAGTTCTGTGCATATCAGAATTATAACCGTCCGAGTAGATTTATGTAATATATCAATGGTTACACAGCTGATAAACCACAATTCATGAGTGACTGCCGGGTTTTTCATGTCGTATGACGTAATAATCATCACGACTCGCATGTCTGCGCGCGGTATCCATGGTTACGTAAACTGTGAAAATGTAAACATCGAAGATTTGCTTCAAAATACAACACTTTCAACAGTCTCATTGAACGGACCAAATGCATGATGGAGGGATAAATGTCTTATCTTAAACTATATTATGATTTTATAGTTAGCAATGCCTGGACCAAAGCAAACAAAAAATAGTTTCACACCCACTCGATTCTTCACGCAAAAACAGCGCGGCCAGTCGATTCCCAACACTCAAACGTTGACTACAATGAGTGCGCGTCACGCAGCTGTAGCAAGGCACCAGCGTGATGCGCACTCGTTCTAACAGCACGTGTTTTGTTGTTGTCCCCAAATGGCCTAAACCGGAAATAGAACCCGCGAGAACTGTACAGCCCTATAGCTGAACAATCGCGTCTCTATTCGTAAAAGCCTAGTAAACAATTCAAACTAGTCAAACACTTAGCCATTGGTCTATAATTGTACTTTTATTGCGGTTAAAAAATGGTAAAACAACACTCGGCAAATAGGAGTTGTAACAATAACCGGACTATGAAAACCCGCTAGGATATTGGGAGACGGCCACTAGAGGGACATATAGGTCAGGTCAGGTCAGTTCAGGTCAGGTCACCAGCGACCCCTAACTTCAAATTGGTCGCCATTTGCAACCTGTTTGTCGTTCGTTCTTAAAATGGCAACGGACTAGTTATATTTATTGATACTGACTAGTTCCCTGCTCTACGTTAACAGCTTGGACACCCAGAATATCTATTCTGTTTACACAATCCCAACGAACAGTGTCTTGGAAGAAGCAGAACACACAAACAGAACTTCCTAGAACTAGAGTGTTATACCAGCGAATTAACATTTATATTCTGGTGACAAAGTTGGGAGTTTTTTCAGCGTTGTTGTTGTGGGTGTCAGACAGATGTATGAGCAAAGTAAGTCGATTCCTTTCCCATAGATAGTCCGTGAATATAGATGATCCGTGAAGATAAAAACACGGTACGTGGAACCAACGCTCCAAATACGTCTTAATTAAACTTAAAACCATGAGTATTGTTGGTACCATAACCGTTATTATTAACAGCATAATAACAGTGAATTAGAGTTGGAGTTTTAACTGGTCAGCGCAAAGCGCCATAGAATATGTGATATTCGTAACTTAAAGGTCTCGAAGGCACTACATACATGACGTAATAAATATACAACCGTAATAACACTTATTATCGCTCACACAAACGATACATTCTGTACATTAATGTACAAACGCAACACAGCTTTGAGGCGATGTGTCGAACCGGACACGAAGTATTTACAGCACCACATCTAAACAAGTGTGTACATTCTCAACAGCGTTTAGATTTAAATACAACGAGAATGTAATTAAATTAAAATGTTCTCCAAACTATCCTTTTAAGTTTAATTCCGTTTAAATAAATATCCAATGTAAAACGTTGCATATGCAATAAATATTGACCATGGACTATTTACTAATATATATTATATTTGTTAAGACACGATGGCAGTGATCTTTTTGTAATAGTGACGTATATGAACTCAATATAAACAACACAAATAAATAAGTCAGCAGAACGGAACCTTGAGGTAAGGTCCTAAGTCTTGCCTTCATCACAACACTGCATTCACCGATACACTTCATGACGTAGACACGTCGCCATGGTTACAGAACGCGAGGCCGTCACCGAAACCCAAGAGCAGTCCTCTCGACGACTCACATCGTCTTACGCAAAACGCAACGTCGTACGCAAGGCGACACGTCTTACGCAACTTACGCAAAAGAAGGCCTCGCCTCGCTAGGGAAAGTCAACCATTGTACAAATACGAAAAGTTTGAATGCTGCAAGCATTATTTTGTTGTTCTCAGCACCATATGTCATGTTTCTTCTCCCTGCGACGGACGTAGATCTTGGCAGGTTTCTAATACATTGGACGCTCTCCGATTTCATTTCCACGATAAATATAAAATTGACCTTCGCCCCCACCCAAAAAAAAAGCAGATATTGACAAAAAAAAACGGACTAGGTAAAAACAAAGTTGAGAACATACATTGTGGGATCATTCTCTTCATTTTGTTAGCAGCATTCCTTGCAGGTGGCGCTCTCACAAGTCGCAGAATCCGCCGCTGTCGTGAGCCGAGCCGCTACCGTACGACCCTCCAGAGGGTACGGGCGAGACGGAGGGGCCGTGGTGCCCGCCGGGGGGGCCAGCCTGGAGTCCCCCGCCCCCGGGGGCCTTGAACTTCACGGACCGGAAGCCCGATGGCGCAGGCGCCTTGGCCGCGGCGAACCCACCGGATGCGAAGGCGGGCGGGGCGGCGGCGGCGGCGGCGGCGCCGGACGAGGCGGCGGGGCCCCTGGGAGCCGAGGCCGGGGCCGGGCCCGAGAAGGACACCGCCGAGGGACCTGGAAGTGGAGAGCGGGACATCTGTGACTGGGAGGCGCTGCTGCTGGTCCGTCTCGCGGCCCCGGAATCCGTGACGTCACCGGAAGCTGTGTGGGTGTGGCGTGGCGCGGCGGGGGAGGCAGCCGGGTGCGAGGAGACGGGGGAGGGGGAGGGGGATGGGGAGGAGGAGTAGGTAGCGGCGGCGGTGGTATGTAGCGTGGGAGGCGCGGCGGAGGGACAGGTTTTGCTGTGATGGTTGAAGCGAGACTTGAGGACGCTGGCCAAAGCAGACACGCAGGGCGAGCAGGAGACCCCGTCCGAGTCCTGGTCGCTGGGCGGGCCGACCCCGCCCGGCCCCCCGCCGGGGCCACCACCGCGGTACCCCCCACTGAGCCGGGCCTCCTCACCCTCGCTCGACTGCAAACTGGAGACGCTGGAAGCTAGGGGGGCTCTACTACGGAGGGGTGACGGTGAGGGTGACGGTGAGGACGGGCGCACCCCAGTGGAGCAGGGCTTGGCGGTAAGGCATGCGGAGCGGGGTCGGGAGGGGGGATCCATGCGCATTCTGGGTTCTTCACTCACACCACACGAAGCAGCAACTGCGACCACACCGCCCCCTAGGGATCAGAGCAAACAACACATTGTAGGGATGACAGGAATATGAAGCGGGCTCGGGAGCCAATACAATGGCCAGCAGATCGTTACATCATAACGTCACCAGTACACGACGGTACACCAGATTGGCTGGTTTGGTTTAAGTACGACACTTTAACTTCTGTAGGTCATATCGCAGCAATGGGAAGGTTAATGTAAAGATGAGCCATATTTCAGGGAGTAACCCCCTACTCTTTGCGAGCAAAAACATGTTATATTAATTCAGTACAAACATAGATATTTGTACGGGAGGGGCTAAACCAGGCACCGGCCGCTGGGGCTGGTCCAGTAGACAATACACAATACACGCGACAATAGCCGAACGCGCTACCTACTAGGCCACAGAGTATAACAGAAAGTGTGGGGCTTCCCGGTTAAATGAATAACCACTGGTGAAATGAATAACCACTATGGTGCAATAAATAAACTACTTTGGTGCAATGAATAACCACTCTGGTGCAATGGATAACTACTCCGGTGCAATGAATAACCACTCCGGTGCAATGAATAACCACTCCGGTGCAATGAATAACCACTCTGGTGCAATGGATAACCACTCCGGTGCAATGAATAACCACTCCGGTGCAATGAATAACCACTCTGGTGCAATGAATAACCACTCTGGTGCAATGGATAACCACTCCGGTGCAATGAATAACCACTCCGGTGCAATGAATAACCACTCCGGTGCAATGAATAACCACTCCGGTGCAATGAATAACCGCACAATTCTACACTACAATCTACCAGTGAACGCCACATACGTCACTAGTGCAACACAGATGACGGGAGACAACAGCGATGGCGAGGGAATGCATCATACTAGTAGCGCAGAGGGTTACGTTATGATTGTGGTTTTGTTTTTGGAATTCTTCACGCACATCACAGGGGCTTTGGCAAACCACATCCACAGCAGGGTGGATAAATTCAAGCTCAGTGTATGACACCGTAAAATGATGTAACAGTCATGCATTTGGTAAACTTTCTATCAGACTGCATCCTCTTTTTAGCCACAAGGCGATGAAAACCCGGTTTCAGTTATGTTATGTGTTTAACATATATGTAAAAAAAAACATGCATTGCGCATTTGTAGTATTTAATATCAATACTGTATCAACGCAGCCAGCTACCCAAATAATTACCCCGGCGTAAAGAGATTAGAAGTGCGTTGTATATTGGCGTAGGGAGCGGGTTAGACCTACCACTGGCCGCGCCCGAGTTGTCTCCCCAGGGCTTGATCTTGGCGGCGAACTCGGGCATCCTGGGTGGCTGGCCGCTGGTGGGGGCCCCCGTGGTGAAGGGTGGTGGGGGTCCCCCGGGCTTGGACAGGGCCGAGTCGAGGCTGTCGGCAATCTCCCCCTTCTGGGACCGGCCGTACGGGTGGTACCCCCTCAGGTGCTCGAAGGCCTTGCCGACGTCTCCGTACTCCGCCATGGCGTCCCAGGGAGTCATCTTGGGCTTGGGGGGGTCGACCATGTCCTTGAGGCGGTTGACCGGGGCGCCGTCCGCCCCCGTGGGTGCCGCCGCCGCCGCCGGCTTGAAGTCGTTGGGCCCCGATGCGGAGTCCGACGCCTGGCTGGTCAGCTTCTGCATGAGGGCGGCGTTGGGGGTCGTCTGGGTGTTGGTCTCGTCCACGACCCACTTCTCGGACTTGGCCATGCGCTTGGCGAACAGCTTGCCGCCGCGACCCTTCATCTGGCGCAAGTCCTCCGCCAGGTTGAAGCAGACCTGCGGCGACACATTGGTGTGGTCAGACTTCTTCTCGTACAGCCGCATCCGCTCGAACTCGTCGGCGCTCAGGGCCTTGATCTTATCGTCCTTCAGGGAACCGGTGGGCAGCACGGGCGCCTTGAAGAGGGAGGCCGGCAGCGGGGGCGGCTTGGGGGGAGCCCCGTGGCTGGGCACCTGCCCCGGCAGCACGGGTTCCCATGTGGCTGTCTTGGCCCAGGGGTCGGCTTTGTAATACTTATCGTCGTCCTCGGCGGAGTCGTAGTTGAAGTGGCCGGCCGTGCTCTCCGGGTCGGTGGACCACTTCTCGGACTTGATGAGGCGTTTGATGAACATACGGTGGCCCCTGGCTTGCTTGTTGGCCGGCGCCGTCAGCGACATGGCCACCCTGCGCGCCATCTTCACCTGCTCTTCCACCGTCGGGTACTTGCCCTCCGGGTCGGCGTAGAAGGCAGAGTCGGCGAACAGCTTCCCTGTAAGGTAAGCACAGTGGCCATCTGGGCGTCACGCAGCGAGGTAAGCGGTATGGTGGTAATATGAGGGGATGTCAATGCATGGAGCCCACCCTCTATGCGGACGCGCAATGATGCGCGGTGATACAAAGCAAAATACTTTTATAATAATAATGTTATTACAACCATGACTAAAGAGCCCAAGCTATTTGCTTTGGAAAGCGAAGTGACATGAAAATATGATTCAGTTTAGTGAACAAGAATCAGATCAATAACCCGAAATCCATGGAAAATAGTTCACGTTGATGTCTGACATAATCGTTAAGAAGCGAGAAGTAAACACAGTAAATATTGTGCTGCTATTGTCAACTTACGTATTCGTATAAGAACAAGTGACTCTTTTAGCATTCGTTACTGTGGAGTCATCGTAAAAGAAATTTACACCGAATCATCAGAAAGGCACCTTACATCCCACACTAATGAACGCTATTTCCAAATTCATTCGACATTCAATTTTTACATCCCAAAGTCAATTAGTTTACCATGGCAACGAGTCAACATACTGAAAAACAATATTAGTGGTAATTAAGGTACGAACTTGAACAAAACATTAACGATTTTAACATAAAACATAAACATGTGCATGCGAAACATGATTAAAATGAATCATTAATAAACAGCAATGACAACAACAGTATGTTCATCGCACAGGCAATATGGTTATAGCTATTAAAACAATAATGAGTTGATAGATAACCTAATAAAACCAAATCATAAGCGCATGATCTAATTTAATTACTATGTATTAACGCTGCGAACTATCTAGAGCATGATTTAAAAATAATAAAATTAAATCGATGATGGTAGCCTATTGCGCAATTTCATTTATGCAGCACAACTGAAAGAACGTTGTTAGCATAAACACACCATGTTGTTACCCTGAGGGGCAGGCAAGCATGCCATACCCGCACCTCATGCGATGTCGGCTCAAGAGAAAAGACTATTCCAGTGATCATATGAGTTAATTTCCCCCGACGATGCATCCATTCCAATTACCAGAAGACAGTAACACTACCCAACGGTTAGCAGGCAGTCACATTCCTAACATGTAGACTTGGTCACACAGTTTAATTCGTTCATGGAGTTTCTGGTCATAGACGAATGACCGGAAACGCTTTGTTTGTGACGTCATGGCACCGTGTGTAATTGTGGGTAGTGCAATGAAGGTTCCGATATGTTTGTTGGTGATGGCCAACACTTCAGACACTTACTTCCGTCGTCTTGACCTTCACCGAAATGATCAACTACAAAGGAAACAATAGGGTAACCATAGAAACAGGTGGGTCAAGGTCAAACGCCAGGGCAAGGTCAACGGGTATGATTCAAGAGAGCAAGAGAGATTTCAGTGTCTGACATGATTTATGTAAAACAACAAATCTCAGCCAATTTAAACAATTTACATTTTGAATTTGAACTTAATTTTTTATTTTATTTTCAATTATGTATTAAAATAACAAAGACTGAATCGTATGTTTTTCTACTGCATCTTGTGATATGTCAGACATTTCTCTGTTGCCCCCGACGGGATGTGGGAGAATAAGCCGGGGAATGGGGAGGGTATCGGCCCACTCGCCGTCACTGCAGAACTCTCTGGGACACGAGGAGCCCCCCCCCCTCCCACCGGGAGTCATGGCAACGCTCACAGCAACCCCCCCCACCAAGGCCTTGGCTGCGGGGCTGCCGCTGGTCCTGTGTAAGGACAGGTTCGTCACTTATGTGGCAATAGGTGGGATTGTCCTTAATACTGTGCCAGGGACCACTTGCTAGATCTCTAGCGAATGGGCCGTTAACAACAACAGTAATAATAACAAGAAAAATCACAACTGTAACAACATGAACAATAACAGCCGGGTAAAAACACCGGATGGTAAGAAACATGATCAAAAGCGTGATCAATGTATATACACATAGGCGGTAGGGAGAAAGGATTTTTTAGATAGCCTGTGTCATTATTGACAAGGGCTGTAGGTGGGATGTGAGGTGAGGTGGAGGAGTGCATCTCACTTTGACGGGGTGAGGTGGAGGAGTGCGTCTAACTTTGAGGGGGTGAGGTGGAGGAGTGCATCTCACTTTGAGGGGGTGAGGTGGAGGAGTGCGTCTAACTTTGACGGGGTGAGGTGGAGGAGTGCGTCTAACTTTGAGGGGGTGAGGTGGAGGAGTGCATCTCACTTTGAGGGGGTGAGGTGGAGGATTGCGTCTCACTTTGAGGGGGTGAGGTGGAGGAGTGCATCTCACTTTGACGGGGTGAGGTGGAGGATTGCGTCTCACTTTGAGGGGGTGAGGTGGAGGAGTGCATCTCACTTTGACGGGGTGAGGTGGAGGAGTGCGTCTAACTTTGACGGGGTGAGGTGGAGGAGTGCGTCTAACTTTGAGGGGGTGAGGTGGAGGAGTGCATCTCACTTTGAGGGGGTGAGGTGGAGGATTGCGTCTCACTTTGAGGGGGTGAGGTGGAGGAGTGCATCTCACTTTGACGGGGTGAGGTGGAGGATTGCGTCTCACTTTGAGGGGGTGAGGTGGAGGAGTGCATCTCACTTTGACGGGGTGAGGTGGAGGATTGCGTCTCACTTTGAGGGGGTGAGGTGGAGGAGTGCGTCTCACTTTGAGGGGGTGAGGTGGAGGAGTGCATCTCACTTTGACGGGGTGAGGTGGAGGAGTGCGTCTAACTTTGAGGGGGTGAGGTGGAGGAGTGCATCTCACTTTGAGGGGGTGAGGTGGAGGATTGCGTCTCACTTTGAGGGGGTGAGGTGGAGGAGTGCATCTCACCTTGACGGGGTGAGGTGGAGGATTGCGTCTCACTTTGAGGGGGTGAGGTGGAGGAGTGCATCTCACTTTGACGGGGTGAGGTGGAGGAGTGCGTCTAACTTTGAGGGGGTGAGGTGGAGGAGTGCATCTCACTTTGAGGGGGTGAGGTGGAGGATTGCGTCTCACTTTGAGGGGGTGAGGTGCAGGAGTGCGTCTCACTTTGAGGGGGTGAGGTGGAGGAGTGCGTCTCACTTTGAGGGGGTGAGGTGGAGGAGTGCGTCTCACTTTGAGGGGGTGAGGTGGAGGAGTGCGTCTCATTTTGAGGGGGTGAGCTGATGGAGTGCGTCTCACTTTGAGGGGGTGAGGTGGAGGAGTGCGTCTAACTTTGAGGGGGTGAGGTGGAGGAGTGCATCTCACTTTGAGGGGGTGAGGTGGAGGAGTGCGTCTCACTTTGAGGGGGTGAGGTGGAGGAGTGCGTCTCACTCTGAGGGGGTGAGGTGGAGGAGTGCGTCTCACTTTGAGGGGGTGAGGTGGAGGAGTGCGTCTCACTTTGAGGGGGTGAGGTGGAGGAATGCGTCTCACTTTGAGGGGGTGAGGTGGAGGAGTGCGTCTCACTTTGAAGGAGTTCTGTGACGGGGTGCCACTGACTCCGATACGGTCTCTATGGAAAGAGAGAGAGAGAGGGGAGGGTGAGGTTTGACTTACTCTGCTGTTTGGTGAAGAAGCCAGGGGAATCTGGCGCCGAGTCGCTGCCGCTGCCCTCCTGGTGCAGGATGCGCTGTAGGTGCAGCGGCATTGGCTTGGTGGGGTCCAGCGGCAGGTACGGCATCTCATGGGGCAGCGGCACCTCGGACTCATCCATGCGCTCGGGCTGGGCCTGAGGCTGGGGTGGCGGCGCCTGGGGCTGGGCCTGCGGGGGCGGGGCCTGGGGCTGGGGCTGGGGGCGGGCCGGGGCTGCTGCGGGTTGCCAGGCCATCTGAGCGGGGCCGGCGTTGTCGCCGAACTTGCGCACTTTGAACATGGGTTGGTTGGGGGCGATGTTTTCCTTGGCGTCTTCCGCCTGCATGCCGATCGTCATGGTGATGGACTGGTCCGGGTTCTGCTTCACCACCGGGGCGGCGCCACCACCCCCGGGGGCCCACACCCCGGGTTTCTTCGCCGCCGGGTTGCTGCTCGCTTGAAACATGGGCTGCGGCGGTTGCTGGGCGACCGGGAAGGAGCCGCCGACGGAGTGCGAGACCTGCTCCCGGCGCACCTTGGTGACGGTCGTACCCCCGACCTGCTGGGTGCTTGTCTCCGTGGTGATGTGGCGCGTGGTGTCCCCCTCCCGCACGGTCTTCTCCTCCCGCCGGTACTGACCCCCCGGCGGGGCACCCCCGAACGGCGACACCCCCCCGTTAAGGACGGCCTGACCCCCCGGGCCGCCGCCTCCACCGCTCAGTGCTTGCTGTGGGGCCGCCCGCCCCGGGCCCCCGGCCTGGGGCTGCCCCGTGGGCTGGCCTGGGGTGTAGCCGCCCCTGCCTTGGCCGCCGAACCCCCGGGGCCCCCCGCCGGCCGGGCCGGGGACTGCGGCCGCTGGTTGGGGGCCTGGGCCGGCCCCCAATTCTTGAAAAGCAGCATCAATAGCATTCTTGTCGCTGGATCCTCTGTAAAACACGAAAATGACAACTAGGTTCAATATTTAAATGTGTCATATATACATGTGTGAACTATATTACAAAATATATTACAAAAAAACACATGAGTATCCTATTCATATCCGCATCGTTGTTAAGCCGCAAACCGAACAGTTGGATGATGTTTTCACCCTTCACGGTATCCTACCATAAACCATGCCAGGTTGACCACCAATAAATCATCTGTAATAACAGACACTAAAGCGCGCGCATTGCTTTTCACAATGCAAATTCTTAGCGACTTACAGCACTAGATAACACGTTGTCGTTGCACGCTCCCCTCGAACGCTCATCGCCAGGCTCTGCTGTCAGTATTTGATCTTGTCGCGTAGGGACGAAGACTCACAATGCCAAACTGTCCCCTCACTAAGGAGTAAACTCTTCTGGAGATCGGGAGTCAGAGGGAACTCCTTCCAGCATCCGCTAGTCAGTTAATACATAGTGTCCGTGTGGGCGAGAGAAGGCGGCCTCAGACGACGCCACACGGTGACTAAGTGCCCGACCGTATTCCGTTACTACCGCCACAGATACCAGCTCCATGCTGTGCCCCCCTCGCCACTATTTAGAGACGTAAATAGAGAGACTACTGCGGGAAAGATTTTGGCCGGAGTGAACCAGTTTTACCTCCAGACGACACACTCACACACACGCACAAGACCCAGACGCGTGTCTGTCCCGCGTTGTGGTCTCGCGGCATTCTTGGTGTCTCTGGCGTCCGTGGTGACCCTGTTGTCCCCCGTCGCCCCTCCGCCCGCACACCGCCGGGCCCCCCTCTCCCCCCTCTCCCCTCCGCCCGTCCACCACCCTCGCCCCCTCTCCCCTCCTGTCGCCTCCGTTACTCAGAGTGCTCCGGGCAGGGGAGCCAATGAAATGCGTGTTTTATCGCACGTGTGACGTCACAGTGTTGGGATCTGGACAGCTTTGGGGCGGTCAAGGATGTCCATCGTAAAATGTTACGGCGGCATGCGGATTCAATTAAGTGGGCTTCAAACTACGATTTCATGTGCATTGAAATGGGCTTCGCGCATCAGATGCGAAGTCATTCAGGGTTGTGAAATGTCATTCTCACATACTTTGATCGATATAGATGGCACTGAGCAAAATGACACTGACAGGAACATCGCTTGGTGAAATCGCACTAGTAGGTATATACTATAAAGCAGAAATATTACTGACAGGTGTGATACTGACAGGCATATCACTGGGAGATATATCACTGGGAGATACATCACTGACAGGCATATCACTTGGAGATATATCACTTAGAGATATATCACTGGGAGATATATCACTGACAGATATATCACTGGCAGATATATCACTGGCAGATATATCACTGGGATATATGCTATTGCGACATTTGCCATTGGCAGATATTACGCAATCCACAGACAATCACTGGCAGACACACCACCGGCAGATATGTCAATGGAATGCTTAATCACTATATCACTGGCATGCATGGTGCCGGTAGATTAATCACTGATAATCAGAAATATGACGCGAACACATTTCACTGGTAGACCCCAACAGACATGATTTATAACGACCTTGCAGCCTACACTACCAAACAACGAGTTGTTATATTTAAATAATAATAATATAAAGCCCTCACAATTCACACAAAATTAAAGCTGCTTGTCGAGCATTTCCCGCCAAATCTGAGACCAGGCGACATAAACATGTATACTACAATTTGCGGAAAACTCGAGTGTTTCATTCTATAAATTCAGAAACCTATTAAACATCGCAGTTTCGGCTGTGATATGGCAAACGTATCTATCCCGGGACACCGCCGAACTCTGTCGCGGCACTGAGACTTATAAAAAAACATCGCGAAGCGCAAAAACTGATGACGTTTACCACTAAGTTGTAAACCTGTGGTTAGAATATCACGGGCAAGGCTAAGAGACTCCAATTTGGCAGTCTGGCATGCGTGGAATATAAACAAAAAGAAAATTTGGAAGATACAAGGACTGATTCTTTTTTGACCTCTTTAGTTTTGGCTTGAGAGAGCTCGATAGTAAGTTTAAGTTCCTACCTTTAACGATAGACTTCCAGGTGCGCAGTGGTTAATAGCTGATATTGCCGCTGCGATCGCTCAGTTGTGCAACAATGTGTGAGGGAGAATACTCCAGCTGTAGGTCGTCGTCACACAGCAACAGGAAAATGATACCAATATAGAGCCAGATGACTTGTCTTGTCGACTAACCTGTGGCGCTTCCGACTTATGACTGCCGTGAGTGGCTGGACTGGACGCCTTTATAGCGCGCCCCAGACGCCAACGCTGAACTAATCGGCCGATGGGAAAAGGGCGGACGTCGGAGTGGGCGGGGCGGGACGGGACCGGGGACGGGCTGAGTCGTAGCTGCGAGGGGCGGCGTCAGACGGTCAGGCAGTGAGGCGTCATCGAGTGGGGAGGGTGGGTGGCCCCGGGGGTGGGGGGAGGGGTAGTGGAGAAGGGGAAAGGAAGGGGGGGGGGGGGAGGGGAGGAGGTGAGATGAGATGGGAGGGGGGGGGTGGTAGCAATGGCTACGGGGGATGCGGAAACACTTGATGGAGGTACAGAGCGGTGTTTACCACACACCAACATGAAGTGAGAGTAAAGTCATCGGCAAAAAATTTCCTGGATGGCTTCCAGGAAAATTCCCGGCATTCTTATACCGTATGTTGTGCGCGATGGCGCGAAGGGTAGGGGGCCAGCTGGGCGTGAGCGGGGAGTGCCATAGCAAGCGACTCCAGAGGGGAGGGAGGAGTGGAGGCGGGGCGTGGGTAGGGGTACCCCCATATCTCCATGCCACCCCCTTTACACCACACCCACGAGAGGCGGCCTGTGAACTGACGTGGGTGGGCAGGGGCAGTGGCGTTGGTGGGTGAGACGTCCAGGGAGTCCATCTCACTTGGTAAGACGTCAGGACTAGAAATCATTCATATGGGTTTGATAGAGGCATTTTCTTTATTTACAAGAGATGGGGGAGGGGGGGGGGGTTCTCCTTAGTCGGGGGTTCCTTCAGCACGGGTGGCACCGCGCTGAGGGGTCTCCATCGATGACCTCGGCAGGTTCAGGCCGCGCAGTGCCTGGGACACCACCAAGAGTCTCACAGCGTCAATCCCACCTACCTGGGTCCCCGCCACCAGTCTCACGTTAGTCTCACGACCATTAACTTCAAAGAAAGGGAGGTAAAATGGAGGGGGCATTGAGTTTTATGGCCTATTAGCACACACCCGGGACCATAACAATAACATCCCCTCGGGGTCAGTGGATACTACGTTTACAGCCTGACGATTGGCTGTGTTGTGTACCCCCAAGATTCCCCACCGGGAACTAAACATACTTCCTGGGGTAGTTCTTGTTAGAAGGAGTAGTAGTTTAAACAGTATTGAGAATTGTATTTACCGATATATTTGGACGTTCATTTTATATTCTGATGTTAAAAAAATAAAAAATAAATACCCAAATAAGCAAATATCTATAACCTATAATGCCTTTACTATAGGTCTTATGGACAGGAATAATAGAAAAAGTCTGTGAAACATAGCGTAGCGGTAGGCTGTGGGGGAGACTTTGAAATATCGTTTCGGACATCTTGGTTTTGATGTGTCCCTGAATATTACAGCTAGAGGATCAGACGATCTTGAGTGAAAAACAAGATTAATAATAATAAATAACCGGTTTCTAAGACGGCCCCATCTCGGGGCGCACGACGCTGTATTAACCAGTGCGTTGCCTGCCGCTCACATCCTCTGCCTTCAAGAGATGAGGAACATTGTAAGAATGCTAATGACAGGAAACCACAAAAACGTTTTGTGAGTTCCGACCTGCAAAGGTGGTATTGGCAGTTCAGGACGTGCCTAGTCTTCGGCCACTTCCAGATGGCTGCAGTACTACCCCGGTTCGGGTAGCTTTGGCATTCCAGCCAACCTACCTGAAGATCTGCTCCCGATTGCCCTGATTCCGGATCGGGTCATGCATTTGGCCAAAGGGTTACCAGCCTCTGGCCTCCGTGATCCTTTGTTTCTTACCTTTGGGTTTGTTGTTAACGCTGTGCTAGGCTAAGCCATTAAGGGAAGGGGGGTACCCCCTTCTGATCGTGAATCCACAAGAATTAGGGAGAGCAATATCGAATATTTAAGATGAGGACTGTTCAAGGCTGGGCGCGAAAAAAAAAACATATTAGGCCTAAGTTGATCTCGCGAATATGGAATGCACATGTCAGCTTATTATGATAATGATCAACGATACAAAAAATTGCCAACAGCTAATCGTGAATATCCAAGAATTCCTGGATGCCAATCGCGGAGATCGGAAAAGGTACCCGCTCCCCCCCTCCTCTCACCTAACATAAATATAACAAATATCTGATATATATATATATATATACTCATATTATATAGATATATCTGGATTGGAAAACAATTTACCCACTTTCCTAAATTAATACGACAGTGGGCTAAAGTGCCGCAGATTGTGGTATTATGGACACTGGCGGCTTGTGCTCTATTGCTGTATATACATACATGTATATATATCCAAGCGCAGATATACGGTTTCGGTTTTCTCATTACTGATCATGGGAATGCGATTAATTGTGTGTAACCCAAAGTGACATTCACTCAGATGACGAAACACGGAGAATAAATAAAAAACTTAATTGCAGCCTCTATGATATTTGACTGCATTTTCAAATATCATAGAGGCTGCAATTATGTTTTTATTATATATATATATATATATATGTATGTGTGTTATTTCAGATGTATTTATATAATAATAATAATGTTTATTTCAAACTGTAGGCAGCAGGCCCATGGTACAAAAATAGAAACATTGAATTTGCGCCAAAGCACAACATTTTGATGTATTTGTCCAGGGTTATTGATATGGAATCCAAGAGTATGTGTCACGTGACTAGCGTGGACCAGACCACGTGGTTTACGACACGTGGACGTGTTTATTGACCTGTTCATCAGAAAAGTAGAAAGTAAATAAATGAAATTGTTTCGTGTTTTAGGCCAAGGGCTAAACTGAGC
>OZ025251.1:35897721-35966339 GCA_964019135.1 Arenicola marina | reverse complement strand
ATTGGTATCTTTACCGGTCCCAAACACCCCCGTGTGCGGTGAGACCGGAGATGAATGGATTCCATTGTGTGGCGATTAACACCAGATCTGGGCCTTCAGTTCCCGGAAGGTCCCTTTGTTGTTTGTCAGCTAGTGGTGTCCGATGCCATGGGGGGTGGTGGGGAGGGGGAGGGGGGGCAGTCGGGGTGTACTCCGTACTATAAACTATCTGTGTAGGAGTCGGGCCGCGCAAATGGGATGGGCGGCCATTGCATATATATGTATAGCTATATCTATACATAGAGCGGGCGGATCCAGGGGGTGTGAAGCGGGTGAAGAGGGGTGTGGGGGCGGGAGGATCGAGGGGTGGGGGGGGGGGGGTGGGGGGTGGAACCATGGGCGAGACGTGGGAGAGATGGGAGGTGGGGGGCAATAGTGGCCCACATTTCGCTGACCGATACCCATTTTATCTATTTATCCATTTGCTCAATGCCGATAAGTTGCGGGGGTCGGGCGCCCCCCCCCCCTTCCTTCCTCCCGCCCCCCGGCCCCGATCAACAATGCTCTACTTTATTACCCCGTAGATTCTCCGTTGACCATTTGCACCAACTCCATGAAAGCTTATGAAAAAAATGCTTGTTTTTTTACATTATTATATGTTTTTTAATCTTTTTTTTCGGATGACAGTAAGAATGAGAATGAAACAGAGTTGGCATTCCGCTGAAGACTTAAAGTTCTAATCACAAAAGTATATTATCACGTAGAATGTCTACTCATATAATTTCCACATTTAACAAGGTTGTATGCATTTACCTTATTTAAATTGTATTAGTATATAATTCGGACAAGTTAAATTAAATTAAAATTGGCCCTTTCTAATGCCAACATAGTTATGTCGAATACGGGGGAGGGTGCCCAGATGTACCAACACTGTGCCAGACCTCCCCCCCCCCTGCCAGAGCTCCCCACCCCATGCCAGATCCGCCACCGGCTTTTCCATTTAGGCTGAAACGTTTCCTGAGATATACTATCTACTTCAAACCGGTGTTAACTATTTTGGGCCACATAACATCTTCTCTGAGTACAAAGAATCGCTTCCTAGAAACTTCCGTGGTTCATCAGCAAACCCTTGACATTGTTTGCGGCCATTCTCACCCTTCCCCCGCTGCCCCCGCCCCCTCCCACCCTCCCCTACCCTCTCCTACACCCACGCCCATTCCGCATATAACCTACATACTGTCGTCATGTTGGTTAGCGGACCACGGTGACGTGTAGTGGCGATTGCAGCGTCCAGTGAGCAGCAGCGACCTGCGCGGCAGGGCAGAGGGAAAGAGCGGTGTAGAGGAAGCCCAGGAGATTCTGGGAGATATTGACAGTGGCGAGTAGAGACTACAGCTAAAGAACAAACTGGACCACAACGCAACTTCCGGTTACAAACAGGCCCGAGAACACAAAGGCAACATATTATCGTTAGAGAGTTTTCTAATTGGTCTTCCCGATGGTAGTGTTACAATAACAAGATAGCGTCCGCCTCGTAAGCCTATCCGCGCATCGCGAAGCAGTGACTGCGGGACTATGAGCAATTATTTACAAAGAGCTGATGAGTTGCTGCTAATGAAGCCACTCGTAAGGCATGGACGGAAACAAACAAAACCTTTGAAAGAAGCTAATTCGAAGAAGTACTGATGGTGGAGTGTCTAGCGCCTTGTTGTTGGCATGCAGGGTGATATCAGTGATGGCGCCGTGAGCCACGTGGCGTAAGCGATGACCTTCCAGTAAATACTGCCCGTTCCGGTTAATAGTTGCAGTGGGGTGTCGGTGAGCCAGACGCCTGGCGTATATCAGGCCGACACGTACGTCCGTTAACTGTACGGTCAGTGAATAAGAGGCCAATGATCCCCGTACCAACTAGTGAGGTTAGTGTCCGGATAATCTGGCTATCTAACAGGGTGTACACCTCTAGCTGATGGGGGGTACACCTTTATCTGATAGGGTGTACACAACCCATATGATGGGGTGTACACCTCTAGGTGATGGGGTGTACACCTCCAGCTGATGGGTGTACACCTCCAGCTGATGGGTGTACAACTTTATCTGATGGGTGTACACCTCTAGCTGATGGGTGTACACCTCCAGCTGATGGGTGTACACCTTTATCTGATAGGGTGTACACCCCCAGCTGATGGGGTGTACACCTCCAGCTGATGGGTGTACAACTTTATCTGATGGGTGTACAACTTTATCTGATGGGTGTACACCTCTAGCTGATGGGTGTACACCTATAGCTGATGGGTGTACACCTGTAGCTGATGAGTGTACACCTCTAGCTGATGGATGTACACCTCTATCTGATGGGTAGTAAATCTCTAGCTGATCGGGTGTACATATTTAGCTGATGTGTGTTCATCTCTAGCTAGCTGATGGGTGTACACCTGCAGCTGATGGGTGTAAACCTACAGCTGATGGATGTACAACTTTATCTGATGGGTGTACACCTCTAACTGATGGGTTTACACCTCTAACTGATGGGTGTACACCTTTATCTAATGGGGTGTACACCTCTAGCTGACGGGGTGTACATCTCTAGCTGATCGGGTGTATACCTCTGGGCTGATGGGTGTACACCTGTAGCTGCTGGGTGTACACCTCTAGCTAATGGGGTGTACACCTCTAGCTGATGAGGTGTACACCGATAGATGATGGGTGTTCACCTCTAGCTGATGAGGTGTACACCAATAGATTATGGGTGTACACCTTTAACTGATGGGGTGTACACCGCTAGCTGATGGTTGTACCCCTCTAGCTGATGTGGTGTACACCTCTGGCTGATGGGTGTACACCTCTAGCTGATGGGTGTACACCTCCAGCTTATCGGTGTACAACTTCATCTGATAGGGTGTACACCTCTAGCTGAGGGGGTGTACTCCTCTAGCTGATGGGTGTACACCTCCAGCTGATCGGTGTACAACTTCATCTGATAGGGTGTACACCTCTAGCTGAGGGGGTGTACACCTCTAGCTGAGGGGATGTACACCTCTAGCTGATGGGGTTGGACCTCTAGCTGATGAGTACAACTTTATCTGTTTGGGTGTACACCTCTAGCTGATGGGTGTACACCTCTAGCTGTTGGGTGTACACCTCTAGCTGATGGGTGTACATCTCTAGCTGATCGGGTGTACACATGTAGCTGATGGGTGTACACCTCTAGCTGATGGGTGTACACCTTTATCTGATGGGGTGTACATCACTAGCTGATCGGGTGTACACATGTAGCTGATGGGTGTACACCTCTAGCTGATGAGTGAACACCTTTATCTGATGGGTGTACACCTCTAGCTGATGGGTGTACACCTTTATCTGATGGGTGTACACCTCTAGCTGATGGGGTGTACACCAATAGATGATAGGTGTACACCTTTATCTGATGGGTGTGCACCTCTAGCTGATGGATGTACACCCTTATCTGATGGGGTGTACACCTGTAGCTGATGGGGTGTACACCTTTTGCTGACATTTAGCTGATGAGGCGTACACATCTAGCTGATGTGGTGTACACCTTTAGATGATGGGTGTGCACATCTAGCTGATGGGGTGTACACATCTAGCTGATGTGGTGTACACCTCTATCTATCATTTGTTCAACTAGGTGTATTTAAGTCTCAGTATCCGCCGCCAGTTAACAAGTGATGATAGCAACTTTGTTCCTCTTAGCTAATAAATAAAGCGTATATGTCGGTTGACTTGTTTGCCTTTTCAGACTTTTTTAAGTTTCACTCCTGTACATGTTTCACCAATGGAATTTGTTACGGCTTTTAGGTCGAAGTTAAAGGCTCACCCAACTCTTTCTGCCCTCGCTTTGTAGCAACGAGTTGTTCCGTGTTCTCTGGCGTGCCGTAAGTTCATTTCGGGTAACATAAAACGCCCAGCTGTCAATCTGAACGTGCTAAAAGCAGTGCGTGATCATAATCCTGGCTCCTGGCCGCCACCACCACCACCACCATCGCCAAATTGCTGCGTGTTGGCACGTAACTTAGGCGCTAACCAGACCGCTTTAATTGCAAGCACACCTCAAAAAAGTGTCTTTACGTCATGCAAGACAAACACTGCCATTAGGCGAAATCTGCAGCCAACTGAAAAGAAATTGGCCATTCAGTGACAACACTCAGGTATTCTAATGTGTTTGGCTTGGCATAAAACCTGCATTATAGGTACCATACCGAAATGCATTTCGACGGCTTAAGTTGGGGAACGATCGTCGGATACAAAAAAGGCACTTTGGACTTGCCTCACGGGGATACAGAAGCGAGATGCGAGAGGAAGTTGGTACATGGGGGTGCCATGCGCTTCTGGAAGGGCCAGAGACTTGAGGTACCACCTTGCCTCGCAGTGCAGGTAGCGCCACCAAGCGGTCGGCACACAGGAAGCGAGGCGGACCACACACCGGCGGGCAAGAAAGTCCAGGAGGGAGGGGGCGGTGGGGGCGGGGGGGGGGTGGTTGTATTGGTGGGGTAGCTTTTTTACTGGGGGATGTCATTACTGGAAGATACACAGAGACAAGGGGTATGGGAGGGGGAGTGGGGTTAAGGGAGGGGGGGGGGCTCTGTCTTGGATAGGGTCATACCACAGACTGGGGAAAGTGACGCTCTCCTAGAGGTGGTCGTCTTGGACAGGGTCAGACCACAGACTGGGGAAAGTGACGCTCTCTTAGAGGTGGTCGTCTTGGACAGGGTCAGAGCACAGACCGGGGAAAGTGACGCTCTCTTAGAGGTGGTCGTCTTGGACAGGGTCAGAGCACTGACAGGAGAAAGTGACGCTCTCTTAGAGGTGGTCGTCTTGGACAGGGTCAGACCACAGACCGGGGAAAGTGACGCTCTCTTAGAGGTGGTCGTCTTGGACAGGGTCAGACCACAGACCGGGGAAAGCGAAGCTCTCGTAGAGCTGGTCGTCTTGGATAGGGTCAGACCTGAAACCGGGGAAAGTGACACTCTCTTAGAGATGGTCGTCTTGGAGAGGGTCAGATCACAGACCGGGGAAAGTGACGCTCTCTTAGAGGTGGTCGTCTTGGACAGGGTCAGAGCACAGACCGGGGAAAGTGACGCTCTCTTAGAGGTGGTCGTCTTGGACAGGGTCAGAGCACTGACAGGAGAAAGTGACGCTCTCTTAGATGTGGTCGTCTTGGACAGGGTCAGACCACAGACCGGGGAAAGTGACGCTCTCTTAGAGGTGGTCGTCTTGGACAGGGTCAGACCACAGACCGGGGAAAGTGACGCCCTCTAAGAGGTGGTCGTCTTGGACAGGGTCAGACCACAGGTCGGGGAAAGTGACGCTCTCTTAGAGGTGGTCGTCTTGGACAGGGTAGGACCACAGACCGGGGCAAGTGACGCTCTCTTAGAGGTGGTCGTCTTGGACAGGGTCAGACCGCAGACCGGGGAAAGTGACGCTCTCTTAGAGGTGGTCGTCTTGGACAGGGTCAGACCACAGACCGGGGAAAGTGACGCTCTCTTAGAGGTGGTCGTCTTGGACAAGGTCAGATCACAGACCGGGGAAAGCGAAGCTCTCTTAGAGATGGTCGTCTTGGAAATGGTCAGACCACAGGTCGAGGAAAGTGACGCTCTCTTAGAGGTGGTCGTCTTGGACAGGGTCAGCGCACAGACCGGGAAAACTGACGCTCTCTTAGACGCGGTCGTCTTGGACAGGGTCAGACCACAGTTCGGGGTAAGTGACGCTCTGGTAAAGGGGGTCGTCTTGGACAGGGTCAAACCACAGACCGGGGAAAGTGACGCTCTCTTAGAGGTGGTCGTCTTGGACAGGGTCAGACCACAGACTGGGGAAAGCGAAGCTTTCTTAGAGATGGTCATCTTGGACAGGGTCAGCTCACAGGTCGGGGGAAATGACGCTCTCTTAGAGGTGGTCGTCTTGGAGAGGGTCAGATCACAGACCGGGGAAAGTGACGCTCTCTTAGAGGTGGTCGTCTTGGACAGGGTCAGACCACAGACCGGGGAAAGTGACGCTGTCTTAGAGGTGGTCGTCTTGGAGAGGGTCAGACCACAGACCGGGGAAAGTTACGCTCTCTTAGAGGTGGTCGTCTTGGAGAGAGTCAGACCACAGACCGGGGAAAGTGACGCTGTCTTAGAGGTGGTCGTCTTGGAGAGGGTCAGATCACAGACCGGGGAAAGTGACGCTCTCTTAGAGGTGGTCGTCTTGGAGAGGGTCAGACCACAGACCGGGGAAAGTGACGCTGTCTTAGAGGTGGTCGTCTTAGACAGGGTCAGACCACAGACCGGGGAAATGACGCTCTCTTAGAGGTGGTCGTCTTGGACAGGGTCAGACCACAGACTGGGGAAAGTGGCGCTCTCTTAGAGGTGGTCGTCTTGGACAGGGTCAGACCACAGACCGGGGAAAGTGACGCTCTCTTAGAGGTGGTCGTCTTGGACAGGGTCAGACCACAGACTGGGGAAAGTGACGCTCTCTAAGAGATGGTCGTCTTGGACAGGGTCAGACCACAGACCGGGGAAACTGACGCTCTCTTAGAGGTGGTCGTCTTGGACAGGGTCAGACCACAGTTCGGGGAAAGTGACGCTCTCTTAGAGGTGGTCGTCTTGGACAAGGTCAGATCACAGACCGGGGAAAGCGAAGCTCTCTTAGAGATGGTCGTCTTGGAAATGGTCAGACCACAGGTCGAGGAAAGTGACGCTCTCTTAGAGGTGGTCGTCTTGGACAGGGTCAGAGCACAGACCGGGAAAACTGACGCTCTCTTAGACGTGGTCGTCTTGGACAGGGTCGGACCACAGTTCGGGGTAAGTGACGCTTTGGTAAAGGGGGTTGTCTTGGACAGGGTCAAACCACAGACCGGGGAAAGTGACGCTCTCTTAGAGGTGGTCGTCTTGGACAGGGTAGGACCACAGACTGGGGAAAGCGAAGCTTTCTTAGAGATGGTCATCTTGGACAGGGTCAGCTCACAGGTCGGGGGAAATGACGCTCTCTTAGAGGTGGTCGTCTTGGAGAGGGTCAGATCACAGACCGGGGAAAGTGACGCTCTCTTAGAGGTGGTCGTCTTGGACAGGGTCAGAGCACAGACCGGGGAAAGTGACGCTCTCTTAGAGGTGGTCGTCTTGGACAGGGTCAGAGCACTGACAGGAGAAAGTGACGCTCTCTTAGAGGTGGTCGTCTTGGACAGGGTCAGACCACAGACCGGGGAAAGTGACGCTCTCTTAGAGGTGGTCGTCTTGGATAGGGTCAGACCTGAAACCGGGGAAAGTGACACTCTCTTAGAGATGGTCGTCTTAGACAGGGTCAAACCACAGACCGGGGAAACTGACGCTCTCTTAGAGGTGGTCGTCTTGGACAGGGTCAGACCACAGACCGGGGAAAGTGACGCCCTCTAAGAGGTGGTCGTCTTGGACAGGGTCAGACCACAGGTCGGGGAAAGTGACGCTCTCTTAGAGGTGGTCGTCTTGGACAGGGTAGGACCACAGACCGGGGCAAGTGACGCTCTCTTAGAGGTGGTCGTCTTGGACAGGGTCAGACCGCAGACCGGGGAAAGTGACGCTCTCTTAGAGGTGGTCGTCTTGGACAGGGTCAGACCACAGACTGGGGAAAGTGACGCTCTCTTAGAGGTGGTCATCTTGGACAGGGTCAGCTCACAGGTCGGGGGAAATGACGCTCTCTTAGAGGTGGTCGTCTTGGAGAGGGTCAGATCACAGACCGGGGAAAGTGACGCTCTCTTAGAGGTGGTCGTCTTGGAGAGAGTCAGACCACAGACCGGGGAAAGTGACGCTGTCTTAGAGGTGGTCGTCTTGGAGAGGGTCAGACCACAGACCGGGGAAAGTGACGCTCTCTTAGAGGTGGTCGTCTTGGAGAGGGTCAGACCACAGACCGGGGAAAGTGACGCTGTCTTAGAGGTGGTCGTCTTGGACAGGGTCAGACCACAGACCGGGGAAAGTGACGCTGTCTTAGAGGTGGTCGTCTTAGACAGGGTCAGACCACAGACCGGGTAAATGACGCTCTCTTAGAGGTGGTCGTCTTGGACAGGGTCAGACCACAGACCGGGGAAAGTGACGCTCTCTTAGAGGTGGTCGTCTTGGACAGGGTCAGACCACAGACCGGGGAAAGTGACGCTCTCTAAGAGGTGGTCGTCTTGGACAGGGTCAGACCACAGGTCGGGGAAAGTGACGCTCTCTTAGAGGTGGTCGTCTTGGACAGGGTAGGACCACAGACTGGGGAAAGCGAAGCTTTCTGAGAGATGGTCAACTTGGATAGGGTCAGACCACAGGTCGGGGAAAGTGACGCTCTCTAAGAGGTGGTCGTCTTGGACAGGGTCAGATCACAGGTCGGGGAAAGTGACGCTCTCTAAGAGGTGGTCGTCTTGGACAAGGTCAGATCACAGACCGGGGAAAGCGAAGCTCTTTTAGAGGTGGTCGTCTTGGAAATGGTCAGACCACAGGTCGAGGAAAGTGACGCTCTCTTAGAGGTGGTCGTCTTGGACAGGGTCAGACCACAGACCGGGAAAACTGACGCTCTCTTAGACGCGGTCGTCTTGGAGAGGGTCAGATCACAGACCGGGGAAAGTGACGCTCTCTTAGAGGTGGTCGTCTTGGAGAGGGTCAGACCACAGACCGGGGAAAGTGACGCTGTCTTAGAGGTGGTCGTCTTGGAGAGGGTCAGACCACAGACCGGGGAAAGTGACGCTCTCTTAGAGGTGGTCGTCTTGGAGAGGGTCAGACCACAGACCGGGGAAAGTGACGCTGTCTTAGAGGTGGTCGTCTTAGACAGGGTCAGACCACAGACCGGGGAAATGACGCTCTCTTAGAGGTGGTCGTCTTGGACAGGGTCAGACCACAGACTGGGGAAAGTGGCGCTCTCTTAGAGGTGGTCGTCTTGGACAGGGTCAGACCACAGACCGGGGAAAGTGACGCTCTCTTAGAGGTGGTCGTCTTGGACAAAGTCAGACCACAGACTGGGGAAAGTGACGCTCTCTAAGAGGTGGTCGTCTTGGACAGGGTCAGACCACAGACCGGGGAAACTGACGCTCTCTTAGAGGTGGTCGTCTTGGACAGGGTCAGACCACAGACCGGGGAAAGTGACGCTCTCTAAGAGGTGGTCGTCTTGGACAGGGTCAGACCACAGGTCGGGGAAAGTGACGCTCTCTTAGAGGTGGTCGTCTTGGACAGGGTAGGACCACAGACTGGGGAAAGCGAAGCTTTCTGAGAGATGGTCAACTTGGATAGGGTCAGACCACAGGTCGGGGAAAGTGACGCTCTCTAAGAGGTGGTCGTCTTGGACAGGGTCAGATCACAGGTCGGGGAAAGTGACGCTCTCTAAGAGGTGGTCGTCTTGGACAGGGTAGGACCACAGACCGGGGAAAGTGACGCTCTCTTAGAGGTGGTCGTCTTGGACAGGGTAGGACCACAGACCGGGGAAAGTGACGCTCTCTTAGAGGTGGTCGTCTGAGACAGGGTCAGACCACAGGTCGAGGAAAGTGACGCTCTCTTAGAGGTGGTCGTCTTGGACAGGGTCAGACCACAGTTCGGGGTAAGTGACGCTCTGGTAAAGGGGGTCGTCTTGGACAGGGTCAAACCACAGACCGGGGAACGTGACGCTCTCTTAGAGGTGGTCGTCTTGGACAGGGTCAGACCACAGACTGGGGAAAGCGAAGCTTTCTTAGAGATGGTCATCTTGGACAGGGTCAGCTCACAGGTCGGGGGAAATGACGCTCTCTTAGAGGGGGTCGTCTTGGACAGGGTCAGATCACAGACCGGGGAAAGTGACGCTCTCTTAGAGGTGGTCGTCTTGGAGAGGGTCAGACCACAGACCGGGGAAAGTGACGCTGTCTTAGAGGTGGTCGTCTTAGACAGGTCAGACCACAGGTCGGGGGAAATGACGCTCTCTTAGAGGTGGTCGTCTTGGACAGGGTAGGACCACAGACCGGGGAAAGTGACACTCTCTTAGAGATGGTCGTCTTGGACAGGGTCAGACCACAGACCGGGGAAAGTGACGCTATCTTAGAGGTGGTCGTCTTGGGCAGGGTCAAACCACAGACCGGGGAAACTGACGCTCTCTTAGAGGTGGTCGTCTTGAACAGGGTCAGACCACAGACCGGGGAAAGTGACGCTATCTTAGAGGTGGTCGTCTTGGGCAGGGTCAAACCACAGACCGGGGAAACTGACGCTCTCTTAGAGGTGGTCGTCTTGGACAGGGTCAGACCACAGACCGGGGAAAGTGACGCTCTCTAAGAGGTGGTCGTCTTGGACAGGGTCAGACCACAGGTCGGGGAAAGTGACGCTCTGTTAGAGGTGGTCGTCTTGGACAGGGTAGGACCACAGACCGGGGAAAGCGAAGCTCTTTTAGAGGTGGTCGTCTTGGACAGGGTCAGACCTGAAACCGGGGAAAGTGACACTCTCCTAGAGATGGTCGTCTTGGACAGGGTCAAACCACAGACCGGGGAAAGTGACGCTCTCTTAGAGGTGGTCGTCTTGGACAGGGTCAGACCACAGGCCGGGGAAAGTGACGCTCTCTTACAGGTGGTCGTCTTGGACAGGGTCAAACCACAGACTGGGGAAAGTGACGCTCTCTTAGAGGTGGTCGTCTTAGACAGGGTCAGACCACAGGTCGGGGGAAATGACGCTCTCTTAGAGGTGGTCGTCTTGGACAGGGTCAGATCACAAACCGGGGAAAGTGACGCTCTCTTAGAGGTGGTCGTCTTGGACAGGGTCAGACCACAGACCGGCAAGGTATGACTGGGGATGTTAACGCGTCCTCATGAAACCAACCGTTCCAAGGTCCCGTTCACCAAATGGATCTCCGATCCTGCGCTGCTGTCGGCCGGCGGCAATGCAAGATTCGTGAAAAGCGGTCAAGTTATTTCAAGTCAAGGATAAAACATATCAAAAGCGATCCGTGTGTGTGTAATACACAAATATACTCAGTGCACCATTTTGAGAAAAAAAAGTGATAACGTGGCGCCGCCCTGGCGGGCGATTGTGCAAATGTACCTAAGAAGTTGCCGACAACAGCGATAAAACGGAGCCCCTAGCGGAGGTAGTCGAAGGCGGAGAGTGCAACCGTAAAAGACTTGGATGTGGCGTTATGATTTATATCGTTCGCTTGCGTTATGACAAAAATAACGCTGCACCCCCTCCCTCACCCTCCCCCATATCACAGGCGTGGGATCTCGCGCCAAGTGTGACGATCCACACCCCGTCATGTACACCCTCCAGCCGTTAGCGAGCGCTGAGGCTCGGTTAGCCGTGGTTAGCCTGTTGGTTAGCCGCTCACCTGTGGACGTCGATGGTGAGGGTGTTGTTGGAGTCGACCAGCCCCATGGCCGACCCGTGGCTCATCCCCTTACAGCTGCGCCCGTTGATGGCCAGAAGGATGTCGCCCTCCTGGAGCCCCGCGTCGTGAGCCTTACTCCTCTTGCGCAGCTGAAAGCCCAATAACACAAGACACATGAAAGGAACATGTTTTACGGTGTTTTAGCGCGTTTTTTTGCCATGGTAATGAATATGTCGTAGCAAGAGGTGGGGGGGGGGGGGGGGCTGCTCCCAAATCCCGAAGACGCTGAATTAAATGGAGAACTCGTCGCATACAATGGAAAGGGCGGATACATGATATAAATTAGCGATTTCCCTATTCACGGTTATTTAGTGTACAAATTATCAGTTCACGACTGATGAAAATCATGGATCACGACGGTCGGCTAATATCTCATTCCCAGTTAACGAAGAATTATTTTTCTTGTTCCCTGTTCACGGTGAAATGAAAAGCCCATTCCCGATGAACGGAAGTACGTCTTGGCTCCGTCCTGACTTGGGCCAAGAAGCCTCACGAGACAATGACCTGGGGACGAAACTTTCCTCAGATGCAGGTGCCATGGTTGAGAGAACCCAGCACCTGTTGTTTTTGCAGATACCCAGAAGGGTATGAACAAATACATATCTCTATTAGATGTGGCGGACTAATTATCCCAGAGAACGCCCTAATATACGTCTTTCCGCCCAGCATATGACGTCACCCCGCGTGATGTGACGTCATTCCGCGCGTCATATGTCGTCATTCCGCACTGCACCACTATGACGTTTGACCGTTCGGCCATCGCGTAATTCTAATCATAGTAAGACGACTTTGGATCGTATGATCTTACCTTTAGCTATCGGTGCAATTTTGCTGACATGTAAGATCATAATAGGTCAATGGATGCAGTATATAAATTTGTACTAAGCGCGTAACTGACCATGAACAAATTGCCATGGTAATAAATTTGTCCTAACAAAACTGACGCTAGAGGAGTATTAAATAAATTATGAATAGTTTATTAAGGGTGGTTGCTAAATCCATCGAATGCCGCAGGAAGATTAAAGGAACACCGTTGTTGTAAAACAATATGACAGTCATCTCCGCAGCTAATGCTATACACGAGCGGTAGGGGCGGATCTAGGGGGGGTTACGGGGTTACGGGGGTTGCAACCCCCCCTTGGGAACCTGAACATACACTGTTAAAGTCGGCTTCTCCGAGCAGCGCCCCCCCCCGGTCGCAAGTTTTCAGAGAGCACCCCCACCCGGTCGCAAGTTTTCAGGGAGCTACCCCCCCCCCTCGGCAAATTCCTAGATCCGCCTCTGAGCGGATATTATAGCATGTTACAGACCGCCTTGTGCCTCGATTCAGCCACCCGGCTCACCCCTTCCCTTCCCCCAGGCATTATACTGCATAATCAAGTACTTGTAAATGGCCAGCCCGGTAGCTCAGTGGGTTTGAGCGCTCGCCTTGAGTGATCTGGCCCCCTGAGAGCCTAGCGGTATGTGAATCGGTGGTTTGCGCCCCGCTGTGGCCATGTCTGTGTGGTCGCAGGATAAAAATCCCATGTCCTTCTTTGCAAAGAGTAGGGGGTTACCCCGGGGACATGGCTCCACTCTCCCTGTTTTTTTCCCATTGACGCGATATGACCAAAAGTGGCTAAAGCGTCCTGAATATACAAACAACCACCCCATCACTTCCCTCAGTCGTTATACTGCGGCATCAAGTACTTGTAATACACGTTTTGATTCACCCTCCCCCACCCCGACATGGGTCCGTTATGACGCGCTCGTGTCTGCCTGACGACTCCAGGTGGCGCCACACCAGTCAGTATTCCCCGGACACGGCTAGCTCCGAAGGCTCAAGGGAAGCCAGCCACTGGCACAGGCGGTGATCTGGATCGCGAAGGCCCCGAGGAGCGGTTCTGGCTCAATGAGCTGGACTCGCATATGATCTGTGTGGGCGTGAAGAACCCGACCTCAGGATATTGGCGGCTTAGCGTATTTATGATGTTGCGGCCAGACCTAAGCCTGGACAGACAGGAGTCAGAACGCTGGCATAACTACAACAGCTGGCGACATGGAACCACCGGGAAGAAGCATAGCAATGTTTGGTATACAAGGCCAGGGGCCGATCCAGGATGTGCCAAATGGGGGGCTGGCGTTGGAGTTGGGGTTAGGGTGGGGGGCAATTTCATGGATTGTGAAATGCGGAGGCAAAAATTATCATTTGTTGAGGCTAAGAGTGTCATTTGAACTTTTAGGACTTCCTAAAGTATGCCAACTTACGGCCTGTAGGCGGGGCAACAGAAGGGGGGTTGGGAGGGTGGGGGTTATATGCCCACATGGGTTTATAGGGGGCACCGTTCACACCGAAAGATTATTCCACAATCACACCGGCTGTAAGGAATTGGGAAACAACACGCTGCAGAAACCACAAAGTGTAACAATGCACACCGGCAGATACGCCTAAGATAACAAACAGCTATAGGCAATAGGAGTGTAACAATGCACACCGGCAGATACGCCTAAGATAACAAACAGTTATAGGCAATAGGAGTGTAACAATGCACACCGGCAGATACGCCTAAGATAACAAACAGCTATAGGCAATAGGAGTGTAACAATGCACACCGGCAGATACGCCTAAGATAACAAACTGTTATAAGCAATAGGAGTGTAACAATGCACACCGGCAGATACGCCCAACATAACAAACAGCTATAGGCAATAGGAGTGTAACAATGTACGCCAGCAGATACACCCAACATAACAGCTATAGGCAATAGGAGTGTAACAATGTACGCCAGCAGATACACCCAACATAACAGCTATAGGCAATAGGAGTGTAACAATGTACGCCAGCAGATACACCCAACATAACAGCTATAGGCAATAGGAGTGTAACAATGTACGCCCGGCAGATACTCCCAACATAACAGCTATAGACAATAGGAGTTTAACAATGTACGCCGGCAGATACGCCCAACATAGCAAACAGTTATAGGCAATAGGAGTGTAACAATACATGCCGGCAGATACGCCCAACATAACAGCTATAGGCAATAGGAGTTTAACAATGTACGCCGGCAGATACGCCCAACATAGCAAACAGTTATAGGCAATAGGAGTGTAACAATGCACGCCGGCAGATACGCCCAACATAACAGCTATAGGCAATAGGAGTTTAACAATGTACGCCGGCAGATACGCCTAAGATAACAAACAGCTATAGGCAATAGGAGTGTAACAATGCACGCCGGCAGATACGCCCAACATAACAGTTATTGGCAAAGAGTAATTCTTGACGCACAGACAAAAGCTCTTCCTGGTAATACCACTTTTCTCTGTTATTTGAACAAGGACCTGTCACCAGCACCAGCACTTGGTGGTGTAGGGTTTGTACAAACAGACAGAGTCGCCTTCTGTAGCCACCGATGTACTTAATTCCGCCAGACTATGCGATTATATAAAAGGATATTTCTTGGCAAAGAAGGATAATAATATTGTGGGCAGCAACGGGACATTACCGTCTGCACAATGGTTTGTTTCAGACCTCGACTATGCTGTATATAGCGCCATGCATGGGCCCAAAAGTGGCGTATTTCACAGGGAAACAGTCACAAAAACAAGGTCAGATGAATAACAACGGTCGAGTGTACCCCACATGACTCAACCACGTGTATCGCACTAAAACCAACCAATCAGCGAGCCCCACTCGATACAAGCAATTAACTTGCCCTATTCAATGCAAGCAAATTAGCTTGCCACACTCGCCACAACCAATCAGCGTGCCTCGCTCAATCTAACAAACCAGCGTGACCCACTCGACACAACGAATCATCGTGTTTTGTCGACCGTTCTAATCAGAGTTTGCCATTTCATATGACCAATTAGCGTTCCAAATTTGATACAACCAATCAGTTTGTCCCACTCGATCCAACAAATCAGCGTGTCGCACCCGATACAACTAATCATCGTGCGTCACTCGACATAACCAATCAACGTTCCCCCGCTGGACCCAACCAATCCGCGTTCCCCCCTCGACCCAACCAATCCGATTGATGCAATCGACATAACCAATCAGCGTGCCCCCTCAACCCAACCAATCAGACTGATGCAATCGACACTACCAATCAGCGTGCCCCCTCAACCCAACCAATCAGACTGATGCAATCGACACAACCAATCTGCGTGCCCCCTCAACCCAACCAATCAGACTGATGCAATCGACATAACCAATCAGCGTGCCCCCTCAACCCAACCAATCAGACTGATGCAATCGATACAACCAATCAGCGTGCCCCCTCAACCCAACCAATCAGACTGATGCAATCGACGCAACCAATCTGCGTCCCCCCTCAACCCAACCAATCAGACTGATGCAATCGACACAACCAATCTGCGTGCCCCCTCAACCCAACCAATCAGACTGATGCAATCGACATAACCAATCAGCGTGCCCCCTCAACCCAACCAATCAGACTGATGCAATCGATACAACCAATCAGCGTGCCCCCTCAACCCAACCAATCAGACTGATGAAATCGACACAACCAATCTGCGTGCCCCCTCAACCCAACCAATCAGACTGATGCAATCGACATAACCAATCAGCGTGCCCCCTCAACCCAACCAATCAGACTGATGCAATCGACACAACCAATCTGCGTGCCCCCTCAACCCAACCAATCAGACTGATGCAATCGACACAACCAATCTGCGTCCCCCCTCAACCCAACCAATCAGACTGATGCAATCGACACAACCAATCTGCGTGCCCCCTCAACCCAACCAATCAGACTGATGCAATCGACACAACCAATCTGCGTGCCCCCTCAACCCAACCAATCAGACTGATGCAATCGACACAACCAATCTGCGTGCCCCCCCCCCCATCCTCGATATAACCAAGCGGTACACCCCACAAGCAGCCAATCCTACGGCCCAAAATGTCGGTTCAGTCTACACGAATGCAACAAAACAACAATAATAATTTCTTTTTCCATATCTGCAGGACCTGCGGATCGCGAACAGAGATCCCAGACTCCGCGCTAAGCCATCTTACGACCATTCGCTAAATATACCAAGAGCAAACAGGCGGACGGTGGCTTTTCCCAGAGCTGGATTGCGGGGTCCCCGTGATAGCAGAGGGCAGTGCAACTCCAGGTATTACGGGAGGTGGTCGGGTGGAGCAACCAGCTAGCCGTAGAGGGACCTGGGGGAGACCGGGAGGGGACGTGATCGAGCCAGGGGTCTCGGCGTAATCTCGTCGGGGTCTCGAGATTGGCGAGTGGCGGGACTGGTCGGCCGACACACGGGGTTGGTATTTCCAGGGCTGTGACTGCTCTATAATAAGTGATAGTGTGGGACCAGGCTTTGTACTGCCGTCCTACCTGAGTGGTGTTTTGGCTGGACCCACCATACATTGCGCTATCGCTACGGTAAACGCCGCCTTTGCCGCTGGTACCTGTGGCGCACGTCATTATACAAGGAACAATAGACAGGAACCATGCCACGGTACAATGCCATGAGTCACTATGGTAACCACACGTCACGCCATTGTTTTAATAGCTCTGGGGGAAAACTTTAGTGCGAAGAGAGCCATATCATCAAGAAGTTGTATAAAATGGCACCCAAACAGTTTGAAGCAGAGATTATGTAAGGTGCTATACGATCTCTGATTGAAGTATTAAACCGAAAATGAACGAGAGGTAAATTTATTGGAGAGTTGTACAATTTGAATCGGGACGAGGTGAGAAGCTCTAAAGGGGATGAAGGGGATGAACGGGGTGTGGGGAATGGGGAGGGAGGGGTGCACGAATGCCTCACTTTGGGGGTGAAAGGAGGGATATGAGACCCCTATTGCCCCCCCCCCACCCCACCCCTTCCTGGGTTTAGCCGTGGTCGTGCACCCCCCAGGTCAATTTGATGGTGCAGTAGAACGCAGATCCTGGGTTTGAATGGGCCCGGGCACCTACTCCAGGGCAGGTGTCATCCATTGTACTCTTCATCATCACTGGAGGCTTTTTTGGCCCAGTTTAAGATCCATAAAAGAGGCCTAAAACTCATTATTGTTACGCATTACTCAAAACCAACTCGTTACTCCTCACCGGTTAACTGGTGCGCCTTAAACAGTTGGTGCAACGCCAAAACAAGTTCAGCTCATATTAATCTTCTATGTTTCCACGCTTATCTTATCGAGCTCTAACGCCCCAAATAGTAGAAGGGAATATTTTTTCCACTTGTTTTCGCACCAACCAATTTAAATTCTGTAAGCGAGGAAATTGACGTCAAATGGAAATACAAACGCATGCGCTTTTATATTGAGACACAGATTCTCTCTGCTCATTGGCTTGAACTCAACGAAAATCACTCAAACCTGAGGACAATACACGCCCTCGACAACAGATGCCTATGCACTGTATCAAAGCTCACCCGTCAATCTTGTGACATCATTGGGGAATTTATAAATAACGCTCAGATACAATGCTCCCAGAATTAAACCCGCCGGACCTCACTTTTGCTGCGTTGATGAACGCGTTTTAGAGTGATATCGTACCAATCAATGCAAATAAAATGGTTAATAAAGTGATTGTTAAGAAGGAAAGGAGTGCTTACACGTTACTTTGTAAATTTGTAAGAAGTGATGTCAGTCAAAATGCGCAGTATAAGCAAACAGCAAACAAAATGACGTTCTGTGTTATATGGGCAAGTATTCCTGACGTTATGCGAATGTTAGCAGATAATGTTATGGGTAGCGTTTTAATAACCTTCAAGGAACGTTCCTATAACCTTTCCGAAAAGATTTTACTGTAACCCTATAATTGTTCCTATAGCGTTTTCTGAACTTCACATCATGACCCTAAAAGTATTCCACAATGCCAGAACGTTAACAGAACGTTAGTTTTATAACATTAACCAAGGACTAACCTTCAAGTAACGTTGGCGGAACGTTAGGTGTTATCTGGGTATATAATATTTGTAATTATTTAATATATAATACATAATTATTATAATATATAATACATAATTATTATAATATATAATACATAATTATTATAATATATATATAATTAGCAGTACATCGTTACTATATAACACGGACAGACCAGCACATGTAGACATATCTACGACAACCTAATGCTGCTCTGATTGTGGTAATAAGGCTCCACATCTTTTCACCAAGAAGGCGCCCGCCACGGGAGGGGCAGCCCGGCCCAGGGAGGGTGGGGTGGGGTTGGGGGGGCACAGCCGTAGCCACTATCGGTAAGACACATAGTACAGACAGGCCTGGGCGCGGACGGAGGGTGAGGGACGAACAGACTGTGGTCTGTTGAGGGTCTTCCTCGCCACACCATCAGCCACAGTCAGTGCCTTCCACCCTGGAAGTGCAGCACACGGCCGTCTATTTTCATTCCCTCCCCACTGAGTAAATATTTTCGAGCGCATACCATCAGGAGTGGAGAGAACGGCCAACGTCCTCCAGAAATGAAAGAAAAAAAGGTCCAGCTATATAGTTGGGGTTTGAATATAGAGTGCATTGACTGGCTACAATTGTAGCATATTATCCCGACAGTATACTGTAGGTTAGGGAAATAACACAAATCTGTTGATATCATGATATACATGCACGTATCAGCACAGAAGCCTCGTTTCACTCAGGGGTGTCGCAAAGTTCATGGCATCCATGGTATTCATCCACACTCCCATGATAAGTAACCGGGATCTGTACCTGTGGTTCATTTCATGTACATACATACATACATACATATCACTGCAGCTCAGTGGTTAGAGCTGCCGGCGGGCCAAGCCGGCAGTCCTGGGTTTGATTCCCGGTGGCGACATCATATTTTTCACATTTTTCTTAAAAAATGAACATTGAAGCACAATTGGTTCAGTGTTATGAACCAAAACGTTTCTTAATAAAAAATATAATATATATATATAATATTTATTATAACAGCGGAGTACACGTGTATGTGTATAATGTGGGAGTACACGTGTATGTGTATAATATGGGAGTACACGTGTATGTGTACAATATGGGAGTACACGTGTCTGTGTATAATGTGAGAGTGCACGTGTCTGGATATAATGAGGGAGTACACGTGTATGTGTATAATTTGGGAGTACAAGGGTCTGAGTATAAATTGGGAGTACAAGGGTCTGTGTATAGTCAGGGAGTACACGTGTCTGTGTATAATGTGGGAGTACACGTGTATGTGTATAATGTGAGAGTACACGTGTATGTGTATAATGTGAGAGTACACGTGTCTGTGTATAATGTGGGAGTACACGTGTATGTGTATAATGTGAGAGTACACGTGTATGTGTACAATGTGGGAGTACACGTGTCTGTGTATAATGTGGGAGTACACGTGTATGTGTATAATGTGAGAGTACACGTGTATGTGTACAATGTGGGAGTACACGTGTCTGTGTATAATGTGGGAGTACACGTGTATGTGTATAATGTGAGAGTACACGTGTATGTGTATAATTTGGGAGTACACGTGTATGTGCATAATGTGGGAGTACACGTGTATGTGTACAATGTGGGAGTACACGTGTATGTGTATAATTTGGGAGTACAAGGGTCTTTGTATAATTTGGGAGTACAAGGGTCTGTGTATAGTCAGGGAGTACACGTGTCTGTGTATAATGTGGGAGTGCACGTGTTTGTGTATAATGTGAGAGTACACGTGTCTGTGTATAATGTGGGAGTACACGTGTATGTGTATAATGAGGGAGTACACGTGTATGTGTATAATTTGGGAGTACACGTGTATGTGTATAATGTGGGAGTACACGTGTATGTGTACAATGTGGGAGTACACGTGTATGTGTATAATTTGGGAATACAAGGGTCTTTGTATAATTTGGGAGTACAAGGGTCTGTGTATAGTCAGGGAGTACACGTGTATGTGTACAATATGGTAGTACACGTTTATGAGTATAATGTGGGCGTACACGTGTATGTGTATTATGTGGGAGTACACGTGTATGTGTATAATGTGAGAGTACACGTGTATGTGTATAATGTGGGAGTAAACGTGTATGTGTATAGTCAGGGAGTACACGTGTATGTGTATAATGTGAGAGTACACGTGTATGTGTATAATGTGGGAGTACACGTGTATGTGTATAGTCAGGGAGTACACGTGTATGTGTATAATGTGGGGGTACACGTGTATGTGTACAATGTGGGAGTACACGTGTATGTGTATAATGTGAGAGTACACGTGTATGTGTATAATGTGAGAGTACACGTGTATGTGAGGTAATGTGAGAGTACACGTGTATGTGTATAATGTGGGAGTACACGTGTCTGTGTATAATGTGGGAGTACACGGGTATGTGTATAATGTGGGAGTACACGTGTATTTGTATAATGTGGGAGTACACGTGTATGTGTATAATGTGAGAGTACACGTGTATGTGTATAATGTGGGAGTACACGTGTCTGTGTATAATGTGGGAGTACACGTGTATGTCTATAATGCGAGAGTACACGTGTATGTGTATAATGTGAGAGTACACGTGTCTGTGTATAATGTGGGAGTATACGTGTATGTGTACAATGTGGGAGTACACGTGTATGTGTATAATGTGGGGGTACACGTGTCTGTGTATAATGTGGGAGTACACGTGTATGTGTATAATGTGGGGGTACACGTGTCTGTGTATAATGTGGGAGTACACGTGTATGTGTATAATTTGGGAGCACACGTGTATGTGTATAATTTGGGAGTACACGTGTATGTGTACAATGTGGGAGTACACGTGTATATGTATAATTTGGGAGTACAAGGGTCTTTGTATAATTTGGGAGTACAAGGGTCTGTGTATAGTCAGGGAGTACACGTGTATGTGTACAATATGGTAGTACACGTTTATGAGTATAATGTGGGCGTACACGTGTATGTGTATTATGTGGGAGTACACGTGTATGTGTATAATGTGGGAGTACACGTGTATGTGTATAGTCAGGGAGTACACGTGTATGTGTATAATGTGGGGGTACACGTGTATGTGTACAATGTGGGAGTACACGTGTATGTGTACAATGTGGGAGTACACGTGTCTGTGTATAATGTTGGGGTACACGTGTATGTGTACAATGCGAGAGTACACGTGTCTGTGTATAATATGGCAGTACACGTGTCTGTGTATAATGTGGGAGTACACGTGTCTGTTTATAGTAAGGGAGTACACGTGTATGTGTATAATGTGGCAGTACACGTGTATGTGTATAATGTGAGAGTACACGTGTATGTGTATAATGTGGGAGTACACGTGTATGTGTATAATGTGAGAGTACACGTGTATGTGTATCATGTGAGAGTACACGTGTATGTGTATAATTTGGGAGTACAAGGGTCTGTGTATAATGTGAGAGTACACGTGTCTGTGTATCATGTGGGAGTACACGTGTATGTGTATAATGTGGGAGCACACGTGAATGTGTATAATGAGGGAGTACACGTGTATGTGTATAATGTGGGAGTACACGTGTATGTGTATAATGTGGGAGTACACGTGTATGTGTATAATGTGGGAGTACACGTGTAGGTGTATAATGTGGGAGTACACGTGTATGTGTGTAATGTGGGAGTACACGTGTATGTTTATAATGTGGGAGTACACGTGTATGTGTATAATGTGGGAGTACACGTGTATGTGTATAATGTGGGAGTACGCGTGTATGTGTATAGTGAGGGAGTACACGTGTATGTGTACAATGTGGGAGTACACGTGTATGTGTACAATGTGGGAGTACACGTATATGTGTATAATTTGGGAGTACAAGGGTCTGAGTATAATTTGGGAGTACAAGGGTCAGTGTATAGTCAGGGAGTACACGTGTATGTGTATAATGTGGGAGTACACATTTATGGGTACAATGTGGTAGTACACGTGTCTGTGTATAATGTGGGAGTGCACGTGTTTGTGTATAATGTGAGAGCACACGTGTCTGTGTATAATGTGGGAGTATACGTGTATGTGTATAATGAGGGAGTACACGTGTATGTGTACAATGTGGGAGTACACGTGTCTGTGTATAATTTGGGAGCACACGTGTATGTGTATAATGTGGGAGTACACGTGTATGTGCATAATGTGGGAGTACACGTGTGTGTGTATAATGTGGGAGTACACGTGTGTGTGTATAATTTGGGAGCACACGTGTTTGTGTATAATGTGGGAGTACACGTGTATGTGTATAATGTGGGAGTACACGTGTGTGTGTATAATGTGGGAGTACACGTGTATGTGTATAATGTGGGAGTACACGTGTGTGTGTATAATGTGAGAGTACACGTGTATGTGTATAATGTGGGAGTACACATTTATGGGTACAATGTGGTAGTACACGTGTCTGTGTATAATGTGGGAGTGCACGTGTTTGTGTATAATGTGAGAGCACACGTGTCTGTGTATAATGTGGGAGTATACGTGTATGTGTATAATGAGGGAGTACACGTGTATGTGTACAATGTGGGAGTACACGTGTCTGTGTATAATTTGGGAGCACACGTGTATGTGTATAATGTGGGAGTACACGTGTATGTGCATAATGTGGGAGTACACGTGTGTGTGTATAATGTGGGAGTACACGTGTGTGTGTATAATTTGGGAGCACACGTGTTTGTGTATAATGTGGGAGTACACGTGTATGTGTATAATGTGGGAGTACACGTGTATGTGTATAATGTGGGAGCACACGTGTATGTGTATAATGTGAGAGTACACGTGTATGTGTATAATGTGGGGGTACACGTGTGTGTGTATAATTTGGGAGTACAAGGGTCTTTGTATAATTTGGGAGTACAAGGGTCTGTGTATAGTCAGGGAGTACACGTGTATGTGTACAATATGGTAGTACACGTTTATGAGTATAATGTGGGCGTACACGTGTATGTGTATTATGTGGGAGTACACGTGTATGTGTATAATGTGAGAGTACACGTGTATGTGTATAATGTGGGAGTACACGTGTATGTGTATAGTCAGGGAGTACACGTGTATGTGTATAATGTGGGAGTACACGTGTATGTGTACAATGTGGGAGTACACGTGTTTGTGTATAATGTGGGGGTACACGTGTATGTGTATAATGCGAGAGTACACGTGTCTGTGTATAATGTGGGAGTACACGTGTATGTGTATAATGTGGGAGTACACGTGTATGTGTATAGTCAGGGAGTACACGTGTATGTGTATAATGTGGGCGTACCCGTGTATGTGTATAGTAAGGGAGTACACGCGTATGTATATAATGTGGGAGTACACGTGTCTGTGTATAATGTGGGAGCACACGTGTATATTTATAATGTGGGAGTACACGTGTATGTGTATAATGTGGGAGTACACGTGTCTGTGTATAACGTGGGAGTAAACGTGTATGTGTATAATGTGAGAGTACACGTGTCTGTGTAGAATGTGAGAGTACACGTGTCTGTGTATAATGTGAGAGTACACGTGTCTGTGTATAATGTGAGAGTACACGTGTATGTGTATAATGTGGGAGTACGCGTGTCTGTGTATAATGTGGGGGTACACGTGTATGTGTATAATGTGAGAGTACACGTGTATGTGTATAATGTGGGAGTACACGTGTATGTGTACAATGTGGGAGTACACGTGTATGTGTACAATGTGGGAGTACACGTGTATGTGTACCATGTGGGAGTACACGTGTATGTATATAATGGGGGAGTACACGTGTATGCGCATAATGTGGGAGTACACGTAGAGTACACGTGTATGTATATAATGTAGGAGTACACGTGTCTGTGTATAATGTGGGAGTACACGTGCATGTGTATAATGTGGGAGTACACGTGTATGTGTATAATGTGGGAGTACACGTGTATGTGTATAAGGTGGGAGTACACGTGTATGTGTATAATTTGGGAGTACACGTGTCTGTGTATCGTGTGAGAGTAAACGTGTCTGTGTATAATGTGGGAGTACACGTGTATGTGTATAATTTGGGAGTACAAGGGTCTGTGTATAGTCAGGGAGTACACGTGTATGTGTATAATGTGGGCGTATCCGTGTATGTGTATAATGTGGGAGTACACGTGTATGTGTATAATGTGGGAGTACACGTTTATGAGTATAATGTGGGAGTACACGTGTATGTGTATAATGTGGGAGTACACGTGTATGTGTACAGTGAGGGAGTACACGTTCATGAGTATAATGTGGGAGTACACATGTATGTGTATAATGTGGGAGTACACGTTTATGTGTATAATGTGAGAGTACACGTGTCTGTGTACAATGTGGGAGTACACGTGTATGTGTATAATGTGAGAGTACACGTGTCTGTGTATAGTAAGGGAGTACACGTGTATGAGTATAATGTGGGAGTATAAGTGTATGTGTATAATGTGGGAGTACACGTGTATGTGTATAATGTGGGAGTACACGTGTATGTGTATAATGTGGGGGTACACATGTATATGTATAATGTGGGAGTACACGTGTATGTGTATAATGTGGGAGTACACGTGTATGTGTATAATGTGGGAGTACACGTTTATGTGTATAGTCAGGGAGTACACGTGTATGTGTATAATGTGGGCGTACCCGTGTATGTGTATAGTAAGGGAGTACACGTGTATGTGTATAATGTGGGAGTACACGTGTATGTAAATAATGTGGGAGTACACGTGTCTGTGTATAATGTGGGAGCACACGTGTATATGTATAATGTGGGAGTACACGTGTATGTGTATAATGTGGGAGTACACGTGTCTGTGTATAACGTGGGAGTACACGTGTATGTGTATAATGTGGGAGCACACGTGTATATGTATAATGTGGGAGTACACGTGTATGTGTATAATGTGGGAGTACACGTGTCTGTGTATAATGTGAGAGTACACGTGTATGTGCATAATGTGAGAGAGCACGTGTCTGTGTATAATGTGCGAGTACACGTGTCTGTGTATAATGTGAGAGTACACGTGTATGTGTATAATGTGGGAGTACGCGTGTATGTGCACAATGTGGGAGTACACGTGTATGTGTACAATGTGGGAGTACACGTGTATGTGTACCATGTGGGAGTACACGTGTATGTATATAATGTGGGAGTACACGTGTCTGTGTATAATGTGGGAGTACGCGTGTATGTGCACAATGTGGGAGTACACGTGTATGTGTACAATGTGGGAGTACACGTGTATGTGTACCATGTGGGAGTACACGTGTATGTATATAATGTGGGAGTACACGTGTCTGTGTATAATGTGGGAGTACACGTGCATGTGTATAATTTGGGAGTACACGTGGGTGTGTATAATGGGGGAGTACACGTGTATGTGCATAATGTGGGAGCACGCGTGTATGTGTATAATGTGGGAGTACACGTGTATGTATATAATGTGGGGGTACACGTGTATGTGTATAATGTGGGAGCACACGTGTATGTGTATAATGTTAGAGTACACGTGTATGTGTATAATGTGGGGGTACACGTGTATGTGCATAATGTGGGAGCACGCGTGTATGTGTATAATGTGGGAGTACACGTGTATGTATATAATGTGGGGGTACACGTGTATGTGTATAATGTGGGAATGGAATGGAATGGAATGTTGGTGTTTTAGGTATAATGTGGGAGCACACGTGTATGTGTATAATGTGGGAGTACACGTGTATGTGTATAATGTGGGAGCACACGTGTATGTGTATAATGTGGGGGCACACGTGTATGTGTATAATGTGGGAGTACACGTGTATGTGTATAATGTGGGAGCAGACGTGTATGTGTATAATGTGAGAGTACACGTGTATGTGTATAATGTGGGAGTACACGTGTATATGTACAATGTGGGAGTACACGTGTATGTGTATAATGTGGGAGCACACGTGTATGTATATAATGTGGGGGTACACGTGTATGTGTATAATGTGGGAGCACACGTGTATGTGTATAATGTGGGAGCACACGTGTATGTATAAAGTGTGGGGGTACACGTGTATGTGTATAATGTGGGAGCACACGTGTATGTGTATAATGTGGGAGCACACGTGTATGTGTATAATGTGGGGGTACACGTGTATGTGTATAATGTGAGAGTACACGTGTATGTGTATAATGTGGGGGTACACGTGTATGTGTATAATGTGAGAGTACACGTGTATGTGTATAATGTGGGAGCACACGTGTATGTATATAGTGTGGGGGTACACGTGTATGTGTATAATGTGGGAGCACACGTGTATGTGTATAATGTGGGAGCACACGTGTATGTGTATAATGTGGGGGTACACGTGTATGTGTATAATGTGAGAGTACACGTGTATGTGTATAATGTGGGAGCACGCGTGTATGTGTATAATGTGAGAGTACACGTGTATCCATCAAACATTAAGACACCCGCCACATGATGAGTTAAGCCACCCAGACAGCAGTGTAAATACCCCATAACAGTTCTATGCGAGCTGAGGGAATTGGGGTTAAGTAAACAGTTTTTCTTTCGGAATTGGTCAGTTTACGGGAAATTGCAAAGTAAAGCATCATGGGAAGTAACTGACAAATTTATGGAGTTATGTCAGTCGCAGGTAAGTCATAAAGAAAGGTATGTCTCCGTAGTTTTACAAACAAGATCGAGAGAGCTAGCGCCACCAATAAAGCCTGTCGACCGCCACGTAGAAGTTTGGTCACTCTGAACTCGCTATGGAGCTACATTGGGCACAGCGAACTATTTGCAGTTGTAGCGGGCATACCCACTAAATCAATATCCCTAGTTTGGAAATAGCAGCACAATGTAAATAGTGTAAAACTATTTATTTATTTCAGAAGAAATGTCTAATAACTTACAGATTTTTTTATATTATCATGCGGGACTGCTCTCGCTCGCGGCGAACTATTCTCCACTTCCGGTTTAAAATTGTACGCATCCTTGACTAATCCGCCCAAGTTCATATCCTTATATGTCGCACCGTATGTCGTGCGACCGCGGTCGACAGCCATACGGTACGCGCCCAGTTCGGTGTTTCCTATCCACACGAGGACTAATCTTGTATTCTGCCAGTGTGTAATGTTTCAGTACGGTTAAAAGTGTTCACAGGCCTTTTGTGGTGTGCATAGATTGCAAGAGTGCAAGAGTGCAAGACATCTGATTCAATGTTCATACATATTGCCAGGACATATGGGTTGATCCTCCTGCATTAATTAGACAAATCTTTCGCATTAATTTTACAAATCCTTCTGCATTAATTCTACAGGTCCTTCTGCATTAATTCTACAGACCCGTCTGCATTAATTCTACAAATCCTTCTGCATTAATTCTACAGCTCCTTCTGCATTACTTCTACAGCTCCTTCTGCATTAATTCTACAGCTCCTTCTGCATTCATTCTACAGATCCTTCTGCATTCACTCTAAAGATCCTTAATCTGCATTAATTCTACAGATCTTTCCGCATTAATTCTACAGATTCTTTTGCATTAATTCTTTAGACCCTTCTGCATTAATTCTACAGACCCGTCTGCATTAATTCTACAGATCCTTCTGCATTAATTCTACAGACCCGTCTGCATTAATTCTACAGACCCTTCTGCATTAATTCTACAGATCCTTCTGCATTAATTCTACAGATCCTTCTGCATTAATTCTACAGATCCTTCTGCATTAATTCTACAGACCCGTCTGCATTAATTCTACAAATCCTTCTGCATTCATTCTACAGATCTTTAATCTGCATTAATTCTACAGATCCTTCCGCATTAATTCTACAGATCCTTCCGCATTAATTCTACAGACCCGTCTGCATTAATTCTACAGACCCTTCTGCATTCATTCTACAGATCTTTAATCTGCATTAATTCTACAGATCCTTCCGCATTAATTCTACGGATCCTTCCGCATTAATTCTACAGACCCATCTGCATTAATTCTACAAATCCTTCTGCATTCATTCTACAGATCCTTCTGCATTAATTCTACAGATCCTTCTGCATTAATTCTACAGATCCTTCTGCATTAATTCTACAGATCCTTCTGCATTAATTCTACAGACCCGTCTGCATTAATTCTACAAATCCTTCTGCTATCATTCTACAGATCTTTAATCTGCATTAATTCTACAGATCCTTCCGCATTAATTCTACAGATCCTTCCGCATTAATTCTACAGACCCGTCTGCATTAATTCTACAGATCCTTCTGCATTCATTCTACAGATCTTTAATCTGCATTAATTCTACAGATCCTTCCGCATTAATTCTACAGACCCATCTGCATTCATTCTACAGATCCTTCCGCATTAATTCTACAGATCTTTAATCTGCATTAATTCTACAGATCCTTCCGCATTAATTCTACGGATCCTTCTGTATTAATTCTACAGATCCTTCCGCATTAATTCTACAGATCTTTAATCTGCATTAATTCTACAGACCCTTCTGCATTAATTCTACAGATCTTTAATCTGCATTAATTCTACAGATCCTTCCGCATTAATTCTACAGACCCGTCTGCATTAATTCTACCGATCCTTCTGCATTAATTCTACAGATCTTTAATCTGCATTAATTCTACAGATCCTTCCGCATTAATTCTACAGATCTTTAATCTGCATTAATTCTACAGATCCTTCTGCATTAATTCTACAGACCCTTCTGCATTAATTCTACAGACCCTTCTGCATTAATTCTACAGACCCTTCTGCATTCATTCTACAGATCCTTCTGCATTCATTCTACAGATCTTTAATCTGCATTAATTCTACAGATCCTTCCGCATTAATTCTACGGATCCTTCCGCATTAATTCTACAGATCTTTAATCTGCATTAATTCTACAGATCCTTCCGCATTAATTCTACAGATCTTTAATCTGCATTAATTCTACAGATCCTTCCGCATTAATTCTACAGACCCATCTGCATTCATTCTACAGATCCTTCCGCATTAATTCTACAGATCTTTAATCTGCATTAATTCTACAGATCCTTCCGCATTAATTCTACAGATCTTTAATCTGCATTAATTCTACAGACCCTTCTGCATTAATTCTACAGATCCTTCTGTATTAATTCTACGGATCCTTCCGCATTAATTCTACAGATCTTTAATCTGCATTAATTCTACAGATCCTTCCGCATTAATTCTACAGACCCATCTGCATTCATTCTACAGATCCTTCCGCATTAATTCTACAGATCTTTAATCTGCATTAATTCTACAGATCTTTCCGCATTAATTCTACAGATCTTTAATTTGCATTAATTCTACAGACCCATCTGCATTAATTCTACAGATCTTTCCGCATTAATTCTACAGATTCTTTTGCATTAATTATTCAGACCCTTCTGCATTAATTCTATAGCAGAGTGCTCTGCTATGCTAGCCCAAGCTTTTGGTACGTGGTTCGAGCCCCACCAATGCAAATATCTACGTTTGTTCAATCCTTTTTCGCAAAGAGAAGAGGATTACTCGCGGAGATGTGGCTCCTCTCTACATCGACCCTTACCAGTGTCGTGATATGACCTTCAGAGATTAAAGCGTCCTACTTAAAGCAACCAAGTACCAGATACACCTTAATTAAAGTTGCTCATGCAACAATTCCTTCATCTAATTCACGATAACCGTTAAAGCAGTTGAGAAATTCCTTTCTTAATATCACCTAAGATTTAAGGTTTAGCTTTTATTTCATTTTGATTTTTCATATTTTCATATCAACTAAAATCAGCCGCAAAGTGTGCATTTTGATGACGTAACATACGTGATTTGTTTCCCGCGTGATAATATGTATGCACTCATGCAACAAGAAAATCAATACAACATTAGGATCTGAAAGATTTGGACATATTTGCGTCACGACTAACTGTATAAAGTATTTCCACTGCACATGGCTCCTCGAAACGCAAATATGTATTCTTGCCATGGAGAACCAGATTACGTCCACATGAATATCAAAATGTTCGGATGTATTTGTTGATTGTTTTCGTGGTAGATCTACACCGCTGTAACTTTTATACCACTAATAAACAAATATTACCCTGAGTTTAAGCACGGACCACTGAGAGCTGCGGGCTATTTATCGATATTACTAGTTCACATAGGCGGAGAGAGCTGGTGTAGAGAGCCAGCACGGGTCAGCCTGCCCACACAGAGGGGGTTTGTTGCACCCATCTCGTCTTGTCAGCCGGCTGACAGCTGCTACTTCCCCCCACCCAGGTACGTACTTCATCCCACAACATGGCCGCCTGTCTGAGCAACACATCCCGATCGCCTTCCCCAAGTCCGTCTCCGCTAGCCGCCCAACAAGTGCTTATGGCAGCTATAGCAGCGCGAGAAACGAACCGCGTCTGAGCCAGAGACACAATATTGTTCGCATCTCCTGCGGTTGACTGATTTAATTTTTCCGAAGAGGTGAAGCTGATAAAATTTGGCCGCATTCCTCCATGGTTACGTATCAGAAGGGCGAGAAGTGCATTGCCCGGCTGAGCGTTGGGTCGTGCAATGTCTGGGAGTGCTGGTCCTAGCAGCTGGTGTGTAGTGCCTGGGCACGATGCAGGCGTGGTCGGGAGGCGCGATATCTACATGGGATTACTCCGTGATTTGGCAAGGGAAGAATGCCATTTTTCAATGCAAAATTATACCATCTGAGGCGTGGACCCCCCCGCCCTTTGGAGAAAGAACGCCATCTGAGGCGGCGTGGAAGCCCCCCCCCCACCGGTCGTCAAAAAATTGGTGGATGCCCCGGTCAGAATTTTGTGCAGAGCCCCTGTCTCCGGTCGTAAGTTTGGACCCCCCCCCTTTTCAAAATCTGGATCTGGATGACTGGATTCGCCCCTGATTTGGTCGACGTGGAAGGAAACCAAAGCGGTCGGTATTCAACAATTATTGACGCAGAGGCGGAGAAACCTACAGAGAATACAACACTACATGTGAAACCCTCACAATAAAACATCGCAATGGTATCGTTAAATTCAAATGAGAACTAGGCGCCCTGCGTGAGGCCTGCATTCATATATTAAACTGGGAATATTGAGATAAAATGAGGAATTAAGAGATGAGACAAAGAACACAGTATATGTGAAACTGGATATGACTTTTTTTTCATCTGCAGCAGATTTTAGTTTTATAGTACTTGCTCACTGCTTTCCTAGCGGTCCATCAAAACATAAACCAGGCCACCAAGACATGACCCTGGCCATCATGCCATCAACCGGGTCAAGACCTAATGCGGGCCATCAAGACATAAACCGGGTCATCAAGACATAATCAGGGCCATCAAGACATAACCCGGGCCATCAAGACATAAGCCGGGCCATCAAGACATAACCCGGGCCATCAAGTCATAAGCCGGGATATCAAGACAAAAATCGGGTCATCAAGACATATACCGGGCCATGAAGATATAACCCGGGCCATGAAGACATAAACCAGGCCATCAAGACATAACCCGGGCCATGAAGACACAACCTGGGCCATCAAGAGATAACCATGGCCATCAAGACATAAACCGGCTCATCAAGATATAATCCGGGCCATCAAGACATAATCCGGGCCATGATGAATTATCCCAGGCCATCAAGACATAAACCGGGCCATGAAGACATAAACCGAGCCATGAAGACATAACCCGGGCCATGAAGACATAACCCGGGCCATGAAGACACAATCGGGGTCATCAAGACATAACCTGAGCCATCAAGAGATAACCCGGCTCATCAAGACATAACAGGCCATGAAGACATAACCCGGGCCATGAAGACATAAACCGGGCCACCAAGACATAAACCGCGCCATCAAGACATAACCTGGGCCATCAAGACATGATCTTAGCCAGGAAGACATAACCCGGGCCATCAAGACATAACCCGTGCCATCAAGATAAAAACCGGGTCATCAAGACATAAACCGGGCCATCAAGAGATAACCGGGGCCATCAAGACATAACCCGGGCCATCAAAACATAAACCGGATCATCAAGACATAATCCCGGCCATCAAGGCATAATCCGGGTCATGATGAAGTATCCCGGGACATCAAGACATAACGCGGGCCATCAATACATAACCCGGGCCTTCAAGACAAAAACCGGGCCATCAAGAGATAACCCGGGTCGTCAAGACATAAACCGGGCCATCAAGAGAAAACCCGGGAAATCAAGACGAAAACCGGTCCACCAAGACATAAACCGGGCCATGAAGACATAACCCTGGCCATGAAGACATAAGCCGGGCCATGAAGATATAAGCCGGGTCATCAAGACATAAACCGGGTCATCAAGAGATAATCCGGGCCATCAAGACATGATCTTAGTCAGGAAGACATAACCCGGGCCATCAAGACATAACCCGGGCCATCAAGACATAACCCGGGCCATCAAGATATATCCCGGCCATCGATACATCGAGATATAACTCGATGTCTCGACTGGCAATAGTTGTTAACTCCGGACTGGTCGTGGGTTCGCGCCCTGGCGCCTGCAATTGAGGCATGTTTTATTCAGGCCCATTTCATTGTCCTGAGCTCTTTGTTTCCGGGCCCAGTTGAGGATTCGTGTACTCAGACGTGGCCTAAAATACGACGTTTACACATTTCAATAAGGTACAGTTTGTCCTGCTCATGAAAGTTGTTTTATCGCTGGATAGTTGCCTTTTAACGTGACCTTGATCAAGACAGCAGTTTAAACTCTAGGCCTACTACTAACCTCAGTCAGCCCCCAAGAGTTGATAAATAGACGAATGGACTCACGCTTAGAGCAATGTAACGCCACCCCCCCTGTCTAAATCGGGACCACAAACCTCCCGAGGCAATAAGCGGAATTATTGATGAGATAAAAATGGGACTTCGGTAGCACTTGGGAGTCCCTGGATCAGTTACAGGGGGTGTGAAGTGGTCCGGATGGCCGCCAGGCCGGGTTCGAGTCGAATCCGCAATTCTTCCATCGGGATACGGGAAGGAACCTATCTGTATTGTGTGGAGCCTGTGGCCTGATAACCGCTCCAGTGTGATACAGGATAAGATAAGGTAAGATAAGATAAGGTTTCTTGGTGTCATTGTATGACATTATCCTTGGAGGATGTGGGAAACAGTGTTACTGGTCTTATGTGGAACGTACACCGTGGTATTAAGCATTACTGGCGTGATATATCTTGATTCTTAACTTTGTTAAACTTTCCATGTTATACTGATGTCAAACTTCGACATTTCGTCTTCTTAGTGCCCCAAGGTCGGAGCCAGTAATGTGACTGTTTTATCAAGGCGTGGGATGTCCCACACCTACCGACTGACGTTATAGGGTGTTTGTACCATTGGGGCGTGTGTACCCCAAACCCACAGATTGACGTCATGGGGCTTGTGTACCCCAAACCCACAGATTGACGTCATGGGGCGTGTGTACCCCAGACCAACATAGTGACGTCATGGGGCGGGTGTACCCCAAACCCACAGATTGACGTCATGGGGCGTGTGTACCCCAAACCCACAGATTGACGTCATGGGGCGTGTGTACCCCAAACCCACAGAGTGACGTCATGGGGCGTGTGTACCCCAAACCCACAGATTGACGTCATGGGGCTTGTGTACCCCAAACCCACAGATTGACGTCATGGGGCGTGTGTACCCCAGACCAACATAGTGACGTCATGGGGCGTGTGTACCCCAAACCCACAGATTGACGTCATGGGGCGTGTGTACCCCAGACCAACATAGTGACGTCATGAGGCGGGTGTACCCCAAACCCACAGATTGACGTCATGGGGCGTGTGTACCCCAAACCCACAGATTGACGTCATGGGGCGTGTGTACCACAGACCAACATAGTGACGTCATGGGGCGGGTGTACCCCAAACCCACAGATTGACGTCATGGGGCGTGTGTACCCCAAACCCACAGAGTGACGTCATGAAGTGTCTTAACCCCAGACCCACAGAGTGACGTCATGGGGTGTCTGTAGCCTAGACCCACAGAGTGATGTCATGGGGTGTCTGTAGCCCAGACCCACAGAGTGACGTCATGGGGTGTCTGTAGCCTAGACCCACAGAGTGATGTCATGGAGTGTCTGTAACCCAGACCCACAGAATTACATCATGAGGTGTCTTAACCCCAGACCCACAGAGTGACGTCATTAGGTGTCTGTAGCGCAGACCCACAGAGTCATGCGGTGTCTGTATCCTAGGCCCACAGAGTGACGTCATGGGGTGTCTGTAACCCAGACCCACAGAATTACATCATGAAGTGTCTGTAGCCCAGACCCACAGAGTGATGTCATGGGGTGTCTGTAGCCCAGACCCACAGAGTGACGTCATGGGGTGTCTGTAGCGCAGACCCACAGAGTCATACGGTGTCTGTATCCTAGGCCCAAAGAGTGACGTCATGGGGTGTCTGTAACCCAGACCCACAGAATTACATCATGAAGTGTCTGTAGCCCAGACCCACAGAGTGACGTCATGGGGTGTCTGTAGCCCAGACCCACAGAGTGATGTCATGGGGTGTCTGTAGCCCAGACCCACAGAGTGACGTCATGGGGTGTCTGTAGCCTAGACCCACAGAGTGATGTCATGGAGTGTCTGTAACCCAGACCCACAGAATTACATCATGAGGTGTCTTAACCCCAGACCCACAGAGTGACGTCATGGGGTGTCTGTAGCCCAGACCCACAGAGTGATGTCATGGGGTGTCTGTAGCCCAGACCCACAGAGTGACGTCATGGGGTGTCTGTAGCCTAGACCCACAGAGTGATGTCATGGAGTGTCTGTAGCCCAGACCCACAGAGTGACGTCATGGAGTGTCTGTAGCCCAGACCCACAGAGTGATGTCATGGGGTGTCTGTAGCCCAGACCCACAGAGTGACGTCATGGGGTGTCTGTAGCCTAGACCCACAGAGTGATGTCATGGAGTGTCTGTAGCCCAGACCCACAGAGTGATGTCATGGGGTGTCTGTAGCCCAGACCCACAGAGTGACGTCATGGGGTGTCTGTAGCCTAGACCCACAGAGTGATGTCATGGAGTGTCTGTAACCCAGACCCACAGAATTACATCATGAGGTGTCTTAACCCCAGACCCACAGAGTGACGTCACGGGGTGTCTGTACCCCAGACCCACAGAGTGACGTCACGGGGTGTCTGTAGCCTAGACCCACAGAGTGACGTCATGGGGTGTCTTAACCCCAGACCCACAGAGTGACGTCATTAGGTGTCTGTAGCGCAGACCCACAGAGTCATGCGGTGTCTGTATCCTAGGCCCACAGAGTGACGTCATGGGGTGTCTGTAACCCAGACCCACAGAATTACATCATGAAGTGTCTGTAGCCCAGACCCACAGAGTGACGTCATGGGGTGTCTGTAGCCCAGACCCACAGAGTGATGTCATGGGGTGTCTGTAGCCCAGACCCACAGAGTGACGTCATGGGGTGTCTGTAGCCTAGACCCACAGAGTGATGTCATGGAGTGTCTGTAACCCAGACCCACAGAATTACATCATGAGGTGTCTTAACCCCAGACCCACAGAGTGACGTCACGGGGTGTCTGTATCCCAGACCCACAGAGTAACGTCATTAGGTGTCTGTAGCGCAGACCCACAGAGTCATGCGGTGTCTGTATCCTAGGCCCACAGAGTGACGTCATGGGGTGTCTGTACTCCAAACCCACAGAGTGACGTCATGGGGTGTCTGTACCCCAAACCCACAGAGTGACGTCATGCGGTGTCTGTACCCCAGAGCCACAGAGTGACGTCATGGGGTATCTGTACCCCGGACCCACAAAGTGACGTCATGCGGTGTCTGTATCCTAGGCCCACAGAGTGACGTCATGCGGTGTCTGTATCCTAGGCCCACAGAGTGACGTCATGGGGTATCTGCACCCTAGACCCACAGAGTGACGTCATGGGCTGCCTGTACCCCAGACCCTCAGAGTGACGTCATGGGGTGTCTGTATCCTAGGCCCACAGAGTGAAGTCATCGGGTGTCTGTACCCCAGACCCACAGAGTGACGTCATGGGGTGTCTGTACCCCAAACCCACAGAATGACGTTATAGGGTGTCTGAACCCCAGGCCCACAGAGTGACGTCATGGGGTGTTTGTACCCCAGACCTACAGAGTGACGTCATAGGGTGTTTGTACCCCAGACCCACAGTGACGTCATGGGGTGTTTGTACCCCAAACCCACAGAGTGACGTCATGGGGTGTCTGTAGCCTAGACCCACAGAGTGATGTCATGGGGTGTCTGTAACCCAGACTCACAGAATTACATCATGAGGTGTCTTAACCCCAGACCCACAGAGTGACGTCATGGGGTGTCTGTATCCCAGACACACAGAGTGACGTCATTAGGTGTCTGTAGCGCAGACCCACAGAGTCATGCGGTGTCTGTATCCTAGGCCCACAGAGTGACGTCATGGGGTGTCTGTACCTCAAACCCACAGAGTGCTGTCATGGGGTGTTTGTACCCCAAGACCCACAGAGTGACGTCACGGGGTGTCTGTACTCTAGACCCACAAAGTGACGTCACGGGGTGTCTGTACTCCAGACCCACAGAGTGACGTCATGGGGTGTCTGTAGCCCAGACCCACAGAGTGACGTCATGGGGTGTCTGTAGCCCAGACCCACAGAGTGACGTCATTAGGTGTCTGTAGCGCAGACCCACAGAGTGATGTCATGGGGTGTCTGTACCCTAGACCCACAGAGTGATGTCATGGGGTGTTTGTACCCCAAGACCCACCGAGTGACGTGATGGAGTGTCTGTACTTCAGACCCACAGAGTGACGTCATGGGGTGTCTGTACCCCAGACCTACAGAGTGACGTCATAGGGTGTCTGTGCCCCAGACCCTCAGAGTGACGTCATGGGGTGTGTGTACCCCAGACACACAGAGTGACGTCATGGGGTGTCTGTGCCCCAGACCCACAGAGTGACGTCATGGGGTGTGTGTACCCCAGACACATAGTGACGTCATGGGGCGTGGGTACCCCAGACCCACAGTGTGACGTCATGGGTCGTGTCTACCCCAGACCCACAGAGTGACGTCATGAGACCTGTATACCCCAGACCCACAGTGTGACGTCATGGGGTATCCCAGACCGACAGAATGACGTCATGGGGCGTACGTACCCCAAACCCACAGAGGTGATATCATTAGTGCAGTGACCCTGAGCCGCCCGCTGGATGTATCCGTGATAACGACTTCCATACTCCCGGTAACAGTGCCGGCAACAAATCCCGCCAGATAGCTAGAATATGACGTAAACGACTCTGACGTCACTGGCTGTACAAACAGCCGAATGGCCGGGACGGTATGGCCGACCATGGCGAAACCCGAGTTTCACACACTGTAATAAAAATGACTATTCTGCGGAACTATGTGGCGCAAACATCTACATTTATATATGACACATGATGACGGTCCCATTCTAACGAATCGTTTAGCGGATTTGTACCATTAAGCCAAACGTTAAGATATATATATAACTGAGATTTCCGGGGTAAAGTAGGTCTATGATGGGAGGGACGTAGAGGGCAAGATGGACATGCAGTGAGCCGGTGCACAGCTTACTTTAGCCACGAGGAGAGGATCGTCTTCCCCGCCGTAGAGACGGAAGCCCCAAGGGCCACCGCCCGACATTTGTACTGATGCCTTCATGGCTGACCGCTCGCCTCCTTCTGGCCCGTCAGACAAGCCTCGCCTTCTTCCTCTCTCTCTCTCTCTCTCTCTCGCTATATCCTCCCTTCCGGAATAGGCTAGGCTGTGGGCTCCGGATGCCTACTATAACCAGGATCCACACTCTGGATTGAGACCGCTGCCGCCGCTGTGCTTGCTCCGGAAGCCCGCAGAAGTTGTGAAGAAAAACGAAAAATATCCTGGTGCGTCCGGCGGCAAAGGGGCGAAAATATCCAGACCCGAATTTAGCTGCTTGGTGGTGGTGATGGTGGTTGTATACTTCCTGTGTCGGTTCGCCTTGGTGGGTGTTATATCCAGATACCTCTTGTCGGTGTGTATGTCTGTATGTATGTGTGAGTATATATCCTAGATATCACGGTATATCCCGCGTGTGGTATTGGGTCTGTTGGTGCTAGATGTATCCGGCTAGATCTCGAGTTATTGCGGCGGTGGCGGTGGCAGTCGCGGTGCCGGCGACGACGGGGGTGGGCGAATATGTGTTCCTCGTGACCGCTCCAGATTACGGTGGAGATCCTGACATCACTGTCGCCCGGTCGACAGTGGTCTTCCCTGTTTCCTTCCTTCCTCCCAACTTCTCCCACCGAGTTGGACGGACGGTTCAAGCTTGAGGCGTGTGAGATGCGCTGGCTGTGTTTGTTGCCGTGGCGGCGGCGGTGGCGGCTGCGGCGAGGGATGGCGGCCGGGGGGTGGTGGTGGTGGCAGCGGGTGGTGGCGGTGGAGGGGTGTCCGGGCCGAGGAACGCCGTCAGTCAGGTCTCGCGTCGGGATCTCTCCAGATCCTTCACTCCAGGTAGGGAGAGAGAGAGAGAGAGCGAGAGAGAGAGGGGGGAGAGAGAGGGAGGGAGGGAAAGTATAGGACAACCTTGACCTTGGCGTGGCTGGATCCTTGCGGTTGAGGCGGAGGCCAACGCTTGGCTTTACGCAGTCCGTCCGTCCGTTCGTCCGGCTGGCTGGCTGGCTGGTTGCTTGGTTGCTCCTGCTCTCTGTCTTCCCTTCTCCCTCTGACGTAGGCACACCGCGCATCCCGCATCCAGAACAGCTCCTAGGAGCATAAAACATCCGGACGTCTTTTTTCCCTTCCGGAGGCTGAGGAGGGCGTTCGTACGAGCGTAAGGAGTGCAGAGATTATTGGGCCCGCCGGCGAGACGTGAGCGAGATGTGGGCGTGATGTGAGCGGGATCTGGGCGGGATGTGAGCGTGCAAGGTGCAGTTATAAGTTAAAAGCGATGTAATCAAGGGGAAGGACGTCATACAGCTATAGATGGAGTAAATAGACACAGAAATAGACAACGTGCGGATGGCGTGCGGAGAGAGAGAGAGAGATCCAGTGCTGTTAACAGTTAACGATAAGCAAGGACTTACAATGGCCCGTTTGCAGTCGCCGGCAATGTTCCATTAATATTATGAATGTATGTGGTAATTGATTACATGCGAACAATTTTACAACGTCTGAAATGTTCATATCGTTAAGTGTGTGCGTCTGCGGGGGTGCGGGGGTGTGGGGGGGGGGGGGCAGGGTCGATAGTTTTTGGTCGACTAAGCGGACTCCGGTTTAATTATGTCTTACATACCTTATGTAGCAAGTAAGCACCATAGTACTGCATGGTTTAATTACTATAATTTAATTTAAGTTATGAAGTTCTTTCATACAATGTTTACAAATGCTTTGATTTGTTTCAACTTGTCAAAAGAAGTTCTAGTTTTAAGTTGAACTTCTAGTTTCAAGTTGAACTTGTAGTTTCAAGTTGAACTTGTAGTTTCAAGTTGAACTTGTAGTTTCAAGTTGAACTTGTAGTTTCAAGTTGAACTTGTAGTTTCAAGTTGAACTTCTATTTTCTAGGGAAACTTCTAGTTTCAAGTTAAACTTCTTCTTTCAAGTCTAGCTTCTAGATTAGATTGACATTAACCGATTGTTCTTGTATCACATGTAATTGATACTAAATCCATGGTAATCACTCCGTATTAAAGAGACAAACAGACGTAACGCACAATAAAAGCTAAAACTAGAGGGGGAAAAGCGCTTTCATTTTATCCTTGGTCGGCGGGACTCAAGTAAGAGCGATCGGACATTTGCGTTATTTGAGGGACGGGGAGGAGTCGGGCATTTTAAGGAGGAGGAATATCTGGATCGTTATACGGGGGGAGAGGGGGGGGGGGGCGCCACTATTATTCTATACCTAATGGATGTATTTTTATGCAATTACAGTTAATCAAAGCATAATTTTGTAATGATAAACACATGAAATCAATTGCTTAAATGGGATGGAGGTATTAACCGGATTTATTTTTGATGCAGAACGGTGCATCTTAATGACTTTTTTGATAATATTTGGAAATTCATTATATAGGCGCCACATTGCCGGTGCTGTGTGAGCGGCTTTGACCAGGCCTCGTCGCTGCCTGGAACATTTCTGTTTGTGAAGGTGATCGTGATGCATCGTGAGAAAGCGATAGGACTGGCCTAGTATACACGCTATGGTTATGGAACTTTAGGCGAAGCTGGTAGTCATTGACCGGCGTGATATTAGGATGGAATGAGTTGTTTTATGCCATCTTTATGAACCCATGGGCCCACGGAGCCAAGGAGCGATATTACGATGACTGATCGGATCGCGGATTGAACCACCCAAGCCTGCACCAGGGGGCTGGGGAGACATTCCGGTGCCCCTCCCCCCCCCCATACCCTCCCTCCCTCCCTCGAGAGCCTCAGCCTCAGGATACCCCGCCCCTCCCTCGAGAGCCTCAGGAACACTGGCTGTCGGACTGCGGCAGGGAGTGCAATGGGGAGGGGAGGGGGGGGGCTGGGGTTCAAACGGGCATAGCCTAGCCCAGCTGGAAGAGAGGGAAAGCGGGAGAGAGGGAGAGCGAGAGAGGGAAGGGGGGTGGAGGGGAGGGGGGGGGGTAGGTAGGGAGAGATGGCCCTTGTCTTACCTCGCTGGTAACGAACACAACTCGTATGGCTGAAAATAACTTGGCGAGCCTGAATCCTTGCGCGGGATATGTAAGCGGAGCTGAGTGGCGAGGGGGGTGGGAGGGTGGGGAGGTGGAGGGGGTCTGAGGGGGGTCTGGCGGAGCGGGTGGAGGGAGGCGGGGGGGGGTCTGAGGGGGAAGGGGGCTGGTGGAGCGGGAGCGGGGATATTGGCGGAGGCCGGGAGGAGCCACAGCGGTAAGGGTGTTAAGTAGAGAGGCATATCAAGAGTTTACTTCCGCGCGTGTAGAGCTAGGTATTACTGCCTTCAGTAATTACTCGTTGACGTTTATTGAGTATACGTGCAATAAATTACCCGTAGATGCGCTAGCCACAAAACAGCCACACAACAGCCCCACATCAGCCGCACAACAGCCATACAACAATCACACATTAGTCACACATCAAGTACCACACGACAGCCACATAAGTCACAGCAGCCACACATCAGCCACATAAGTCACAGCAGCTACACATCAGCCACATAAGTTACACAGCAACCACACAACAACCACATAAGTCACACAACAGCCACACAACAGTCACATAAGTCACAAAAACCACATAAGTCACACAGCAGCCACGTGACAACCACATAAGGCACACAACAGCCAACAGCCAAGTTACAGCAACCTCGCAACAACCACATAAGTCACACAGCGGACACACAAGAACCACATAAGTCACAGCAGCCACACAACAGCCACATAAGTCACACAGCAGCCACGTGACCGGCCCATGAGTGACACAATTAACGGTCACGCAGCAGCTACACAACAGCCACGCGACCGTCACTCAACAGCCCCACAAGTCACTCAACAGCCCCACAGTCACTCAACAGCCCCACAAGTCACTCAACAGCCCCACTGTCACTCAACAGCCCCACAAAAGTCACACAAGAATCACACAATAAGCAAATAACAGCCTCACAACCTCCGCACAACAGAACAGCGAAACTTCGCCCACACAAAGTTAAAAGATAAGGTGACACGTAGTTGCCTTTCCATCCGAGTCCCCACCCCTTGCCAAGTCGCCAAGACAGACATTTCTTCGGTGATCCGTCACTCCGTCACCACCATCCTAGCCCACATCCCCACCCTTACCCCTTTCACGACCCGTACCCTCACCCAACCCCCACCCCTCACCTACCCGTACCCCCACCCCTCATCCTACCCATACCCCCACCCCTCACCCTACCCGTACCCCCACCCCTTACCCTACTCGTACCCCCACCTCCCACCCCTTACCCTACCCGTACCCCCACCCCGTACCCTACCCGTACCCGTACCCCGATCCCCACCCCTCACCCACCTACCCCATCACCCAGACTCAACCTCACGCCTTTGGGATTTTTGTTAACCATTTCGGAATATGTACAAGCTGCGATATGACGTACGCCGGCTATGAATGGACGATTAACTTGCTAACCACACGCCATGGGTCAAACGGAGGAGATGGCTGGTGGATGGAGCCAGGTACAGGGCAGCGGGGGGGTGGATGTAGGGGGAGAGGATAGCGAAGCGGTGGGGGCTGGGGTGGAGTCGGGGAGGGCACAGCATATAGTGTAGTAACCAGGATGCCAGGAAGCACGGAGCGAAGGAATGGTTAGGAGGTGGATGGTATAGAGAAGAGGGGAGACACGAGGGACGGGGGATGGGGGAAGCGTGCTGGAGGAATGGGCGGCTGCAGCCCCTGCCCCCAGCCTCCACTCCTCAACCCCCTCCACACATCCCCTACCCCAGTTCGAGACTTGTTTATCAAATATCGCTGGTGTGGGGAGCCGTCGACGCGGTCGTTAAGCCGGGCTGTTGGCTGTCTTGGTTTGCCGGCCTCCGCCGCCGATTCCCTCCCCACAGTTCTGTTCTCGCTCAGTGCGCCATACAACATGTTCCGCCCAGCTCGGCCTTAATAAACTACGACTAATCCAAGCAACACGTACGTACCAGAGCACCCAAGGAAACTTTATTATTCCGCTCACGATAAGTCTAGCTGTTACACAACCAGTGTATTACAGCGGGTAAGGTCGGTGCACTTGCCTCTCCTATATATATATATATACACAAGCTCAGACAAATAGTGTATAGAAGTATATGGTAACTTATTATTAGTAGTCAATTAATCAGGAATGAAGTATCAAGCTTAGTCCATGAAAAACTAAAATTGTGGAATTTATGGAGGTTCGGTGACGTAAATACACCCAGATACTAGACTGTATCGCGACACACAGGGCGTTGGGATCATAACCAACACTATCACACAAATTATCAGTGTATGTTAATAAAGCATCAGGTACTCTACGTACATGGGGTGGGGGCTCAGATGGAAAGGTCCTTAATCCCTAGCAATTCTTTCGTAATGATATTTATCTTCAAGCTTTATTTTATTAGTACGATCGAGAGCAATTCTACCGCAGTGTTGGATACAACACTGGATACAAATAAATGTCGGCCTACTGATGAGACGTCATAATGCAAACATTCAGGCGCTTTTCAGCGGTCAAAAAGAAACTGCGTGGTGTCATGTCAGTGGCGAAATCACCTCGTGCCAAACCTGGTAGGCCTACTTAGGTGTGATTACTGATTGTTGTGCGAGAGTCCGAATAATAACCTCACTAAATCTGTCTGAAACCAGCATCAAGGGCGAATCTCTCCAGAAAATTGAAAGAGAATATATATTTTTGTTCTTATGACCGGAGAATGGGGGGTGGGCCGGTAATAGCTGGGGGGTGGGGGGGGGGGGGTCAACAGAAATTGGGGAGGCGCAACTTAAGGAGGGTGCGTCTACACCCAATATATGACCTACCTTGACCAAGGGAGGTGAATTATGGACCCCAATGACCCCCTTCCCACCCATACGGATTCGCCGCTGGTCAAGTCACTGGAAAAGCTCGATCGATAACGACAGTATCACTGACAGTCAGAGTCGTCGACGTCTCAAAACTAGAAACACTTCTTTCACCCGTCACTGTTGTTCTACTGTTGTATGGCTGGAATGGAATACATGCATTTACTCCCCACTCTATAAAGATGTTACACGATTAGAAACCCAGGGTGTGTTCTTGACTGAGACTTTAGGTAATGTCACCAATGTGCACACCCCCTGACACATAATGACCAGCTTTGATTGGACGAGCTCCAAGATGGAGCCGCGGGAGTCACCCCAAGCCTGCCACACCACACAGCCGCGATACTACTAGCGCCGCCCTACGGCGGGATTGAGAGTACGTGTCACGCTTTCAATGGTGCGTTTCCGGTGGGTGGAAGACATTACATATGCTGATTCCGGGCACTAGACAACAGACGGCTGAAAGGCCGCCGACTATACCATCGGCTTTGTGAATCGTTGATCAGAGCGCTCGAAATACTCCGCTGGGGTAGCACTGAACGAGAAAAAGCTTTAATGATCCATCTGTGTAAATAAATATCCCAGGGAGAGCACTGATAAACGGCAGGATCTGGCTTTGCTTTGGGTGGATATCACTGACAGAAGAGATGCAGGTACAGGCGTCAGCGGCGACGACGGCGGCCGTGTTGTTCGGCCTGGTGCTGGGCCTGGCGAGGGGACAGACCAAGATTGACCAGAGTGAAGACGGTATGTCCGGCACCATTTCCTTCTCCACCCCGGATCTCAATGACGAGGAGGGTCACAGTCCCTGGGTGCCCGACCCCCTCAAGTGCGATGCGTGCAAGGCCGTGGCTTTCCAGGTAACGGTGATCTGTACTAGCTGACAGCGTGTCTGGGGCGGCGGGCTTGTTGTTGTGAGCGATAATATGGCGACCGACATATAGGTTATCGTGTTTTAAATGTGGGCTGGGCGGCGGCTCATCGGCCCAGCGGTCCAGCAGTCCAGCGGTCGGTTGATTATTTTGGTTTCTAGCTGGGAAATATTGCTTCAATGCTTGCTACCCTGGGGGAGGGGGGGGGGATGAGGAGTGGAATGACCGGGGTGGCAGGTAGAAGTGTGGGGAGGACATGTGGGTATAGCAAGTCAGGCGCGGATCTAGGGGTCACAAAAGTGTGTTTGTGTGTGTTGGGGCCAGGGGGTTGGGGGGGGGGGGGGCGTCGTTCTCGTCCTCTTTCTGGCGTGCATGCAAGACCAGTATGGTTTCACCTTACATGGCATTCAGTTGCCATTGAAAAAGAGCATCTTCGCTCAAAAGGGGGTCATGCACCCCCCCCCCCCCCGCTTGGCGCTATATATGCATGCTACGATGTCAGCAATATCCATTGAACACTGCAGAACTTGAGTGGGTCCACTGTCGGTGTTGTAAAATTAACCGACCGTGACTAGACTGAAAAAAACCCAGAGAAAAATTGACAAAACTCGGGGGGGTGGGGGGGACGGGGGCGATGTGAGTAACGGAAATGTATCGTTAGGTGCGCTCGTGAGTTAAGCACTCCTTCCGAAGTGGCTAATTTATAACGCTATATAGTTCTCGCGATCGGGCCCATTTCACTAAACATGGCTGTGGGAGGTATACGTTAAAATATTTGGAGGCGATGAACCGCAGAACTTTCGGAATATACAAGGAAAAATCTGTCTTCTGAACACTCAAAAGCTAAAAATAGCGTCCTAAATTTAGCCCTGCACCAAGACTTTCGCGAGTTCTCCAAACAGCGAGTGACGTCACGAAGTCTCACGTGCCTCCGCGGTAACAAAAATGGCGAGAGCAAGTGATCGACTTAACCATTCCGGTGTCAAAAGGTGCAGTGCATGGAGTAACAACACACGGATCCGTCATTAAGCCGCATCGTAAAGGTAAAATAAGACAAGTAGGATTTTTGTATCACTTTTAGATCACGAAAAGACAAAGTTTTTATCATTCTTTGCAAGTTTTGGTTTGAAGCGTTGCGCCAACGTTGTCACCGGGGAGAATCCGTGTGACGTCATAATGCCTCGTTTTCGTAGGAAATGCAAAAAAAACGTTAGTTTCTCAGCCGTGTTGTCCCGTGGTAACAAATATTGTGATGGCGCAAATGAATAAAAAATATGTCGTCTATCCGTTTTGTGCAGCTATATTTCTTAAATATTCTTAATCATATCGCTAGGCCTTCCGCAGTGGACCCACCCCTCGGCGCCTGGCTCTTGCCCAGGTAGTCTGGTTCACTGTCTCTGTCTTTGCGTAACATACACGTCACGGCTACAGATAGTCAGGATACCAGTGTGCGCAGAGATTCTAAACGCGTTCCGAACACGTGCTTCCTTTGTTTGTCCGCAAAATAAGTAAACCGGAAGTCTTGGCGAACGAGCCTTTGTAGCCCTATAGAGCTGGATGCCCCATCCCCCGATCTCCCGATTCCCCAACCCCCTGTCGATCACTGCTGATCCGCTTCTAACACCAGGGTCATATCTACACTGTATGTGGAGCGTACCATAGACAAAAGCCCGTATAGTAGCTATGATAAGGCTAATGGCGATCTATTCAGGTGGCCAGGGACACACGGCGATAGTGAAGTGAAAGGGACGTGTGGGGATGGGATGGGCCGGGCTACCTATAGGGAGTTGGTCTGCACATGTACCTTGGCCTTGGGGAAGGCGCCAGGTGTGTCAACTCCCAACGCCGCCAGATAATTATAGCATAGTATAGTTGAATAAATGTACAATATATATCAAAATGGCATACCCTATGGTTTGAAACTGCTTCTCCCTGTATGATAAGAGTTGGGTTCAAAATCAACGAGTCAAGTCAAGGGATCATGCAATTTTATGTATGAATGAAGGGCGGATCCGGGTTTTTAATGAGGGAAACGAGGGGCGTTGGCATTGTTGGTGGCATGTGACCTCCGACGATCGGGGAAAGGAGTACAACAAAAAAAGGGGGGGGGGGGCGCTGGCGGGTGCACACCATTGTGCTACGCATCCAATATACATGCACAATATTCCATTGTATTTCTGTATATATATATACATTTGCTAGTATGGATGTATAATTTTTTGACATGTCGGCGCAGTGTTGGAAGACACGACAAAATTTACCGCGACTTCGTACGTGTGGACAAATAGCCGCCTGGGGTTTTAGACCTAACGTAACTCTATATAACTATATACCATTAGTTTGGGGTAGACGTCAGGCGTAATTTGTTCCTGTCGCCGTATATTGATTGCCACCTGATCCGACTGCTTGGCGTTGGGTTGTCTGTCACCGAGAATCTGCCATGGTCGTGTCCCCGGTCGTCGTGACGCCCATCCATTATACATACAGGTACAGGTCGGGGGCTGTGGCTTGGCGGGCGCTGATTGGCTGGCTGTGGCCACCGTACGTGTCTGGTCAGCGTGCTTCCACCGTCTCTCGGGGGATGTCCACGTGTTGCCGACCCCGGCCCTCTGCCCCCTTCTCCCCCCCATCCTTCCTCTACCCCCTCCCCCCCCCCCCCATCATCCTCCCTCCACCCCTCTCCTTCCTACCAGTGCCCTTCTCCGCTGTGCACCCTTCCTACCCGTGCCGCCTCCGTCGTGTATACAGATATAGAAACTGAATTAGCCAGCTGGTTTCAAATATTTGAATCATTGTTCATGTATACCACCAACTATATAATCTTTGCGCCAGATAATTCAACGTGTATACACTATAATAGGCCTACATGCATGCATGGTTGATAATTTTATGTCTTCAATTTTGCAGTTGTGGGATCATTTTGATTCATTTAATAAACTTCACAAGTATAAAAAATACAATCTCCCAGAGTCAGACTTATTGGAGATTACTGAAGAGGTGTGTGAAGGATCTGATATATTCAACAGGTAGGTTTTGTGTGGCCTCACCGGACGGCCACGCCATGTACCTGGAGAACATCGCTCTCAGCCCAGCGCCGGATTAGTGTAATTTATCCACTTACTTTCGGCCATACTCCTATGTAATTAATCCACACTCTTTCGGCCATACTCCTGTGCCATTACTTTACATCCTTTCGGCTATACTCCTGTGTAATTAATCCACACTCTTTTGGCCATACTCCTGTGCCATTAATTTAATACTTTCGGCCATACTCCACGTACAAGCTTCACATTTACACGGCAGCTCTGTGATAGTACAGTAAACGTGTATATATGTCAGGGACAGATCCAGGAATTTAAAAAGGGAGGGGTCCACGGCAAACTTGCGACACGAGGGTGGGGGGGTGCTCTGAAAAGGGGTTCACCAATTTATTGACGACCAGGGAAGAAGGGTCAGCGCCTTCAAAAAAGACCTTCTTCCTCAAAAAGGGGGACTCACACCCCCCCACCCCCCCCCACCCGGGTTCCGCTCCCGTATGTACCCAATGTACTGCTGTATTATGTGAGCTTGTTGAACAATAGATAAAAAATATAAATAAAGTAAAAAGCAGAGAAAACAACTCGTAGAAGCAGAAGCTGCTTGGCTGAGAGCGATGCTGTCTTTGATCACAACCACCCGTTTAACTCTGCGATAAAATCGACTATAGATTTATTCTCATTTACGCTTAAAAATAATAACAAGATTAATGATTAATTTCGCTTCAGATCTGGGCGCAGTTTTCAGACTTCAATTATAAACGCAAATCGTTGAAGTACAAGATCCCTGAATGGGATCTCATGGATCTGACTGATAAAATTTGCAACCAAGAAGGGGTGTGGCAAGCGTAAGCCTGTCTGTGATTGTGTGTGTGTGGTGTCGTATTGTTCCAGCCTTCCGTCCTCTCCTCTGAGCCACTATATCTACTGCACGGTGGTAACAGAATTCTCCCTCGTCGTTCGTTAGTGATGTGAGATCTCTGACCTCTGGCCATGTAAGACGGCACTCCGCAGTACCAATTGTCATTGGACACTGTATTTTCTGTTAATTAATGCAGTTCGCTGGCCCGTTGTGATGGGACAAAATTAGTGCCTGATATACAGGTCCATATTCCATGTAAGAACCCACGACATGTATTATTGTAGTAAACGTTAGGCGTGAGTAATACGTGAGCTATGCTGAAACAATGGTTCGCCCTTAAATGGAAGAACGCCCCGTATACATGTATTCCAGTATCTAGTGTTAGGAGAAGTACGGTTTAAGGAGAAGTAGATGGACTGATTCACCGTTTTTTTTGGCCTGTGTTAATTGGAGTATTTACCGTTGCATAGTTTCCTACCAATAAAATAGGCCTCACCCGATGGCCTAGAAGGTAGCGCATTCGGTTATTGTGGATGTGATCTGCTGTGCGAGCCCAAGCGGCCGGTGCGTGGTTCGAACCCCACCTGTGCCGATGTCTGTTTGTGCAGGATACAAATTCCAGGTCTTTCTTCGCAAAGAGAAGGGTGTTAATCTCGGGGTTACCCTTCCCATTGTCGCGGTAGGACCTAAGAGGTTGAAGCGTCAACAAGTTAAAATATGAAGGGAAAAATGTCATTGTTTCTCTTTAAGTTTCCCTTGGTGAATCTGACAGCAAGCAAAAGCTCTGTCGAGGTCTTCGTCTACCCCGTAATTGTCCGTCTTCGTATACCTTGTAATTGTCCGTCTTGTCTCTGTCCGTTTTTTTCTTTCTAATATCTGACGACGTGTTTGACCTCTTTGGTTAATGTGACACAATTCTCGTGTTCTTGTTGGCGGTAGTCTGATCCATTGGAAATCGTTCATTGTTCAATGTTATACTTCGCATTAGCCGAGACCCAATTGCATTAATCGCAAGGTGTCAAACTCTGGCAGTGATCGAATGTTCAGGACTTATACTAGCCTTGTGTCCGCAACGTTATATTTCATATAGGTTTATAGTTTTGTTTTTACTTTTATATTTTTCTATATGCACATTATGTTGTTTAAGATAACAGTAGTTTCCCTTCGAATAGCGAACTGCACAAATATAAAGCAACCTCGAGCGTGATGAAAGAACCATTACAAATGTACTATTTTTCATTATAAGCACTTTTCACCCACCTCCCGCCTCTCTATCCCCACAACACATACCGTAGGTATGGTATTAAGCCAGTCAACAAGGTCAATCGGCTGTCTGGTCCTGGCACGGAGACTTCAGAGATTCCAGGAGTGACGGCTGGCGGAGGCAAATGGCCAGCAAGGTACCGGTGGAGCCGTCTCGTGGCACTTCGGTGAATGTTTCGTGTCGTCTTTCTGTCATCGTGTCTGGTCGCTCCGCGGCTCGGTGGTGTTTGTTCAGCGAAAAGGCGGTTGAAACGGTTGGGTATTCAAATTCAAATGTTGCAAGTTCGGCACGTGTTGTGGTATTTCTCATGCTTCTTTCTTGTCCTCTATCGTTCTGGCATGCATGCAAGACAAGTATGGTTTTGTCTCCAGCAGCAGTCCATTGGCCTGGTCTCTTGGCTGGCGGAATGAATGAGTGTGAATGTATAGTGAAAGGAAAGCGGTCACCGGAGAGGTATAACCGCCACAAAATATGCCACGACACCTCGACAGATGCATGTCCTAACGTTTTGTGGTTGTGTCGTGTTTAATGTCGCGTGTTCCTCTCTCGTCCTGTGACCTGACCTGACCTGACCTGGTCTGGTCTGGTCGCCAGCTATGGAATCAAGGAGGTGGATAAGGTCCACAGACTGTCGGGGCCCGGCCTGGAGACAGCGGACACCCCGGGGGTGACGGCGGGAGGCGGCAAGTGGCCATACAGGTGAAACCACCCCTCCCCCACCCACTCCCTCGCCACTATCACGTCAAGCATGCCTTCAACGTCTATAAATATCCACTATATATGTTTTTCTTCTGATATAGTGTTATGTCTCTGTATATTGTCGTTTGTTTCTGTACGCCAAAAAAAGTCTAATAACTGTGCAACGTAATTTAAAGTAAAGAGGAATTTAAAATTATAAATATACACCTTTTTCAAAAACAAAACACATACACAAGCCTGATTAATCCCGCTTAAATCGTGAATAATTAACAACCTTAACATGGGTGTCCAGCGCTGGCTGGGGGCATACGTGTTTATCAAGTTTATCATCGAACACATATTCTCGACATCATAATAAAATCTCGAAATTGATGGCGCCAGGTTAAAGGACCTGTGCAACCAGTTCATGGGCCGCGTCGGGGAGACGAAAGTGTACGGCATCTACAGGAAGAACCCCAAGAGCAAGAAGCGCCTGGAGGATTTCCTGTGTCGCGGTCCGGCCGACACGGCCCGGGGCGAGTGCTCCAAGCCGGGCGCCGAGATCACCAGTGACGACCCCAGACCCAAGACTCCCATGTTCGACGAGGACGACTTGGATGACGAGGACGACTGGGATAAGGACGAGCTATAAGTACACTACCATTGACATGTGACAGGGGGGGGGGGGTCTCCCTCCCGGTCTGTCTGTCTGTTTGTCGTCCTTATACATGGCGCCCAGGGCCAGCCTGTGTGCATGATGACCTATATTTGTGGGTCAAGAAAACATTGTGACAATTACAGTAATATTCGTGTTTATTGGCTATCTGTACACTGTCGCGGAGACATCGGTGTCCAGCGCAGGCTGGGAGCGGGAGTATATTTATATATTCATATGAGAGTCGCTGAGATATTGCTTCCATTCCAACAGGATGCATGTTTATCTGGTGGGTCACTCAGTTGACCAATATGGCGGTGATGTCAGTGTGAGCAATTAATGCGCAACATTTTTAATCTTCACTGCGCTGGAGGAACTGGTAACAGTGCCAGCTGTGCATACATTTTTTGCACCAGTGAGATGCTGATTCCCGTGCTGGCTGTGAGTTAAGATCCTCATTCGCAATGTTAATTAGCCCTTTCCAATCCTACAGCAGGAGGACGCTGGTTCCAATGCCAGCTATAAGTCCGCACTAGCCCTTCCATAGTCGACGGTCAGTTTGTACGAGCAAATTTCATGTCGAAGAACTTTAATTTGCCAGATACTCTGTTATTTCCTAAAATGAAATAATATTGTTAAATATGGTTGAAAGAAAGAAGAAAAATATTTTACCAGATTACCAACCGTTCGAATTCTGTAGGACGCCCTACTGTGAGTCACAACTGTCATCGGGCGGAAACATATATGTGTGTGTGTGTGGTGGGGGGGGGGGTGTAGTTAGAGAGGTAGCACCCTATCTGATCCCACCGCTGTGTAAACTTGGACATATGTTTGCTCAATGATGTCCGAAACCATTGATGTTCGTCATACACTAGTATAGATATTATTTATGATAACGATACTTCGGATAAACTGCCTCAAGCTGTTCTTTCGTGGAAGAAGATCCTGGCGTCATACCAGCTTGTCATGAATGGTGAAAGAGTGTATCTTGCAATACCAGAGCGTGTGTAGTAGAAAAACAGGGGGACGTTATGAGTCGTAAAAATAGAATCGACGATTGTGCAGTCGGCATTGATTGGACAAACCACTTTATCACGTCCTTTGTTTATCTTTGAGTATACGTCGAATACTCAAAAAGAACTCACATTGGCGATAGATTCGTGGAAAAGTCCACCGCGCTAACAATAGTGACGTCACCACTATGGTTTAACGGTCAAAGATGGTGCGTCTGGCTGTGTATGGCGGGGGGGGGGGGGGTGGTACGTGGGTATTCTTGCAACACCAGCGTGGGTTGTCAAAGAAGGGGGCTTTTATTATATTACAGGGTTGTGCCTTAAGCGAGTTTATCATTGACCACCCGTATCTAACGGGCTTGTACTGTATTAGTCTGATGCACTAAGTTCTAGGCCACACTGAGCATGAATCATTCCATTTGTCTTGGTCATTTCATAGATCGTGTATCAATGTTTGTTAACTTTCTCGATATTTGTATTCAAATCTCAACTATAGTAGGCTACACAGCATCTTCATGGTGTCAAAGCCCACGCGTGTTTGAGGAGTAACTACGCCAAATTTACCTTCAGATCTGTGTTTCTACGACATACATGTTTACTCGATGTCTATTTCACTAACACATCCACTCGTAATATGTGTGTTTTCTAAATAAATATGTTTGCACTGTCGGTAAAACTTTGTTCTTATGTTAAGTTTGGGCTTTCCGAATGCATGTAGAAATTCCGGTTCTTTTGGTCGGACTCTAGATAAAAAGTTGCATTGAATCGTGATTTAAGAATGAATAAACTTTACCTATATGAAATTAACATGACTCAAGATTTAGTAATGTAAATTTCAGTACTTGGTAAACAGCAACAATGTGTATAATTTATTGCAGAGTAATATCACAAACCCGTTTCTCGTCTTCAACAGAGCAGGGCGGATCCAGGGGGTCTGGACCCCTCCTTTTTTATGCCGTTTTTCAATTAGGCCATCTGAAGCGTGGACCACCCCCCCCCGGTCGCCAGTTTCCAGTGGACTACTCCCTTTTTAAATTCCTGGATCCGCCCCTGACAAAGCACCATGACTGCAAAAGACCCGCTTGGGTCGTACGGTCGTTCTTCCATCACGTGTTCAGCGCCTCTTTGACGGTGTCTGTCAGTTTGCGGGCTGAGAGGAGACAGCCGTCAAACTTGGAGGTGGAGAACGAGTCCCCTCCATAGAGGATGAGCGGCGTCTGCTGCCCGACCACACATCCCGGGGTGCCTTCATACGGCCGGTACACCTGGCACGCCGTGTAGAACGACCGATTAGATCCAATCAAAGCCTAACCGCGTAAAGCCTGCAGTTGAATACTCCCCACCCCCCACTGGCATCCCCTCCAATCCCCAACAAAAAATCAACAGTGTTTGTTTCTGTCCCCGAATAAGGTGAACAGGAAGTACATATTAATAACTTCGGTCTTAGTTTGAAGTTTCGCGCAGTCCTGGCAGCATACATCCAGACCTGATCAATACTCGATCGCCAATTTGAAAATAGATTCCTATATATGACACAATATTAACAACCTTGACAAAAAAAAAATTGCACTGTCGAAAAAAGAAGAAGAAACGCAGAACTTTTTTGCGGATCCTAAATTCATTACAATCTTAATTCGACTGCCATGTATATAGATATATATAACATATAGGGCGCCCCCTTTACCTGTGAGTACCTCCACTTGTGGTTCTTGACGGCCCTGGGTGTCGGCAGCTGGGGGACGAGCTCCAGGACACGTGGCAGGACGAGGTCCGGACACACACGCTCCGTGTCCCCCTCTAGGTGCTCCAGGCCGAAGGGCACTGTGGTGTGGACCACGACCGACGGCGCCACCTCGCCACGCCCTGAGGCACAGCCAGCCAGAAGGGAGGAGGAAAACATCTCGTGTTTTACGGCGCTGTGGCTACGCATACGGGGCTAAGATTGATTGGCCAGAGGACCTCGCGGGACGACAGGGGATGAACCGATGCCCAAGATTAGTTGCTGCCCACGCCCGGTTGGAACACAGGACCTATTGACCCATTCAATAAATTAAAAAAAATGGTTTTGACTTTGTTGATTGCAGCACACCATATCAAATGGTCACATTTCATAATGACCAGTGCAACACAAACATTGAAAGGCCCGGACTGCATACTGTGCGATGTACCTCTCTTGGCGCTGTCGACGGCGACGAAGCGAACGATGGGATCCGAGAGGTATTTGGCGACCCAGGGTAGTTCTATCTGTGTCCCCTGGTCATAGAACAGCGCCATGGCAAAGCGGGACGAGTACTCCACGGCCTTGAGCTTCTGTACCACGTCACGGGTGTCTTCTGCAAAGACAAAACACCACGAAAACATATCATTATTACAGACCCGACAGATATGGTATAAACGAACTACCGGTAGTAGTGGTGAATTAAAAGAATATAAAAATGAGAGCTAATGACGCATTGTTGACGCAGATGCCTATAGAGACTGTGTGCTGAGCATTTTATTCCAAGCCGTAAACTACTGAGATGTACATGGCAAGGGGATGGAAAGGACTTCATTCTATCAACACGATAAAGCATGACGCAATATAAGTCGGCTTCTCATACCGTTGTGATTCGGATATCAGAAAGTCGCTGGTATATGGGTAGAACTGGGCGGGGGCGGGTCAAGGAATTAAAAAAGGGAGTAGTCAACATTCTCGAAGGTAGTGCATATTTTCGTATAACGAATTTACTTCTATATACCATCTGTTCCAGGGACCTACTCGTATTTAGGAAGTCTCCTTTCAGCTGCAATATCTGCGGCGCAGGCTGCGTCAGGATCAGAGAGTCAAACAGTTCTGTGTAGCCTTCCACAGTAGACACCAGCACTTTGTCACCTTGCAGAGTGACTTCTGACACGTGGCGACAGTAATCTACGCTCGCATCTGAACAACAATAATTGAAGCAAACATAGGCCACAGTATTGCACTTTCCGCCATTTTGTATACCAGCGCCTCGTAACAAATGAATTTTCTTCCGTAACAGATGCAGGTAGAGCTTCCGATCTGGCAATGTGTTACCACTGGTAGAAGTCCTTATAATGACATAGCGTCGCCGATTATCTACATTTATTAGATTCAGAGGTAGCAAAAAGTAGCCCAAATTAATAACTTGAACAAATAATACACATACACACAGCACAAAATGCATTCTTACTATATATACATGTAAGACAAGTTCTAAAAAAAAAACCCAGCCTACTACTGTGGCCCTTTCACGTTATTATTATTTTTTTTTTTTTTTTTTTTTTTTTCTATCTGTATAGATCTAGTTGTACTTTATGTTAGCATATAAGCTTCGGCTTCTGCTATTGTCAATGTACTATATGTTTGTTTACCTGAGATGTATACCCTTGATCTTCGGACAATAAACATTATTAAATATACATGTTAACTATATTAGAGGATATGTGCCATAAGAGTGATGTCATGCCCAACCTGAATTCCTCACCTGCCTTTTGGAGAAAGTATTTGACAAGCGAGGAGACTCCATGAGGTGGTATAAAGTGTCTGGTACCCTCCGAGTGGCGATTGTCTCCTTCTATTACACCCTCAAAGGGCTTCAGCGTATTAGATTTAACCAAGTCTTCATATAACCTGAAAACGATTGTTACAAATTGTTCAATATTATTATATACACGTTACTCCTTAGTTTGGTTCCCCATACCCGTCCTACATATATTAAGATCTATATTATTAATTTTATATATTCAGTGTTGTCAGTGGCTAATCGTGGGTGAAAGAGGGTGGGTGAGCCCCACCCGCTTAAGAAGGATGCCCCACCCGCTTAAGAAGGATGCCCCACCCGCTTAAGAAGCACTGTGAAATAGTTATATAAACACTGCAAAATTCTGGATCCACAAATAGATTTTATGATGTACTAACATACAAGTATGATCCACTATATGTTATCTCACTTTTCGTTTTTCTTGTAGCCCTCTGGAGAAGTTGAGATATATTGGGCTCCCAGGTCAGCTGTACATGTGTCATCATGTGGACTTCTACTGGTAGCCATTCTTCCTCCTGTGAACAGTGGACATGATAAATATATCATACCATATATAGTTCCATATCCTCAGTGTTTCTAATAGGCAGGCCAGTGGGTGGGTCCCAGTGTCCCAGAGTTCCTTAAAATGATTGGATATCCAAAAATAATCAGACATTAATTTAAATGAAATATTATAGCTCAATGAAATGCATCATTTTTATGGGACAAATAATGATTGACCATATCAGAATCGCTGTATCCTAGAACAATCAGAAATACTTAATACTTTATTACTGGCTGACTATTTGCAGAAGGCAATGGATGTAAATTATGTACAACTTGTAGTGCTGCAATTTAAATATTTCCAATAATTCTGTTTACATTTACTGTTTACATTTACACTTATATAGAGTATAACCTTCATATCTGTTATAAATATCATTGGAGGTATATTATTATTGGGCACATATATTTATACTTTGTCCATCAAATTATTTATTTGGATTGTTTTCTCTGTATGATTCTGTAATATTTTATCACAATTCTACTAGATGTCACTGTTACACGCTGTTACAAATCCTAACAAGACAAGATAGCAATTATTATTGGAGGTTAGGCCTATATATGGCTCTTTAGATGCAAAAATCTGTCTTAAAATTGTTTCGAGGTAGACACATATTTGACTAAATGGCAAGAAAACAGCTAAACTATGCTTAATTAACATATTATTTACTCCTAATTATTTAAAAAATGCCCTTAATATTTATGACATTACCTGATTACTGACCTGTATGATCTTAACAGTAACAATTGTTTTTTTTAAAAACAATCTTACTACTGGATAGAGATCCACTGCACAAACTCTTATAACATATGAGGCAGTGGGGGGGGGGGGGGGTGGACACTGTGGAAAATCTGTGACTTACAGGGGTATCTGTAAAAAGGTCCATACATAAGGAAATGTGTACTTTATTTGACATTTGTATTCCATTGATCTATAGGGTCTGAACTCTTTTATATATATAACAGTAATCAGGTAATGTCTTGTTTTCAGGCTAACATACTAGCCTATTCATCCTTTGCCAATTAATCTACCCCTGCCCTAGTTCAACAAATTAAACGTGGTCCGCTCCCAACTTCGATATGTCACGCACCTACATGGCTATACACAGAGTCTACATATAGTGTGGCTGGACTACCCCTGCCCTTCTCTCTCACCTCTGCTGTAGCTTCAATGTGCAAGGTCAGCAGCGACCAGTATGGAAATTGGAAACCAGAAAATTAAATGGGCGAAACAGTGGCAGAAACAGGCCTAGTTAAGCCTAGTTACGATAAGTCTACCACAATGTATAGACTATAGTGATGGCGCAGTCCGCGTGAACTCAGTCATTGCGACAATCTCGACACCGACGACAGACGCACCTGCACCTCTGGATTTGTCCCACAAAGACAAACGACACTTTTCATTGAGTTCACTGGACAAAAAGGCTGCCGTGGCAGAACCAGTCACGCCACACCCTACAATCAATATATTCTTCATTGCTGTCGATAGCATCTCCGTCTGAAGTGTGAAGATCTGTCCAGTCTCTTTTTGACACCTTTATCAGTGTTTATCAGCTGTCAAGATATCGAATGGGTAAAACACGAGAGCGGTGTAACGGCTGCAATGTCGCATCATACCGTGCCATGTAGGACGCGAGTCTTGCTGACCCTGGTCCCGACTTTCGCTTAAAGTGGGTGTCCAACCTAATTTAATCGCGATCTGCACTGAAAGTTTACATCCTAAGGTTAAATTGGCGAGTGTTAACGCTTCGTTTCGGCCGACTGGTAAGGAGAACAAAATTAAGGCAACCCATCCCCAGCAATGTCAAGCAGACCGCCATTTTGCCGGAAGCAGTGACGCGCATTGTGACTATTCATATGGCGCCGCCTTATGTTATCACTCGCGGACAAAGAGATCAGGGTCGCGATTTACAGATGAACAGCGGCAGTTCCAAGCCGCACAGTAGACCATGATCTTAGTGGTTCATGGAAAAGTACCATCCAAACAAATTGATCCGCGTCTTGCGACGATAGACTCCGCAACAATGCCATGATTGGAGTTAGAATCACAGCTCTTTGTATTAGCGATGATCACGCGCTCTTGTTTTGCTCACACAATAGGCGTAATTTCCGGTTTGAATAAATTAGAGTATCGCCTTCTGATTAAGGCGGCGAAATCGTGCCCGGCGGTCACTTCTAAATCTTATCGCTAGCTATAGATAGGACAAAAAATTCTGTAATTTGGAGGATAGACAATTGGGTATTATATGAATCGGTAAATCAGCGTGAGAGGCCAGGCTGGCGGTTCCCTTTAAGTCTGTCACTAATATAACGTTACTGAGTGACGCTATTTATTCGCCTGAATTAAACCCGGAAAATTGGAGATGACAACCTTGGGGTCGGATCTGAAGTGCCCCAGGAGTGTTGGGCCTACCGGTTCGTACCTCGTTCCCAAATATCAACTAAACGTTACTACGCATGGGTCGGATCCAGGTATGCTGGAAAAGGGGGGGGGGGCGGTTTCGAATACACGTAATGGCTTAGCTTTTTGGTTTTCATATGTTGGATGGTATAAATTTTGGCCCTAAAAGGTGGGGGGGGGGGGGGGTGGGGGGGGAGGCGGGGCCGGGGTCCACCCCTGCTACGGCAGCCCGTTGGTGCCATTAAGGGAATTATCTGGCGGCCGCCACATAATTATCTGGCGGCAGCTATAGCCCCCCCCCCACCCACCCCCCCTCTCCCCCGATGTATCCAATCACTTGTTTAACCCGTCGAGCGAGTGTCGGCCTGCTCTGAAGTCACCCACCCTCGTTAGCTGGCGGATTCCAGCGAAGCAATACCCGACGTTGGGGGAGGGGGTGAGGGGGGGCTTGGCCTCTCTTTATAAGAGAATGTGCCAACCCCTGCTCCCCATCCTCCGTTAATCTCGGGATTTAGATCATGTTGTTACGTATAAACATACGTGCCGCCCAAATGACCCTTTTTTCGCCTTTTTTCTCTCAATCAGCGAAGCAGAAATCTACATTGCTCTCAATGTGCCCATCTGAGACTGACATTTTTTTTCTTCTAAATTTCAGTTCTTGACTATATAGTCCAGTTGAAAGTGCTCAAAATAATTAACCTCCATAACTCTGCCATGCATGTCAGTCTCTATTTTGGATGCCTTTTTACCCCAACAAATCTGTCAGTGTCTACTTTAGAGACCTTTCTGAACCAACTAATCTCTCCCAATGACCACAATATCGCGCACTTTTCCCTCGCTCTCCAAATGCTCACTATGGCCTGGGCGGCACAACCCCGCCATTGTAGCAATATAGTGCCTTCCCCCCGCGGGGTTCTTAAACGAGTGTCAAGCCTGATCTAATCGCGATGTGCACCGATAGCTTACATTAAATTGGCGAGTGTTAACACTTCATTTCGGCCGAGGTAAGGAGAACAAATTAAAGCAACCCGCCCCCATCAATGTCGAGCAGCGCGCCATTTTGCGGGAGCAAGTGACGTATGTTGTTACCCTTCATGTGGCGACCCCTTACGTTATAACTGGAAGTCATCTCGCGAAAGGAACTCTTCACACTGGAGTTAGCCATCAGGGGAAACGCGTGAAATATGAGAGATCAGGGCCGCGATTTGCGGATGAATTGCGGCAGTTTCAAGCCGCGCAGTAAACCATTATCTTGGAAAATAGCATCGAAACATTGATATATCTCTTGCAACGATTGTCTCCGTAAAAACCCCATGATTGGAGTTATAATCGCAACTATTTATATTTGCGATGATCTCGCGCCCTTGTTTTGCTCACACAGTAGGTGTCATTTCCGGGTTGAATATAAGAGAGTGTCGCCTCCTGATTTGTCAATCGCGGACACCCCGCCAAAACAGGCTGCCTAAGCGGCAAAATCGTGGCTGGCGGTCACTTTTAAATTTTATTGTGATCTACAGACAAAGCGCAAAATCGTATAATTTGGAGGATAGGCGTTTGGGTATTATATGAATCGGTAAAGCAGCGTTAGAGGCCAGGCTGGCTGCTTCCTTTAACTGATATGTTGATGTACAATCGCTGTTTGACAGAGCGGGTGTAGCGTAGTAAAATAACAAACTTCAATTCTTCACAGTACACTTAAATTTATTACATAAAACAGGAATGATTTATAAATGCATATGCATGACAAATCAGCGGCACATCTTGCTATTGTGTCTGATCCTACGTGCAATACATAAAGCATATATATACACATAACACAATAGCTTTGTTCCCCCATTGCTAAACCTCCGCTCAGGGAAGGTCCATCATCCTACAGCTCCCGCTGTGGCAGTTGTCACGGAGCAGGTCGTAGTTGGAGCCACCCGCTCGCACGTAGTCGCCGACGCGGGACCGCGTGACGTCATGTCCGCCCTGGTTCTGCCAGCGTCGGCTCATGTGGCGGGCGTCCGTCACGACCGTCTGGCTGCTCCGGCCGTACCCGTCACCCTAGAGGGCACAGATTGAAGTGGAGACGTAGATTGAAGTAGAGACGCAGATTTAAATAGAGACGCAGATTGAAGCAGAGACGCAGATTGAAGTAGAGACGCAGATTGAAGCAGAGACGCAGGTTGAAGGAACGACGCAGATTTAAGTGAAGGCGCAGATTGAGGGAGAGACGCAGATTGGTGTAGAGACACAGATAACGTAGAGACAAGCAGGTTGAAGTAGAGAGGCATATTGAAGTGGAGAAGAAGATTGAAGTAGAGACGCAGATTGAAGTAGAGACGCAGATTGATGTAAAGACGCAGATAAAGCACAGACGCAGATTTAAGTAGAGAAGCAGATTAAAGTAGAGACTCAGATTGAAATAAAGACGCACATTGAAGTAGAGATGTAGATTTAAGGAGAGACGCAGATTGAAGTAGAGATGCACATTAAAATAGAGACACAGATTGAAGCAGAGACGCAGATTGAAGCAGAGACGCAGATTAAAATAGAGAAGCAGATTGAAGTAGAGACTCAGATTGAAATAAAGACGCAGATTGAAGTAGAGGTGTAGATTTAAGGAGAGACGCAGATTGAAGTAGACATGCACATTGAAATAGAGACACAGATTGAAGTAGAGACGCAGCTTAAAGTAGAGACGAGGCACTGGCGGTTTATTCTTGTCATGTGAATCTTTATAGCATTACACCGGACAGTCAGGATTCTCCAGTTACGTTTACGAGGCAATTATAACATATGGCTATAAAATCTAGAAAAAACATGTTATCATGGACCGGAAGTCATCTTCGGTCTGTTCAGTCATAAGCAGTGCATCTACATAGTTCATATAAATGATCAATGCAATCATTCACTCAATCCTGGTTTCCTGTGTGCGACATAAATGGGAGAGCGGTAAGTGACGTCACAGTGATTCCGTGGTCTAACTAGGATTGTGAAAGTGGGCGGGGGTGTCCAATTAGGGGCGGGAAGAAGTTGGGAAAAACTCACAACTTGGAAAGGGGGATCCAAGAGCTCTTGACCGCAATGGGGTTTTACATTCATAACAGAGACAGGGAAAGAGGAGTGGCGGGGGTGGGGGGGGGGGGGGGAGGAGAATTCGGTAAAAAAAATCTCCACGGTAAAGGAATGGGGAGACGGAGGAAGCCCATGTACCCGAGGGGAGGGGGTGGGGCCCCTTTACCCACGAGGAGGGATACAACAACTACACCCTGGGTTGGGGTGTGGGATTGAGGGTGGGGATGGGGATGGGAGTGGGGGTGGGAATTATGGTGGGGGTGCTCCAGGCAGCTCGCGGACAGGTAACGATAGCTGAGGCTCACCTTGTGGACGAGGTATCGCTGCCCAGTTGCGGTGGTCACCACGACTCCGGAATGGCTCAAGGGGCCCACCATCCTCGTGCCGCTCCCCAGGGGACGCCGCACGTGCTCCACATGGGTGACGCGGCTGTTGTAAAGCCGGGTTAAACCGGACTGGGTCCGCACGTCGTGGGGGAAACTAAAACATAACGATCATTCACTTCGTAAGGAATATTCCTCTCAGGGCTCACTCACTGGTGCGAGACGTCATGCGTAATACTAATGTTGGTTATTGTTGTGTCAAAATTACATGTATCCGTCATGTGGCTCTAATGATAACTGCCCAGCTCGGTACAGAGCATTTCCAATTATAATCATCGTGATAAGAGTATACGCCTTGATGTGTTATGACATACATACCTCCTTGGCGCCCCGCCACCTCCACTGCTGCTGCTACTCCCGCTGAAGAGCCAGGCGGAAGTGACGTCACCCAGTGCCAGAATCGCCACCAGGGCGAACACGATTGACCGATTTTCAGGTGACATTGCTGGCGTGGCTGTAGATCTGTGGCTTCGTTCAAACGGCGAGATGATCTGTTGCTCAGTGTCTTGTCGTTGAACGTGTTGTACATCCGTCCCTTGTGACAAGCAAGCAATACTGCCGCCCTTTTAAACGTTGCGGTGCCGGATCTGTGAGCGCGAGGAGCCGCGATAACGAACTGGTGCCAGCCAATGAAGCATCACGTTCTGTGAAATAAAATCTAGAACTTGTGAAAACCGGATCCCGGGCTTAGCGTTTTATGAAGGACTATGGTCTGGTCTTATGACTGATCCCAGGGTCACACGGACCACGATATAAGGAAGGGAACCTATCGGGCATCGGGAGGAGCGAGGAGTGGGTGGCGTGGGAGGGGGAGGGGGGGTGGGGCGGAGGGCGGGGGGCGGGGGGCGCTCAACCAGTCTGAGAACGTGATTCGGGCGTTCCGGACGGCTGGGGATTTCCCCTAATCAGAGTCCTAACACGCGATACGTTGAAAGAAATGTTATTCATGCAATGTGCGCTTTTGTATTGTGATTGGACAGACCGACAGATTTACTAGAATTTGTCAGAATCGCTGTATCCTAGAACAGTCAGAAAGACTTAATACTTCACTACTGGCTGACTATTTGCAGAAGGCAATGGATGTAAACTATGTACAACTTGTAGCGCTGCAACTTAAATATTTCCAAAAATTCTGATTACATTTACTGTTTACATCTAACTTATATAGAGTATAAACCTTCATGTCTGTTATAAATATCATTGGAGGTATATTAGTATAGGGCACATTTATTTGTACTTTGTCTATCAAATTATTTATTTGGATTGTTTTCTCTGTATGATTCTGTAATATTTTATCACAATTCTACTAGATGTTACTGTTACACGCTGTTACAAATCCTAACAAGACAAGATAATAATTAATATTGGAGGTTAGGCCTATATATGGCTCTTTAGATGCAAAAATCTGTCTTAAAACTGTTTAGAGGTAGACACATATTTGACTAAATGTCAAGAAAACATCTGAATTATGCTTAACATATTATTTACTCTTAATTATATTAAAAAATGCCCTCAATATTTATGACATTACTGACCTGTATGATCCTACAACTTTTATAACACATGAGGCGGTGGGGGGGGGGGGGCACTGTGGAAAATTTGTGACTTACAGGGGTATCTGTAAAAATATGTACATTGAAAAAAAGCCTTTGCCCTTGCCTTTGACATTTATATTTCATTTATGTGTAGGGTCTGAACTGTCTTATATACGACAGTAATAAGGTAATGTTTTGTTTTCAGGCTAACATGCTATTCATCTTCTACCAATTAATCTGCCCCTGCCCTTTTCTCTCACCTCTGCTGTAGCTTCAATGTGCAAGGTCAGCAGCGACCAGTATGGAAATTGGAAACGAGAAAATGACATGGGCGAAATAGTGGCAGTAACAGGCCTAGTTAAGCCTACGATAAGTCTACCACGATGTATAGTAATAGTTATGGAGCAGTCCGCGTGAACTCAGTCATTGGCATTGCGACAATCTCGACACCGACGACCTCTGGATTTGTCCCACAGAGACAAACGACAATTTTCATTGAGTTCACTGGACAAAAAGGCTGCCGCGGCAGAACCAGTCACGCCACACCCTACAATCAATATATTCTTCATTGCTGTCGACAGCATCTCCGTCTGAAATCGGAAGATCTGTCCAGTCTCTTTTTGACACCTTTATCAGCACTCTCTGCCTTCCACTTACTCCGCTAGGGCTCCATTACGTCCGCAATGCATTTTTACACTCGGTCGCCAGGGCGACGCTGCGCAAATCGATAGGAAAAATGCGTCGGCATTTGTTAAAATTAGTGCTGGGGCCCAGCCTAAGCCTAATAACACATGAAATCCGGTGATGAAAGAAAGAGTTTTGTCACAATTATAACTTTTTTGAAAGGGTACAAGATGTTTTCTGCTTTATTAAATACACAAAACTCGTTATTTTTATGTTTTATTCTTCAAAATTATAATGTTGCAAGAAATTACAGCTGACGTAACCGTTTTTTAAGAATCTTGAAATTTGGCCCCGGCCGACAGCAGCGGTAAAAGCTAGTGCGGGGAGCTTTTATCAGCTAACTGTCTGCCTTCGACTCACTCCGCTAGGGCTCCATTATATCTCTGTTGTCGCCTACGTCCTGAATGCATTTTCACACTTGCTCGCCAGGGCGGCGCTGCGCAGATTGATAGGAAAAATGCGTCGCGCATTTCTACAAATTAGTGCTGGGACCCAGCCTAAGCCTAATAACGCCTGAAATCAGGTGATGAAAAGAAAGAGTTCTCTCACAATTATGACTTTTTCGAAAGGTTACAAGATGCGGTTTGATGTATTAAATACGCAGAGCTCGTTATTTGTATGTTTGATTGTTGAAAACTATAATGTTGCAGAAAATTACAGCTGATTTGACCGTTTTTCAAGAATCTTGAAATTTGTCCCCGGCCGACAGCAGCGGTAAAAGCGGAGCTTGCGTAGCGCCACCGTGCAGGGAGCTTGTTATCAGCTGTCAAGATATCGAAGGGTAAAACACGGGAGCCGTGTAACGGCTGCAATGTCGCATCATACCGTGCCATGTAGGACGCGAGTCTTGCTGACTCTGGTCCCGACTTTCGCTTAGTCTGTCACTGATATAACGTTACTGAGTGACGCTATTTATTCGCCTGAATTAAACCCGGAAAATTGGAGATGACAAGCTTGGGATCGGATCTCAAGTGCCCCATGAGTGTTAGGCCTACCGGTTCGTATCTCGTTCCCACATATTAACGTTACTACGCATGGGGCGGATCCAGATATGCTGGAAAGGGAGGGGGGGGGGGGGCCGGTTTCGAATACATGTAATAGCTTAGCTTTTTGGTTTTCATATGTTAAATGGTATAACTGTTGGCCCTAAAAGGGGGGGGGGGGTGGGGGGAGCGCATCAGATGCATATACTAATGCTCCCCCCCCACCCGGACATAGACGTATGGCATATGAACAGTATGGCGCAAGTGCCCCTAGGTAAGCCCGCTTCTCTAGGGGCACAACGGTGTCGATGCTAAATTCTTTAGCGGCCAGTCGGCAATCGACTGTAGCTGTTATCATATTGTGTGCGCGTACAATGACAGTGTTCATGTATTCTATATACCTTGTTCTATCTTCTGACATCAAGAAAGTGTGTCAACACTAGTTTGTTTCGGTTATATTTTCGCGGACACACCTCCAAAAAAGGTTGCCTCCTGGTTAAGCGGCGAAATCGTGGCTGGCGGTCACTTCTAAATTTTATTGTGAGAAAATTATATAATTTGGAGGATAGACACTTGGGTATTATATGAATCGCTAAAGCAGAGTGAGAAGCCAGGCTTGGGGGTTACATTTAACTAATATGTTTATGAACAATCGCTGTTTGACAGTGCGGGTGTAGTGTAGTAAAATAACAAACTTCAATTCTTCACAGTACACACCTAAATTTATTACATATAACAGGAATGATTTATAAATCCATATGCATGACAAATCAGCGGCGCATCATGTTATTGTGACTGATCCGTCGTGCAATGCGTAAAGCAAATATATACAGATAACACAATAGCTTTGTTCCCCCCACTGCTAAACCCCCGCTCAGGGAAGGCCCATCATCCTACAGCTCCCGCTGTGACAGTTGTCACGGAGCAGGTCATAGTTGAGCCGCCCGCTCGCACGTAGTCGCCGACACGGGACCGCGTGACGTCATGGTCCGCTGCCGGTCTGCCAGCGTGGGCTCATGTGGCGGGCGTCCGTCACGACCGTCTGCTGCTCCGGCCGTACCCGTCACCCTAGAGGGCACAAAAGCAGATTGAAGTAGAGACGCAGATTGAGGGAGAGACGTAGATAATGCAGCGACACAGATTGAAGTAGAGACGCAGATTGAAGCAGAGACGCAGGTTGAGGGAGAGACGCATATTGGTGTAGAGACACAGATAAAGTAGTCAACCAGATTGAAGTAGAGACGTAGGTTGATGTAGAAACGCACATTGAAGGAGAGACGCAGATTGAAGTAGTGACGTAGATTTAAGTGGAGATGCAGATTGAAGTAGACGCAGATTTAAGTGAAGGCGCAGATTGAGAGAGAGACGCAGATTGGTGTAGAGACACAGATAACGTAGAGGCAAGCAGGTTGAGGGAGAGACGCAGATTGAAGTGAAGGCGCAGATTGAAGGATAGACGTAGATTGGTCTAGAGACGCAGATTGGTGTAGAAACCCAGATAAATTAGACAAGCAGATTAAAGAAGAGACGAACATTGAAGTAGTGACGCAGATTGAAGTAGAGAGGCAGATTGAAGTAGAGAAGCAGATTGAAGTAGAGACTCAGATTGAAGCATAGACTCAGATTGAAGTAGATGCACATTGAAGAAGAGGTGTAGATTTAAGTGGTGACGTAGATTGAAGCAGAGACGCAGATTGAAGTAGAGAAGCAGATTGAAGTAAAGACTCAGATTTAAGTAGAGACACATATTGAAGTAGAGACACAGACTGAAGTAGAGACACAGATTGAAGTAGAGACGCAGCTTGAAGTAGAGACGAGGCACTGGCGGTTTATACTTGATGTCATGTGAATCTTTATAGCATTACACCGGACAGTCAGGATTCTCCAGTTACGTTTACGAGGCAATAATAACATATGGCTATAAAATCTAGAAAGAACAACATGTTATCATGCACCGGAAGTCACCTTCAGTCTGTTCAGTCATAAGCAGTGCATCTACATAGTTCATATAAATGATCAATGCAATCATTCACTCAATCCTGGTTTCCTGTGTGCGACATAAATGGGAGAGCGGTAAGTGACGTCACAGTGATTCCGTGGTCTAACTAGGATTGTGAAAGTGGGCGGGGGTGTCCAATTAGGGGCGGGAAGAAGTTGGGAAAACTCACAACTTGGAAAGGGGGATCCAAGAGCTCTTGACCGCAATGGGGTTTTACATTCATAACAGAGACAGGGAAAGAGGAGTGGCGGGGGTGGGGGGGGGGGGAGGAGAATTCGGTAAAAAAAATCTCCACGGTAAAGGAGTGGGGAGACGGAGGAAGCCCATGTACCCGAGGGGAGGGGGTGGGGCCCCTTTACCCACGAGGAGGGATACAACAACTACACCCTGGGTTGGGGTGTGGATTGAGGGTGGGGATGGGGATGGGAGTGGGGGTGGGAATTATGGTGGGGTGCTCCAAGGCAGCTCGCGGACAGGTAACGATAGCTGAGGCTCACCTTGTGACGAGGTATCGCTGCCCAGTTGCGGTGGTCACCACGACTCCGAATGGCTCAAGGGGCCCACCATCCTCGTGCCACTCCCCAGGGACGCCGCACGTGCTCCACATGGGTGACGCGGCTGTTGTAAAGCCGGGTTAAACCGGACTGGGTCCGCACGTCGTGGGGGAAACTGAAACATAACGATCATTCACTTCGTAAGGAATATTCCTCACTCAGGGCTCACTCACTGGTGCGAGACGTCATGCGTAATACTAATGTTGGTTATTGTTGTGTCAAAATTACATGTATCCGTCATGTGGCTCTAATGATGACTGCCCCAGCTCGGTACAGAGCATTTCCAATTATAATCATCGTGATAAGACTATAAACCTTGATGCGTTATGACATACATACCTCCTTGGCGCCCCGCCACTCCACTGCTGCTGCTACTCCCGCTGAAGAGCCAGGCGGAAGTGACGTCACCCAGTGCCAGAATCGCCACCAGGGCGAACACGATTGACCGATTTTCAGGTGACATTGCTGGCGTGGCTGTAGATCTGTGGCTTCGTTCAAACGGGCGAGATGATCTGTTGCTCAGTGTCTTGTCGGTTGAACGTGTTGCACATACGCCCCTTGTGACAGCAAGCAATACTGCCGCCCTTTTAAACGTTGCCGGTGCCGGATCTGTGAGCGCGAGGAGCCGCGATAACGAACTGGTGCCAGCCAATGAAGCATCACGTTCTGTGAAATAAATCTGGAAGTTGTGAAAACCGGATCCCGGGCTTAGCGTTTTATGAAGGACTATGGTCTGGTCTTATGACTGATCCCAGGGTCACACGGACCACGATATAAGGAAGGGAACCTATCGGGCATCGGGAGGAGCGAGGAGTGGGGT
>OZ025251.1:35105871-35201808 GCA_964019135.1 Arenicola marina | reverse complement strand
CATAACGAGGGATGAGAACCAAGGAAGAGCCTGATGTGACGGGGTCACATAACGAGGGATGAGAACCTAGGAAGAGCCTGATGTGACGGGGTCACATAACGAGGGATGAGAACCTAGGAAGAGCCTGATGTGACGGGGTCACATAACGAGGGATGAGAACCAAGGAAGAGCCTGATGTGACGGGGTCACATAACGAGGGATGAGAACCAAGGAAGAGCCTGATGTGACGGGGTCACATAACGAGGGATGAGAACCAAGGAAGAGCCTGATGTGACGGGGTCATATAACGAGGGATGAGAACCAAGGAAAAGCCTGATGTGACGGGGTCACATAACGAGGCATCATATCTCAAAGTAAATGTCCAGCCCTGACAGCTGAGCTGGACGTCGTACAAGGAGATATGGGCCTAATAAATATTCATAGGCATAACATGGGACAACGCGGTAATGAATATTCATAAGCCTAACGATAAGGGGATGATTCACCCCTAATAGCCCGGGATAGCACTGCTGTAATGACCCAGCGAAGCGTCAGGGTTTATGGCAAGATACAGCGAATAGGGCGAATAGGAGCCCAAGCAATAGACAGTACACCCCCCCCCCCCAAAAAAAAATGGCGGCAAGTAGGGAGAAGTGTTGTGGACAGCATCGACGGTGATAAAAAATAAAAATGCTGTTCCAACTGGGTGTGCAATCGAGGTAGACGTACATCAAAGTTTGATCAATGGGGCATAAGAACACCCCCCCTCCCTCGTTTCAACAGTCCCAACCTTCCACCAGTCATCCCCACCCTTAACTCCCCCACCCCCCCCCCGCCCCCCGACACCCCGCCCCTCATTCCCCGGGTGCACCTTCTTTTGATGATTCCGCGAGTGTCCAAAGGCCAAAACACGTCATCTAGACTGTAAACCGGCATTTATCACCATATCCCGGGCATTTAGAGCCCCCAGGACGCGGATAGCGGGGGGGCCTAGGATCCGCAGAGCGTGGAAGATGAAAACACCGAGGCAGGGAACGTTGACAGGTCGAGTCGTAAACTCCGGAGCCACCCCTCCAAATCCCGGCCTTGCAGTCCGGTATTTTTACTGCCGCGCGTCACAATAAAGGACAACTTGTATTAGGGTTAATGCGGTATTAATCCCAAGTCGGTCTGGCAATGCGATCCGCCGCGAAACCAGAGAGGGGGCCATCTTATGGGGCTGTAATGGGTCACAAGGGTCAGGGGTCAGCCAATCCCGTGGGTGCAATTTGTGGGCTGGCGTTATCTAACGGCGGGTGGTGGAGGGGGTGGGGGGGGTGCGGGCGGGGAGGTATCTGGGTGGATGGTGAGGGACATACATTGTGAGAGACATTATTACCACACCCCGCTCACCTGTTCCTCTCTGAACAGCCGCCAGCACTGGCCAGTGTGAGAAAGTCATCCCTTCTGGGAAGGAAGAGAGAGGGTGACGCCTTTATTACTGAGAAACACCTGTAAATCCGGACAGACAAGCTAGACACAAACCTGCCCCCCACCCCCCCCGCCCGCCCCACCGCCTCGACCCCCCCCCCTCCCCCTGCGCGTTATCTGCACTGGTCGACATGGTGACATGGCGATGAGGTTGCTTCAGCAGGTGCCACACTAGCTCCAAGGATTCTGGAGCGTATCCTTGGTGCCTGCCACCTCCGGGGGTCAAGGACCCGGACACAGTGGGCTGGCCAGACCGGCCGGCTGGTTAGGCGGTTGGCAGGCTGGGCGGCGGGTGGGTCGGTGGGCCGGTGGGTCGGTGGGTGGGCACGTACATCAGGACCACGGGACCACGGACCGCACCTATGTTGGGTATCCAGTTAGCGTTTTTATCGGCGCCTCGCCACGCGTTGCTATCGGTCTGCCGTCAACTCGCCCGGGCCGACACAGCGTCCGTACGCTCCGTATAGATACATGTATACACCTCACCTGACAGAACGTATATCAACTCCGCCAGGGTATCGTATTAATCGGGCTTACACGTCCATGTTCCATCACATGCCAAGCTGCCCCCCGACCCCCCCCCCCCCGCCAGCCTCCCCCCCGCACGCCAATCTGGACCTGACACACCTCATCACGTCTTCCTTCGTGCAGATGGCGTACCCTGGTGGGTACGACGTCACCCGATACCACCACCCCCTCTGACCCCCGACCCCCTTCCGTCGACCCCCACGAGCCCTGCTCCCTGGCGACCGCCGAATACCTGCACACCAGTCCCCCAGGGAGGGAGGGGGGTGGGGGGGAGCACCGGGAGCCCCGGGACTGCAAAGGGCGGGCCCGCCTACCCCGGCAGGGGAGCCAACGTAGCCCCCCCCCCCCCTCACGCCCCCTCACCCAGCCCGCCCCCTCCCTTCTCCCACCCCTCCCCCCATCCGATTCCACGGTCTTTTCCTGGCTTTCATCTCTGTCCTCCCCCGCCATCCATTCCCGCACCTCCACGCCACTGTCTTGTCTAATAGAGGCCAGCAATAAGCAAGGATTTTCTTTTTTCGCTGGTCGTGATGGATCGCTCATGTCGGAAAGATTGGACGCCCCAGTGGCCGAGCGTATAGCGTGACCACCTCGGTCGGTGGCGGTACCGGGCCGCCCCAGTGGCCGAGCGTATAGCGTGACCACCTCGGTCGGTGGCGGTACCGGGCCGCCCCAGTGGCCGAGCGTATAGGGTGACCACCTCGGTCGGTGGCGGTACCGGGCCGCCCCAGTGGCCGAGCGTATAGCGTGACCACCTCGGTCGGTGGCGGTACCGGGCCGCCCCAGTGGCCGAGTGTATAGGGTGACCACCACGGTCGGTGGCGGTACCGGGCCGCCCCAGTGGCCGAGCGTATAGGGTGACCACCTCGGTCGGTGGCGGTACCGGGCCGCCCCAGTGGCCGAGCGTATAGCGTGACCACCTCGGTCGGCGGCGGTACCGGGCCGCCCCAGTGGCTGAGCGTATAGCGTGACCACCTCGGTCGGCGGCGGTACCGGGCCGCCCCAGTGGCCGAGCGTATAGCGTGACCACCTCGGTCGGTGGCGGTACCGGGCCGCCCCAGTGGCCGAGCATGTGGCGTCACCACCTCGGTCGGCGGCGGTACCGGGCCGCCCCAGTGGCCGAGCGTATAGCGTGACCATCCCGGTCGGTGGCGGTACCGGGCCGCCCCAGTGGCCGAGCATGTAGCGTCACCACCTCGGTCCGTGGCGGTCTATTAGGATTACAGGATACCTCTCCATGTTATAATATATGGTTGGCACAGATGGTGGATGTAACCCGGCACGTGGCTCTCTCTGACCTTCCCATCGTCATGCTCAGCCGGTGACCATATTCTCTGGGTAATCCTGGGTGGGGAGGGGGGGGGGAGGGGCCTCTCTAGCTGTTGCTAAGCAGGCCGACAGGTCGTGGGTTTGAACCCTGGCACCTGCATCTGGGTCATATTTTACCAACCCTCATTTGATTGTCCGCGGGTGGGGCGGGGGAGGGGTGCTAAGCAGGGTGCACTGCAGGTGAACAGGTCGTAGGTTCGAACCCTGACTCCAGCAGGTCATATGGGGCGTTTTTCAACTAGGCGGCATTTTATTGTCCATGGAAGTTCTTTGGCCTAATTAGATATTTAGAGATACATTGCCGAGTCACAAACAAGAGAACAAATGCCAAGTATAAGAGGCATGGAGAGACACCGGGTTGGAGGAGAGACAGAGAGGCCACAGGAAGTAGACAGGACATGGCTGGACCCGCCGTCACAGATAACGACATGATCTGTGGATCCGCCGCTGTCAGGCATAGGACGTAGCTCACAATACGTCACTACGCCGCTGTCAGGCATAGGACGTAGCTCACAACACGTCGCTACGCCGCTGTCAGGCATAGGGCGTAGCTCACAACACGTCACTACGCCGCTGTCAGGCATAGGACGCAGGTCACAACACGTCACTACGCCGCTGTCAGGCATAGGACGTATCTCACAACACGTCACTAGGCCGCTTTCCGGCATGGGACGCAGCTCACAACACGTCACTACGTCGCTGTCAGGCATAGGACGTAGCTCACAACACGTCACTACGCCGCTGTCAGGCATAGGACGTAGCTCACAACACGACACTACGCCGCTGTCAGGCATAGGACGTAGCTTACAACACGTCACTACGACGCTGGACTTCCTGAAAGCGATGCCGGCAAGTCCCTGTCATAAACCACCCTGGATTATTAGACAGACCCAAGGCCATTTCTCATTTCTTCTTTCAACGCAAAACGACAAGGAAGTGAAGGAGATCCCCTTGCATTTCAAGAGTGTTGGGGGACCTAAAGATTGCCCGCCACGTTATAATAACGTAAAAGCAATATGGACAAGAGTCGTTGAAATAAAAGACACGAACCCGTGTTATCTTAACTAAAAGTTAGCTTGTCGGTATCCTATTCGCTCAATAAAAATCAGTCCCGCAAGATTTCGTTAGGCTCGCGTGGACCGTTACGATAACGCTGAGAGATTAGGACCGAGGCGATGTGACAGCTCGTGGTAAACAGACATGTAAACAGCGAGGGGGTCGAGGGACTTCTAGTACTCCAGCCAGCGGCCAGGGCAACCTCGGCATAATTACAAGCGGATGGAACTCGAAAGAAGATAGGTCTCATATTAACCACCCCCCCACCCCCTCCCCCACCCCACCGGTGTGCAGGCTGCCTTCCCCAGGTTGCTGCAGACCACTACCATAGGCCACTGGAAAGGGAAACCGTCGTGTGGAGCCTCCAAGTTATAAAGCCGGTATCCATAACAATAGCGCACGTTTAGGCACGAAGCGTCCATTTCCAGCGCAATATCTCCAGGTCGTAAAGATGCACGGCGCTTATAATGCACAACTGACATCGAATATAATTTTGACTCTTTTTTTTTTCATCCAAAAAATTCACCTCCTTGATTTTTGTAACAACTATATAGGAGCAGACGACACACGCTTGATATATGTCGTAATAGACGCTAAAGGGATTAGCTGAGCGTTAAGTAATGATTATGAATATAATCTGTTATCAGGTAGAACGTCTGTAATTATAGGATACTAGCCGCCCCGCTCGCTCCGCTCGCGGAACGTCTAGCGTTCGTAGTAATAAGCGAAAGAAATAACAGTATGACAGTATTTAGGTTTATACGTCAAATAGTAGCAGGCAGAAGGTAGACATTGGGCAGAAATAATATCGATAATAATATTGACCGGGAGCTACTGAATAACGGGACATAAATGTTAAGGATATTTAAAAGCTTTCTGTGCAATTATTGTATCCAGTACAGAATACGCAAATTGCAGCTAAAGCACGCTGACAAAAATGTGTATATGGCTGTTTCTCGCCCGTTGTTCGTCATTTAACGTACCTTTGGTAGACAAAATCTGCCTGAAGTCCTGGTTGCATCTGTAGAATCTGCTTAACTGTACTGTAAAATTGGATACTGCCGTGACTGATGTTAAGAGTAGCGTATTATAGGTTTCCCGAGCAGAGTTTCCCGGCCAGAGTTCGTTCTCTTGCTACTAATGGGAAGTTGTGGACGCGAGACAGTACGGGATTTGTTTGTTTCGATGACAGTTGGGGCGATAAGGCGTTGGGAGAAATATTATTACTGTTGGCACCAAGCCAGGTAGCCCGCCGATGCTGTGTTGACACATGCGATAGCTTTGACACATCTAAGAGCGGCGGCTGGATAGGTTCAAGGCGGCTGCTGAAGCCAATGGGCTCTTGCATGCCGCGGCATAGTGGGACAGACAGCTTCATTTTATTAGTATAGATATCCCGACGATGGAAATGGGGTATAGTCATAAAGGCGACGGACACATTTCCCCGGAAACACCCATATTATTTACAAAAAGACATCGGACACAAATATGAACTTCCATTTGCACACGTGACGCTCGAATCCCAGCCCGGTCCGCTGTGGCGACAAGTGCAGCCGAGCACGCTACACACTAGGCCACGGGGTCCGCCCCAGATACAGATTCCGTCTCTTGAGAAATAATGTAAAATTCGAAGGTCTACGGTAGCCACACCAACCCTCGTCGCCTGGCACGTGCGTGCTGGGACCCCCGGGGGTGGGGGCGTGGTGGGGGCGGGAGAAATCTCTCCCCACCGCCACTCACCACCCCGCACGCACCCCGCATGCTCTAGGATTTAATATTGCGCCCGTGGCGAAGACAAGACATAAAGATAGCAATAAGTGTAAGCAGACAATAAAGCAGAAGGGCCCGGGTTGTAAGCTTAGGGGATCCCATGGTAAACAACGACCACTTTTCCTCCCCCATCACGGCATTACATCGACGACAACGATAAGGTGGTACCGGCTGTAGCGTGGGCTGAAGTAGAGTTCCTGGGTGACACAGAGTTAATCGTGTAAAACGGTGTCAACTATGTGTGTGGGCCAGACTCATTTGCTACCCAGATGTAGTCTGTGAGAGGAACGGGGATGTAGGTGAGGATTGGGAAGGGGGGGGGGGGTGGGGTGGAAGCAGGTGTGTCCGCCCACACCAACCCCTGTGGTTCTTCCCACGAAAATCTCACAATTGCTGATTGTAAGGAATTTGTCGCTCCACGTGGCAGCTTGCAGTAAGTTTGACTGAGGAAGTAAACAGATCTAGACTGAGGAGAGGCCCGCGAGTGGGTGGAGCTGGTAGCACACTCACCTCACTGTGGCCACCTCACTGTGGCCATTTATTACAACCCAACGTAATACGGTAATGGCGCTTTAGAAGGAAACCATTATCTTGAAAGAAGCCACTTCGTAAAAGTGTCCTCCCGGTGTTTAGAAAACCGGCGTACTCAAACAGCGCAGGGACCAGGGGTTCGCCAAGACGTCGGCCACCAGGGGTTCGCCAAGACGTCGGCCACCAGGAGCCGCCAGGGGTTCCTCTAGACGTCGGCCACCAGGGGCCGCCAGGGGTTCGCCAAGACGTCGGCCACCAGTGGCCGCCAGGGGTTCGCCAAGACGTCGGCCACCAGGGGCCGCCAGGGGTTCGCCAGGACGTCGGCCACCAGGGGCCGCCAGGGGTTCGCCAAGACGTCGGCCACCAGGGGCCGCCAGGGGTTCGCCAGGACGTCGGCCACCAGGGGCCGCCAGGGGTTCGCCAAGACGTCGGCCACCAGGGGCCGCCAGGGGTTCCTCTAGACGTCGGCCACCAGGGGCCGCCAGGGGTTCGCCAAGACGTCGGCCACCAGGGGCCGCCAGGGGTTCCTCTAGACGTCGGCCACCAGGGGCCGCCAGGGGTTCGCCAAGACGTCGGCCACCAGGGGCCGCCAGGGGTTCGCCAAGACGTCGGCCACCAGTGGCCGCCAGGGGTTCGCCAAGACGTCGGCCACCAGGGGCCGCCAGGGGTTCCTCTAGACGTCGGCCACCAGGGGCCGCCAGGGGTTCGCCAAGACGTCGGCCACCAGGGGCCGCCAGGGGTTCGCCAAGACGTCGGCCACCAGGGGCCGCCAGGGGTTCGCCAAGAGGTCGGCCACCAGGGGCCGCCAGGGGTTCCTCTAGACGTCGGCCACCAGGGGCCGCCAGGGGTTCGCCAAGACGTCGGCCACCAGGGGCCGCCAGGGGTTCGCCAAGACGTCGGCCACCAGGGGCCGCCAGGGGTTCGCCAAGACGTCGGCCACCAGGGGCCGCCAGGGGTTCCTCTAGACGTCGGCCAAAAGGGGCCGCCAGGGGTTCCTCTAGACGTCGGCCACCAGGGGCCGCCAGGGGTTCCTCTAGACGTCGGCCACCAGGGGCCGCCAGGGGTTCGCCAAGACGTCGGCCACCAGGGGCCGCCAGGGGTTCGCAAAAACGTCGGCCACCAGGGGCCGCCAGGGGTTCGCCAAGACGTCGGCCACCAGGGGCCGCCAGGGGTTCCTCTAGACGTCGGCCGCCAGGGGTTCCTCTAGACGTCGGCCGCCAGGGGTTCCTCTAGACGTCGGCCGCCAGGGGTTCCTCTAGACGTCGGCCGCCAGGGGTTCTTCTAGACGTAGGCCGCCAGGGGTTCCTCTAGACGTCGGCCGCCAGGGGTTCCTCTAGGCGTCGGCCGCCAGGGGTTCCTCTAGACGTCGGCCGCCAGGGGTTCCTCTAGACGTCGGACGCCAGGGGTTCCTCTACACGTCGGCCGTCAGGGGTTCCTCTAGACGTAGGCCGCCAGGGGTTCCTCTAGACGTAGGCCGCCAGGGGTTCCTCTAGACGTCGGCCGCCAGGGGTTCCTCTAGACGTCGGCCGCCAGGGGTTCCTCTAGACGTAGGCTGCCAGGGGTTCCTCTAGACGTCGGCCGCCAGGGGTTCCTCTAAACGTCGGCCGCCAGGGGTTCGCCAAGACGTCGGCCGCCAGGGGTTCCTCAAGACGTCGGCCGCCAGGGGTTCCTCTAGACGTCGGCCGCCAGGGGTTCCTCTAGACGTCGGCCGCCAGGAGTTCCTCTAGACGTCGGCCGCCAGGGGTTCCTCTAGACGTCGGCCGCCAGGGGTTCCTCTAGACGTCGGCCGCCAGGGGTTCCTCTAGACGTCGGCCGCCAGGGGTTCCTCTAGACGTCGGCCGCCAGGGGTTCCTCTAGACGTCGGCCGCCAGCCGTTCGCCAAGACGTCGGCCGCCAGGGGTTCCTCTAGACGTCGGCCGCCAGGGGTTACTCTAGACGTCGGCCGCCAGGGGTTCCTCTAGACGTCGGACGCCAGGGGTTCCTCTAGACGTCGGCCGCCAGGGGTTCCTCTAGACGTCGGCCGCCAGGGGTTCCTCTAGACGTCGGCCGCCAGGGGTTCCTCTAGACGTCGGCCGCCAGGGGTTCCTCTAGACGTCGGCCGCCAGGGGTTCCTCTAGACGTCGGCCGCCAGGGGTTCCTCTAGACGTCGGCCGCCAGCCGTTCGCCAAGACGTCGGCCGCCAGGGGTTCCTCTAGACGTCGGCCGCCAGGGGTTACTCTAGACGTCGGCCGCCAGGGGTTCCTCTAGACGTCGGACGCCAGGGGTTCCTCTAGACGTCGGCCGCCAGGGGTTCCTCTAGACGTCGGCCGCCAGGGGTTACTCTAGACGTCGGCCGCCAGGGGTTCCTCTAGACGTCGGCCGCCAGGGGTTACTCTAGACGTCGGCCGCCAGGGGTTCCTCTAGACGTCGGACGCCAGGGGTTCCTCTAGACGTCGGCCGCCAGGGGTTCCTCTACACGTCGGCCGCCAGGGGTTCCTCTAGACGTAGGCCGCCAGGGGTTCCTCTAGACGTCGGCCGCCAGGGGTTCCTCTAGACGTCGGCCGCCAGGGGTTCCTCTACACGTCGGCCGCCAGGGGTTCCTCTAGACGTAGGCCGCCAGGGGTTCCTCTAGACGTCGGCCGCCAGGGGTTCCTCTAGACGTCGGCCGCCAGGGGTTCCTCTAGACGTCGGCCGCCAGGGGTTCCTCTAGACGTCGGCCGCCAGGAGTTCCTCTAGACGTCGGCCGCCAGGGGTTCCTCTAGACGTAGGCCGCCAGGGGTTCGCCAAGACGTCGGCCGCCAGGGGTTCCGCAAGTCGTCGTCCGCCAGGGGCCGCCAGGGGTTCCGCCGGAAGTCCTCACCCACCGGGGTCTGCAGGCGGCCCGTCGTCCTGCGTCAACACCAGTCGACCTCGACAAGGGGAAACAGGTCACCAGCGACACGGGATAAGTGTGCCACGTGGTCCCAGCCGGCAGGTCTCACACCAGTAACGGAGACCCGCGGGACTTTGTTTAGACAACCAGCCAGGGATGACCCTTTCCCAGGACACTGGAACGCCAGGCGACGTCTGCGGACCGCGTCCTTGCGGGGTCGGGACAGCCCACCCGTCCCCACGCGCTCGACACGCCCCCTTCCCTCATCCTCGTCCACGGGTTACCCCGGGGGGTGAGCGGGCAACGGTAGTGCGTGCGTGGGGGAGAGGGGGGGGGGGAGACAAAAAAAGACAGACCGCAACTGGGAAAGGAAAAGATTCAGGAGGGGGGAGGAGGGGGCAGTAGTCACCGGCAGTGGTAGTAGACAGAATGCCGAGCACAGATCTCCCTGTTAACAAGAGTACTTAATGCTACCTTAAGAGCCGTTAGTGCCTGGGTCAATTAGGACTTTCTCTTTGTCGGATTGGCCGCAGGGCCCCATAAACAGATGGAGGTAAACCCCGACGCGGGCGTCACCTAGCGTCTAAACAATGGGAAGGCGTACCCTTGGGAAATGTGACGGCTACCAGCTGGTGTAAGCTGTGACACTTCATATAATTGCTTTGTCTCATTGACGTCTTCACTGCCAAAGGGTCATACTATGTGGCTATGCGCAACTTGCCGTCTCTGTATCAGCAGCATGTGCTATACGATCTCTGGTATCAGTCACTGCGGTACACACAGTGCACTGTATCAACCTATACCAGCCATTTGGTTCCGGTTATGTTTTGAACATGAGAGTCAAACTTGGGGTTCAGAGTGAATTTCATCGTTCAGGGCATGACTAATTATGTGGATCAGGGATCAGGGATCAGAGGTCAGGGTGATCCCTGCATGTTGGTTACGATAAGCCATTGAGTCCAGAGTGGGGGTCAATATGGGGGGGGGGTGAGAATCAGACATGGGGTCAAGAAAAAGAACGTTGTGGGTCCGGGTAAATTCCTGCGGGGCACGGCAGGCCAATGTGTATTATGTAGGTCAGGATGATATCCGTGGCATTAAAACATTGGTGCATTACTAGGCGGTAGCGGTTTAGCCGCCCAGTCCATGTGGGTAACCGTAAACCACACGGGTCTGGGTCAGTGCAGCCAGGGCAGCCATCTGGGTCAAGTGAAGACTTGTCGTGTGGGGAGAGGTGTGTGGGTCAAGGTTAACCCAGGTCCGTAGAGGTCAACCTTGTTTATTATATCTAGGATAGCCACATGGACATACCTGGCCGGCGGGAGTCGAGCGTGGCTATGTGAGGGAGGGGGCAGGCAGGAGGATACTGGTTGTGTGTGGGCGATGGGAGGGGAGGGCCACTGAGGTGGACGAGGGGTGGTGGGTGGGTGGGGGGGGGGGGGGGGTAGATGAGGCGCTAATGGTGTAGCCGCTGGTTCCGCCTCAGGCGAGCCGATCACCTTACCAAACAGCCCTGCTGGCGGGGATCTTCCAACCCTCCCCTGGAGCCATTAGTCAATCATCTCGCCGGACCTCACCCATGTCATAATTAAAGACACCGGGGAGGAGGGAGGCTCTCCGGATCGGGCCGTCCGGATCCACCCCACAGTGAGTGAGTGGCCGAGCGTTCCTAACACGCCGCCGACGCCGCCGGAAGGAGCTAGCGCCTACCCGGGCCGACCCACATACCCCACCCCACCCCCACCCCCCACCCCGGGGATGCTGGTGATCAGAGGGACCCCTTCCACATTCCAGGCAGCCAGGAGGTGTAACCTTCGTAGCCAGCCACCCAGCGTCCAGCGCCCGGCGCCCGGCGAGAACTAACACGTGCTTCCTACTTCCCGGGCCAAGCCAAGCATCGCTCAGGAAGAAAAACAAGGCATAAAGCTGGCAAGTACAATCACCAGGGTATGACCATCACTTCAACCCCATCCATCAACGCGGAGACACAGTCCATACATAACCAGGGGGATCCGGAGTAAGTGGGAGGGACTGCCTCACGCTATTTCTGGCTTCACAGGCGGACAATGCATCCTGATGTGCCCAGTCTTACATCTATTCATGCTTTAACGCACCAGTTATCGTTGAAACGACCGCACATTACATCAAGTCCTATCGGCAAAGACCATCCAGGGGGCGGGGAGGGGTGGAGGGGCGGAGGGCGAAGTGGAGGGGGCAAGGGGCGGGGGGGGGGGAGGGGGGTGCAGGGGCGAGGAATAATCGATGTCGTTTGGCCACAAGCGCAGCACCAGAGTGAACCTGGCCGACTTTATCGCGTCACCGCTGCCATGGTGATAACAGTGGATTGCGCTCTCACCCGAAACATCATCGTCATCACTGTTTATAAATATTATCAAACGACGCTTCGTGAAATGTGGCATCATGGTCGTTAACGCCAAAAGATAAAATCACATCACCAAATGCTGCAGTAATTTAATCTACCGAGGTCGGGTAGGGGAGGAGGGTGGGGTGGGGTAAGGGGTGGGGGGGGGTGGCAGGCCGATTTATAACGACACTTCTGTTGTCGCAATAACATCTGTATCGAGTGGTATTAGAACAAAACTATCGTCTTTACGTGGACCCTATGGGGCGAGCATGCAAAGGACGAGGTGGTGGGAGGTGTATGGGGAGGGGGGGGGGGGGTGACGTTTTTCGATATCTTTCAATCTGTGACTACGCAGTAACTAAAATACTAAAGCACATCTAATACGTCCCCGAAAATTTTCCGACATCCTTTTCTAGCATCAGACACTGTATCAACATTCCGTCTGTATGATAGGCCCACTACTGGTATACCCGCCACAGACCCAGCTGGTTGGACTGAGCCACCGGCCAACATGTCAAGGGTTCGGGCCATCAAGGAAGTTGTAAAAAAAAAGTAACTAATTTACAAGATATTGCCTTACTAACGAACTCCCAGGCGGGACGTAGACCCCTACCACCCTGTCACGTATTTGTATAGCATTGTGGGACCGGTAATAATCAAGCAGTCAGACGAGTAAAGTAAAGTCAATCGCCCACGAATAGTATAGTAAATGGTAGAAGAGAGTCATACGTGAGCTATTTTGAAACGATGGTTCGCTTAAAGCTGCTTGTCCAGCTTCTCCCGCCAAATCTGAGCCCAGGCGAAATATATATCACAATTTGCAGAAAACAAACCTCATAAACGTCGCCATTTTGGCTGTGATATGGCAGACGTGTCTATAGGGCTGTACAGTCACTTCGGGATCTTATCGAGACCCCACGAGACAGGGATACCTATGCTCTACGGCAATGCCTAGCATCAACGGCCTGTACGTGCTGCCTACCTTCCGGTTGTTTGCCTTCACTCGCCTCACACAGAAGATCGGCTAAAGCTGTCCTTGGAAGCACAAATAACCACTGAAGTTATGTGCATATCCGAATTATAACCATCCCAGTAGATTTATGTAATGTATTAGCGGTTAGGCAGTTGATAAACCAGAATGCGGTTGTCTCATGAGTGACTGTCAGCGTCAGGCGATCTAACGTGCTGCGCGGGGTTTTCCATGTCGTATGACGTAATAATCATCATGACGCGCGTCTGCGCGCGGTATCTATGGTTACGTAACAACGCTCCTTATATGGACTGAGCAGGTGAGGACAATGGTGCTCCGTTTGTCGTAGAACTGTAAACATCGATGATTTGGCTCAAAATACAACGCTTCCAACAGTCTCATCGAACGGACCACATGCATTATGGAGAGATAAATGTCTTATCTTGAATTATATTATGATTTTATAGTTAGCCATGCCTGGACCAAAGCAAACAAAAAATAGTTTCACACCCACTCGATTCTTCAAGGACAAACCGCGCAGCCGGCCGGTTCCCAACACTAAAACGTTGACTACAATGAATGCGAGTCACGCAGTTGCAGCAAGGCACCAGCCTGATGCGCACTCGTTCTAAGAGTACGTGTTTTTTTGTTGGTCCCCAACAGATCTAAACCGGAAATAGAACCCGCGAGAACTGTACAGCCCTATCCCGGGACACCGCGGAACTCTGTCGCGGCACTGCTACTTATAACAAAGCATCGCGAAGCGCTAATGCTGATGACGTTAACCAAGTAAGTTAAGAACCTCTGGTTAATTGATATAACGGGCAAGGCTAGAGAATCCATTCTCTAGCAGTCTGGCATGCGTGGAATATAAACTAAAGAAATTTTGCATGATTTAAGGACTGATTCTTATTTGTATTTTGACCTAAGCTTATTTAGTTTGGGCCGGAAAGAGCGCGATAAGTAAAAATACAGGACGACTATTCCGGAAACAATGCGTAGGCGACCACTGAGTCGCGTTTGCGCCGTAAAATTGACTAGATCTACAGCCATACATATATTCTCCCCGCCAGGTGATGCCTGGGAGGAAGCGACCCCTTCGACATATTATTGTAGTTATACCCACAATCCCCAACCCCCCACCAGGACAACTCCTGAGATCACACTACGGATGCCCGCTCGCTGCCTTGGGTCTGTTTTCCTAGCGCGGTTTGCCACACGGGGTGACGCCATGGACCTCCCCCCCCCCCTCCCCCCTCCCCCCGCTGAACCTTCGCCGGGAGCGATGCAACAGGAAGGAAAAGTGCCTTTCCATCAGAGCCAGGGCACCAACAGGAAACATCCCTAAACCAAACAACACCTGCTGAAACGAACGACTCGGGTCTGTGTTTTCAATCCCCGTTTCGTGGTTGCCATGGGAACCGACTTGCCGGACTCGCGCACGTGATTTTGTAACTTTCTGGGAAAGATGTTGCCTGGGAAAGCTAACATCCCTTCCTTGTTTCGGCGTGACTTTATCCATCTGTTCCGGGAATTTTTAGCTGGTTCACAAGATTAACCAAATACCATTTTCGGCACAAAAATGGCAACATGATGAATAGTATGGTGGTAACTGGTAGATAGTTCATACTCTGTTGAACCAAATATTTATACTAGAGTAGCAAGGTCTCGCAACACGGCCATTCACAGTTAAAACCGGAACAGACAGGCCTTCCATCTTCCACTCGGGAGCAAGAAGTGTATAATCTGACTGGAGAGGGCACTAATCCCTTGGTCGGTGTATTTCCAGCGCCCCGAGGTTCCTTGGATGTCTCCATCCACCGTTGTTATGGGTTATGGCGACATTCATGTCAAGCCATTGTGACGCCAGATCCACTTCATGTTTTTATTTAGGCTAATTGACGTCATGCCTCTGTCCCGTCTACCTGACGTCATGCATTTGTCTCCTCTACCTGACGTCATGCCTCTGTCCCGTCCACCTGACGTCATGCCATTGTCTCAGCTACTTGACAACATACCTTTGTCCCATCTACCTGACGTCATGCCTTTGTCTCATCTACCTGACGTCACACATTTGTCTCGGCTACCTGACGTCACGCCATTGTCTCGTCTACCTGACGTCACGCCATTGTCTCGTCTACCTGACGTCATACCTTTGTCTAGTCTCCCTCCCCGACATTTATCATGGGTTCGCCTCCATATCAGGATTGTCCCCTAACTGGGGCCAAGGATACCAGGACTCCCCCACGGACACCGTGAGCGCTGTCCCACCAAGCCCCCCCCCCCCCCCCCGCCCCCCGCACTAACCCACCCACCTGCTCGGACAAGCCAGCGACAAGCCGGGCTGACTGATGGGCCCTGTCACGTGGCCTTACAAGGCGGTATAGTGAACCCGGTTAAGCGGGCGATAATAAATCGCCTCGTGCCATATGGGACCAGCCCGAGCTGGCCGGCGAGACGGCAGCGCCCGGCAGACTCCATCTTCTCCTCGTCTCACCGCGCACTGTTTGTATGCAGTCCCAAAAGCGGCACCAATTCACTTCGTCACCCCACATCGGGACCCATCAGCCCCCTTCATTTCGTCGTCACCCCACACCGGCAGTTGTCAAGCCCATCAGCCCCCTTCCTTTCGTCGTCACCCCACACCGGCAGTTGTCAACCCCATCAGCCCCCTTCCTTTCGTCGTCACCCCACACCGGCAGTTGTCAAGCCCATCAGCCCGCTTCCTTTCGTCGTCACCCCACACCGGCAGTTGTCAACCCCATCAGCCCCCTTCCTTTCGTCGTCATCCCACACCGGCAGTTGTCAAGCCCATCAGTCCAAAGACCACAGGCCACAGGTCGTGCGCTCACCATGCGGGAGATGACGTCTCTCTTGGGAATGTCTCTATCCACAGACATGATGGGAGTCCACCGCTTGTAGTCTCCCACACGTGGCGGACACACGGCAATGACTGGTGTGGTGACGACATAGCAGCAAACCGGGGTATACAGGGCATATCAGGCACCTACCTACCTAGGCTACCTATCTGGGGTCAGATATGACTTTTTGTGTCCTCCATAGCCGATGGCCTACTAGTGTTCTTCTTGGTAACAATAGGATTGCACATTGTTACAGCAGGACTTTCTCCTCTAACATTAGGGCAACATACTGCCATGCGCAGACAAGGCGACAAGATACTGATGTGAGCCTTGTTTTGGACGCTTCTATTGTCAGTAGGTAGCAAGAGGCTCGGTGCAGGGCTCGGTGCAGGGCTCTGTGCAGGGCTCGGTGCAGGGCTCGGTGCAGGGCTCGGTGCAGGGCTCGGTGCAGGGCTCGGTGCGGAGACCGTTGACAAGGCAACCGCCCATACATCGCGGACAGCTGTCGTCTGTCCACTTCGGCTCGAGGCCAGCCCAAGCTGGAGTAGAGCAACCCTATTGCCTCACTGTCCCAGGTCATTCACCCGAAGGCATTCACCGCTCTCTCAATAAATTCCTTACTTTAAAGCCTCAGTGAAGAAACGTTGCGTGTGTCTTGATGGAGAGTAGATTGACGGGGGAGCCCATTGCATGCTTAATTACGACGTACGGTTACACTCCTGAAGACATATGGAGTTATATGAAGTTGACATATGAAGTTGACACATGAAGTTATATGGGTCGCAATTTAACTTGTTACCCGCGGAACCTACTTAATGCGTGACAGGAGACGGTGTGACGGGTGAGGTTAACTTTGTAAAAAAACGTTTTTGGCCAGGATTTCTTTCATCGAGGGTAAGTTACTTTTATCAGAGAATATTATATTAAGACACTACTAATGGTAATTCTTTATAAACGAAATGAATCACAACGAATGATGGAAAGGAAAGATGAACTCCTAACACATCTTCGTGCAGGTCATTAATTTGTCGACAAATAGTGTAATAACTGTTTTGTGTCCGTTGATATTCGGGATGGGTTGTTAATAAAGTGGACACGTATAGATTAAAAAACACTCCTGGGACTGCCACACAACTGGGGTCAATATCTGTAGCCGAACAATGACGAAATGTAAAAAATCTGGGGGTTTCGAATATATATGGAATATATTGAAATGTCTCTTTGGCAATAAAAATGTTTTACTTCCTATACTCATCTGAATGTACCTTATCTTTATTGGAAAGTGTGTGATGTAATAGTTTATAGTTTAATCAACGATTAGGACGACATAACCCGTCCTCTTGAATGCTGACTCCCTTTGATTCAGTATCATTTTATTGCATCCGGTGCTCCAGGCTGGATTGATGGAGAGGTCACATCCTAGAGTTGAGTACTGAAGTAACAATGAGGGAATTTGATTTGCACTTCCTACCAGGACCCTGTGATAATTGGACGCCATATCCATGTATACGCAGGTCAAGAAACAGCACAAAACACACCTTGGGAATTGACCCTCGGAGTGGACGGTCTTAGAAGTTGCCAAGTGATCGAAATGGCAGATGGATGAATGGGTGGCTTAGGCCATACATGAGCTAAGGCAGGCCAGGCAACCTCGGGGGATAAAGAAATGAAACATATGCCCTCAGACACCGATGCCAGGGGTCGGAGATCGACCTGGCGTCTCGTCCAAAGACGCCAGGTGGACGTAAAGCAGTCCGCACGGGGTCCAGAGCGGAAGCATTGATGTCGCACAGCGCTAAGGAACCACCAAAGGGAGAGAAATGAACGACATTAATTAATTCCGGAGCCACCCCTCTTGAAGACATGGCGTCGGAAGGCACGCCGGTCGCTAGGATATTACCAAGCCTGGGTTCTCTATGGAGCGGCGGGACCATCTGATGTGCTTTACCATCTGGCGGAAAAACGAATCAATGAAGCGCCAAATGAAAGAAAAGTGTCAATTCAGCTCGAGAACTATGGATTTTGCTTTCCCCCCTCCCCCGCCTCCCACCACCCATAGCAAACCTTCCATATTCCCCACACAAAAGTTACACGTTAGGGATGTAAAAGGCTTGTGTTTTTCGCAGACAAGCGGTCTGGCCGTTGTCGGCCTAGTTAGGGGAAACGACCTGATTAGATGGGAGGCCAGGGTGTCTTAAAGTATTACAAAAGGGCCCATGAGCGTCGAGCAGCCACCGCTAGCGACGCGAGGGGAAAGGCCGCCACAGACAGACACACAGACAGTGCGCCCCCCTTCCTCTCCCTCTCCCCCCCCCCCTCCCCCGGCATCGCCTTGGTAAGTGTCCGCACCCATGACAAGTTTACCAGCCTGACACTACGGCACAAAACTACAAATTCAATTTCCCTTCGGGGGCCCCGGATTAGGCAAAAACCGGGCAGGAATCGTGCCGTGGGAGGACCCAGAGAACAAGAGAAGGACACCATGGGAATCATTGGGAATGCACCCTCTGGGGGAAAGGGAGAGGGAGCAGGGTAGGGACGGGATGGAGGACGTGCTCGGCTGGGTGAGCGGCTGGTCTACGGGAGAAAGGGGTGAGTTGGCAGGCGGTGGTTAGTTAGTTAGTTAGTGGGCGGGATACCAATGGGGTGAGCCCATCAAGCGGCCTGAGCTTTGATCCGGCTAAAAACCAGGGAAAACTAGGGCTGGGCTCGGGCTGGAGCCTCTGACGTGAACCGCCCGGGGACATCGACTTGAAGTCGGCCGGCGCCGGGGGTGGAAGGGGAGGGGGAAATAGGGGGGAGGGGGTGGGGGTGGGATGGGGAGGAGGGCCGAACAGCTGCACCAGAACTAGCCCCACTAAAAGAGGGGGCGGGGGGGGGGGGGGGCACTGGGCTAATACCTCCCCATTTGGCGAGAGAGCTCAACCTGAAATAGGAGACCGGGGACATGGCCAGGCGGGTCGATAGCCTTATCTCCCCGTGTGCAGTGCCCGCCTTTGTGGATGAACTTGACCGCCAGTTTTTGAACCTATGGCCGTCGGAGCTGGATTGGGGGCTATTCGATCATTGGGCTGGGCTTTGCCACCCCTCCCCCCCCCCCCCCACGCCTTTCCCCCACCACCACCCTCATCCACGGTCGAGCAATGGTCACATGGACGAAGACAAATGAACGGCCCACCCATGGTCAGGAAAACCCACCATTCCGCTGACCGGTTGGATTCCACAGTTTAAAGGGTGGAGGCTGTGGCACTCAACAGACCAATAATGAAGAGAAACCCTATTATATTTTATTGCAGCGCCATAATATAGCACGGCGACTGCTCCCGGGCGCTGAAATCACTGTGGACCATGTGCCGCGTTATCTTCGCCTCCCGTTGTGTGACCCACAGAAGCCGCTAAACTACGCAAACGACCATAGAATCCGTTATTTAATGGTGATATAAATCATTAATATAAAAACAAAATTAAGCCATAAAGCGGCGATTTTGATGAGAAGTTCCCCAAACCTGTTTTGCCAAATGTTAGCTTTTTACTCTTCATCAAGTAAATTGTTCCTTTGCTTTGTTCATCTCCATGGGTTGCGCCGCCACGTAGGCCCGCCATGGCCAAAGACAATAAAAACGCCCCTAGCTACACGCTGACAGTGAAACGCGGGATGGCACGGACACGGCGGGGAAGGGGGGGGGGCAGAGAGGAATGGTGGGCGAGAGTGGGCGGAGAGGAGTGGTGGTGGTGGGTGGGGGGGCGGAGAGGAGTGGTGGTGGTGGTGGTGGAGGGCGGGAGGGGGAGGGGGAGGGGGGGGGCAGCTGTGTTCCTATACCATCACCCGGCATTAATCAATACACGCCATCCCTACTCGGTGGAAGTTGGGAGCCGTCTTTTAAATGAGGTTAAGTCATCCGGATGGCATTCTGAATGTCCCGGTGCGAGGCAGCAAACCAGCCAGCCAACTAGACAGGGAACCAGCTCGCCAACGGACCAGGCAGCCAAGCGGCCAACCGACCGGCTAACCGGCTAGTCAGCCAGCCAACCAACCAACCGTACAACCAACTAGCCAGTCAATCTGGGAACCAGAAAAATCAACATGCCCAGCCCAGCCAATCAGCAAGCTTGCCAGCCAGGCAACCGACCAACCAACCAGCCAGTCAATCAGGGAACCAGAAAGTCAACCGGCCCAGCCCAGCCAATCAGCAAGCTTGCTTGCCAGCCAGGCAACCGACCAGCCAGTCAATCAGGGAACCAGAAAGTCAACCTGCCCAGCCCAGCCAATCACCAAGCTTGCCAGCCAGGCAACCGACCAACTAACCAGCCAGTCAATCAGGAAACCAGAAAGTCAACCTGCTCAGCCCAGCCAATCAGCAAGCTTGCCAGCCAGGCAACCGTCTAAACCATCCACCCAGTCAATCAAGGAACCAGAAAATCAACCTGCCCAGCCCAGCCAATCAGCAAGCTTGCCAGCCAGGCAACCGTCCAACCAACCAGCCAACCAGCCCGTCAATCAGGAAACCAGAAAATCAACCTGTATAGCCGTGTAAGATATTAAATACATCCTTCGTGAGCTGGTCTGCAAGTCACCAGGACTCAGGACACGGGACAAGAGAGTGGCAGAACAAGGCCACCACACATCCCGGTATGGATGAAGGCGACGGCGCGAGCGAATTAAAGTGACAGCCCACTGAGAAATTACCAGTTGACCAGTCCCATGTCTTTCTTTAATTAAGTTTGCACCTCCCTGTGTCATATGAAGGCTACAGACTGTACAATAGCGCAATAGTGCAGTTGACAGCCTCACCTCCCTCCACCCTCTCCCATACTGTAATTACCGCTGCCAGATTTTCCCGAATAAAATACTCCGCTCATAAGGAAAGCATTAAGCCGAACAAAAGTACACACTGACGCTGGCGATTCCTCGGCAGCAGTGCGAAGCAATCGAACATGGACATACATGTATTCAGCAACGAAATACGAACTAGAATGTTATATAAAATCTTCATAGCTATGCTGTTTTGAATCAACGTCAACAGTTAATGTCGAGCCTGAATTTGTATAATCTATTGAATTTCTACCATATTTTTGTTAAGTTTAGCAAGAGGAATTCGCATAGGCAGTGTACCTCTTTTTCAATTGCCAATAAAAATATGTTGTAAATTAATTGTCAACAGTTATTTATTCGACGTTAGCGAAGGAGTATGTCATTGCCAGCATAACAGCACACGTACTCAACACATCTGGAGGCATATGCACGTTCGCTACTTGTACGTTAACCTACATCATTTATCGCACAACATCTAGCAGCCATAATCTGACGACAGCTCAAAATGTTTTCTCCAGTTTCTAGGCGTGATAAAACTAGCGAAGTAACTAGTGTTAGCGGGATAATTAATACCAGACTCCTGCAACGCCTGACCAGAACCGCCAAATAACAGCACCAACCACTCTGCCCGCGGACAACAGCGATGGACCATTACATTCCGCCTCGGGACTCACCAAAACCTCGCCCCAGACGGCACAGTCCACCCGCGAGCCTGGATTAACCAATCACCGCTCCGATATCCGAGTCTCGCGAGACCCTCTACCGCCTTCCGGTGTTGTCAGACAGGTCTTTAAGGGCCGCACTCGGCGTCGTATTTAAACAAAAAACACATGGCCACGACTTACTAGAATTACGCTAAAGAGAAAACTATACGTAGGTTTTTCTCTCTAGGTCTGAATGGGAAAGACGATTTACCGACTTACACGCCGTCAACATGTTTTTAACCACATCTAAATCTGATGCGGCGCCGTAATGTTGAGCAGCATAGCTAGACACACTAAAGCATGAATTGGCTGTTACACGTAGGTCTGTAGGTTGTAGAGGTTTACGTGTCGCTTGTATCTCTTATTCCCTTCACTAGGTTAACCCTTGCATGGTGTATATATATATTAACGTCCGTTATATACTCTGTTGATTCACTGATATTTGTACTCGTTTAACCCATAACAAGCGCGTAACCACGATGTTGAAAAGGTACGCGTGTTGGGGCCCCCGGGTAGGTCCCCCGGGTCGGTCCACTGTGGTGAGGAGGTAGGAGGGGGTCCATAAAAAATTGGAAGGGTCCAACACAAAAGGTGGTCCACTCCGAAAACGCGGGTCGATCTAAGATGGCGCAAACTGTATTGCAAAAGGGCGTCCCCGCTCACAAAAACGGGGGGGGGGGGACATCCGTCCTTCATTCATGCTTCATTGCATGTATTTTAATTAAAACCGAACCGCAAACTTACCTCCAATAGACGGCGATCAAAACAGTTCTGCTATCGCTCAGTGATGATGCGTAAAGACGGAGCGTTATCGTTTGTCTCGATCCCCGGCAATATCTTTGCCCCCAGTCACTCGGGACTCGCCAAGAGGGATCTTCAGCGTCCCTTCTGTATCTGAGACAGCCGAGGGGGTAGGAGGCTTCAACACGACAGCGTGGGTTGTGGGGTCCGGTCGCTTCTGGCGAATTATCACTGACACGCTGTGAGACAAAGCTCCGGGCCAGCGAGACAAGTGGCGGTGAGGGAGTCGGTAGGACGGCCCTGTGTGATGTGATGTGGGTCATGGGCTGCTACAGACCGTCGTCTCGGGCCTGCCGCTGCCGCTGCCGCTGCTGGTGGTGGGAGGTCCACCCTGGCGTCCCGCCTGTCAGCGCCCACAGCCGCCGTGGGGCAGGCTCTGGCCGGGAGACGGAGGGAATAGAAGAGGTAAAGTCCTGCCTAAGGACTCCCTAATATACAGCCAGCTGACGTCCCCCGCCCCAGCCCCTCCTGCTATCCCACCACCATTCTGCCCGTCAGTTCAAGTACTCCGTACCCCCCTGCCTCCCCCATTTTGTAATCCTCCACTTAAAGCCTCGTTTTATGAGTCGCTTCACCTCTTCCGAAAACGGGCTCGCGATCGTCCCCACCTCCACCCCCACCCCCACCTTCCTTCTCCTCAGTCCCCACTGGGGTACCTACTTCAGCCACACTGTCAGCCACACCAACAATCGTCACCTACCCAACTCCTACCCCCACCACAACCACCTTCCCCGAGCTCCCCTCCACCACCCACATACCTGTCGCTGAAAAACCTCACCGCTGTACAACCATAGAAGAATTTCTTTCCAACCACTCTGCCCCTACCCCTCCTACCCCCCTGTCCTCACCCCCCGCCAACCACCGACCCCGTACCCACACATACACGTAGTGCTTGACGCGTCCCCCCCCCCTTCCCTCCGGAGAGCGGGTAACACAGTCCCCCAGGGATCGCCACTTTGTAACTGGGCCCCTTGATGTCAAAACCGGGCCCAAGGTCAAGAACAATACGAGAGCCCCCCACTTGTGCAATGTCGCGCTCCGCTTGTCCAATAACTTTTAAAATGGTGGGTTCTGGACCTTTTTCTCCACAGCCCTGTGAGCTTGTGTTATTAGATAAATTTATCGGTGAGAGGGAACGACAGACCGACCAGGACGTAACACTGTAACCTTGGTGCATCTATCGCGCGTGGACCTTATTTTGACCTTTGACCTTCGGATCCTTGACAGACTTGACCTGACCCAGATCTATCTATATTTGCCCTTTATTTACAAGGTATTACATCAAGCTCCTCGCACGGTGGCGCTACGCAAGCTCCGCTTTTACCGCTGCTGTCGGCCGGGGGCGAATTTCAAGATTCTTGAAAAACTATCAAATCAGCTGAAATTTCCTGCAACATTGTAGTTTTCAACAATTAAGCATAAAAATAACGAGCTTTGCGTATTTAATACAACAAAACGCATCTTGTACCCTTTCGAGATTATAATTGTGACAGAACTCTTTCTTTTCATAACCTGATTTCATGCGTTATTAGGCTTCGGCTGGGTCCCAGCACTAATTTGTAGAAATGCGCGACGCATTTTTCCTGTCAATCTGCGCAGCGCCGCCCTGCCGAGCGAGTGTGAAAATGCATTCAGGACGTAGGCGACAACAGAGATATAATGGAGCCCTAGCGGAGTGAGTCGAAGGCAGAGAGTGTGTATTACATTAGACATGCATGGAATAGAACGAAAACCTTCCTGCTTGTTTTGCTCTCTCTGTGAGTAATATCTCCACCATAAGCAAACTATTCTCCCGTGATACTTCGCCCACAAACAATTTTGCTTTGAAGTATTATGTCTACTACAAATAATTTTCCTTGAAGTAAAATATCCACCATAAATAATTCTTTCTTCAAGTGATATCCCGACCCGCCACAACAATCTTCTTTCGTGTGATATGCCCACCACAAACAATCTTCCTTCGAGTGGTGACGCCACCACAAACAATCTGGCACGTCAGAGAAACCCTTGATCCGTTCCTGTCCCGGTGCCTGTTGCCAATATGACAGCACCGCTCTCTGAGTAAAATATGACAGCACTGCTCTCTGAGTACAATATGACAGCACCGCTCTCTGAGTACAGTCTCTGTGTGCCCCGCAAGCTCAGGTGAAATCTTAATACGCTCCAGACTTCACTTTTTTCCATTCTCGCCGCGCGAAGGCGTGTGACTGCCCCAGAACGTGCCCCCGAGAAGGTTCAGCACGACCCTTGTCGCCAACCACAACTCTCTCAGCCATTAATAAGAAACCTCATCTGTGCGTGGGGACACCAGAGCCAGGCTGGCGCACAGCATGCCAGGCTGAGTCGCTGGACATAAAAAGTCATAATTGCCGAGCGACATAAAGCAGAAGTTATGATTTCAACGGCTGTTTGTGGTCTGTGGATTCCCACAGCTTCCGCCTGTCCACAGCTCCATTTGGGAGCTGACGTTAAGCGTCACGACACAGGGGGGAGCCGTTAATCAGACACACCTCCAGGATACATTAACCCACTTCAAAGACCAAGTCTCTCTTTTATAATAAAGACAAGAGGCTGGAGCAGCAAACATCGGTAAAAAAAATACACCTAAATGTTGGGGATAGCCGCACGTTCCTCCAGATCACCTTATTGCAACTCAATCAAGACCGGTGCAAAGGGAAACAACGTGAATTTGGCAAACCGAAATAAATCATCGACAACATTACCGACACAGGACAGGACAGGTGTCGAATGCTTAGAAGGTAAAACACTACTTGAACGCCGATGAAAAAGGCACAAAAACCGTCGTTCCGGAAGACAAATTCATCAGGAGAGCAGGAAATGATTATTTTCAAAGGCAAAGACCGCGCGTACCAGTGTGGATAAGGTCAGACAAGTTCAGACAGGTCAATGTTGTTGGAACGCATTCTACTATATCATACTGCGAAGGGCCGCCCTCTGCCATGAGCCTAGGTTTGAGGGGCGCCACCTCGCGGCGAGTCTGGCGAAAGTCACCGGAAATGAATGTGTGACGTCACAACGATACCGAAGCATTATACCGGAAATGGATGTCTAGCCAAGCGGTCTTCCGAAGCATCATAAAACCATCAAGTATTGGATTCTGCTACTTCCGCGTAAACACTTCAAGGCATTTACGTATATATATACATACATATGTATACATTGCAAATGGTGAAACAACAACATAAATGGGTATCGATGAGGATCGAAACAGCATTTCACAAATCTGTGACCAAGAAAAGAACGGTTGCCATAAAACACCACCGGTGTGACATGCGGAAGTGCCCCGCAAGTCGCAGTTGTCTCCCTTACATAAGATACGTGATATTTAGAATGTCCACGCTCCATGTCTTCGTACGGTGCCATTATGGTGGATACCGGGAGGGGGGGGGCGGGGGTGTGGATCTCCGCATTGGGGCGATCTAGCATACCAAACCCGCATACCCGGCACTTGACCAGCCGAACAGGCCCAGAAGGTGACCTTGAAGAATGTGGTCCCTGCGTTAGTAGGCGACGTTTACGTTCGTAAATCAAGGTCAAGAAGCGAAAACAGCGTGTAAGTTCGGAGCGTCGCCACCTGGGACAGGTTTATGCGTGGGCGGGCTCCTACACCGACGTACCCACCCACCCATTGGATTTCCCGAGATATGCCGCAATGTGCGAAAATCTGGCCATGCCCTATCCCCCACCCCTCTACATACACCTAAACGATTAAACATTCTTCGATGAAAGTTCGATTGAATACGTAACTGGTATACTGAACGCCCCCCCCCCCCCACCCCACCCCCTCGCCTCTTAATTACTCAGGTCGGTATGCCGCAAGAGGTGCAGAGACAGACAACAACGACTTGTCATCAGAACGACAAGGGCTGAGGACCTGATGGGGCTGGCTCCTTCCAGCACCACTTGATTACGGCGAGGTTCCGCAGTGGTATCTGCGTAATGTTACGCCAGAGACCTTGGTATAAACATAACCTAAACTCGGTAAAGTGTTCCCGGACTCTCAATGTAGCAGGCGCTGTGGCAGGTGGTGGGTAGGATATATACCTAACATGAACCTAGTCAATATGTACCGGTACTACAAACCTCAAGGCCACAGAAGTATCCAGCTAGAGTTTTGTAGTCTCAGCCGTTCTATTGTGTTTAATACTGAGGTCTTGTTATCCGCCATATATATATATATATATATATATATAAGCTCCTGATGTAATTCTATTCATCATATTACCATATTAATGCTTTGATTATTTGGCCAAGATATTATATTTATCGAGTAATTTGAGCGACCCTTGCCACTCAATGTTGATGTCATTTTTACTTTGCTGCAATGTTGCTGTTGCCCACGCTAGGGTTAAGTCTTTAAACACTAAATGTATGCATTATGATATCTTCATATTTGGGACTAAAAAAAATAGACCAGCAACATATGTTCATCACTCAGTTGATACAAATTCAAGAAGCCAAACAGACAGGAGATGTACCAATCCTGAATAAAACAATTCTTCATCTTTTATTTAGTGCACACTGTATAGATTGATATTTAAATTAGTAAAAGTATCATTTCTATTTGAAACATTGAAATATTTCTCAGGGGAACAATGACAGGAGTCTAGTATTGGGGTTTTAGACCATTTGTGTGCATATGAGTAACACCAGTATTTTGAGACAGCTACGCAAGTGTGCTTACATGCTGTCCTATATATACATATTGTGATAGAAAATTGTGATATATGTAAAGTCAATTATGTTGGTTAAAGCTACTCATTTTGCAATACATTGTTTGCTCTCATCAGTGAGTCAGTAGAGAGCAGGCAAGCAATCTTTATGACCGTGCAAAATAAATTTGGTTGGTTTATACATACCACTAGGCAAATTGTGCATATCTTAACATATTACACTTGCTAATAGAAACCATCCTCTGAGATTATCTTAAGACATGGTTTGAAATTAGTGCATACATTGATACACTGGTTGAACATCATTCAGCGTCTGCAGCTGCTATGGTAGAGATATAATCTTTTTATATGGGTACTTAGCACAGTCTGACTTAAGAGTATCCATTGAATTTGGCCCTGTAGTTGATTTTGGTACTGTGACCTCGGGCCCTATTTCAGAATTATCAGCAGGTATCCTGCATATTAGAAAATAATATACAGGAAAATAGAAAATACAAGCTTAATGCAGCTCTGTAACATGGCCCACCAGCCACAAAGCGAACCAGAGGGCCATGGATAATACATTTGTATGTTAGTAAAAAAAAGTATACTGTTGTCAGTCATTATTTGATATTAGAAAAGATAATTACAGATTAAAGTTGTTGATATATTGCTCCTGGCCATTTTGGTCTGGCCGTTTCATTTTTTCTCCTATCATGTCAACCCCTTCCCCCCTCCCTCTGGTGCTTGGGGTTCCTGTTAATCAACACACAAGTGGCCAAAGTTACGGTGCCGAATTCAACAAGGCCCAAGCCTTGGGCCAAGGTCTGAGAGGCTGAATTGACCCGGTCCACATATGCTGTAGCCGCCAATCTACCTGGCCATGGATTGATTAGGCTACCAGAGAAGGTAGGTGATGAAGAGAAGAGGGGGAGGGGGGTCCAGAGATTAGCAGGATTAAAAACAGGAGGCAGGCAGGGTGTTGTGTAATCATGCATAGGAGCCTCAATCGTAGGTGGGTGGGGCTGGAGGAAAAGGGGGCTGGCTACACCTTATGACATATTTTATGATATATAGGTGTACCGGCCCCCTTCCCTGCCCCACCCACCCAGGACTGAAGCATCTGTGATGTGAATCATGCTAACCGTGTATTGTTATTTCAGGATGTAAAGTGGAAGACCTGACAATCAAGTTGAAATTAATGCCATGGATAGTATGCCAGGGATTATATACTGTTATTTTACCACTACCCTCCTCCAGCGGCCAAATCAATCAGCGGCCATGGTACATGTATACTATGGACTACATTCCACATATCCACAGTCAGAGAGATGTAAGCGAGCAGTGACGGTTCGCAGTGACAGTGGGCGCATTTCTTTGGGCCAGACTTAGTATCCCGCCCCAGGCCTGCAATACGTGACAGGGAACTTCCAAGTTTGCCGACAGGGATATGCCTATTCCAATGAAATGCACACACCGTTCACATCTGGTACACGTTAGGGCACTGGAACCAACCTTCTCTCATCACCTTTCAATCAGCCACCATCTTCTCCCAAATGTCCCGTACTGTTTTGAACAGGGCAAATCGGCATTACCGAATGGATGCTCGCGCACCCATATCCGGGTGAAAGAAGTGTCAGGCGGTGAACCGATACGTAATGTGCATATTCGCTCCACCGTAGGGATACACCTGGGTTACCAAGTTACCAAAGAAATGCGCCCAGCGAAGTGGCCCAGTCTGGCAATGTTCACCTGTTCACACTGTGAGTGTGACAGTTGCAGGCTAAACTTTAGTCTTTAAATTTAAGTTAAATTTAAAGTTTGTCAGTTCAATCAAACTCAAAGGCTTGTTTTCACATTGACTGTCGGGACGATTTACCTTAATAAAGATGCCATTCGGTGTCTTCTTGCTTTACCGTGGTGACAGAGCCATGTGCGCCCATCAACAGCATTATTTTAATTTAAAAACCGTCGAACGCCAAAGCATTGACTGAGATAGGTCTCCGGACTTCACCGGAAGTGAAATTTTGTGCAGATTTTGTTTTGATGGCCGCTCACAACCACGAAAATGATGACGCGAAAAGTTTATGCGAAAGTTCACCACTAAATTGGCATCCTTGTGCGTTCCACTATCACCAATAAATATAAAAAGGAAACACTATCCACAAATTTATCTGGGTCCGTCATATGGAAAGAGTAAGAAGAACATGGAAGTTAGACGTTGGACGGTTGGTGTCCAGTTATGATCAAAGTGCGAGGGAGGTCAATCATAACGCGCTAGATATCTTTATGTTGTTCAATATATATTATTTTTGAGGGTCTTACAATGCTTCGTTGGACCATTAGTAGACCTCCGCTTCGTTAATAACAATGAACAAAATTGTGCCCCGTGTTAAATATGAAGGCAAAGTATGAACTTTTGACAGGGGAGAAGCGTCAAATTGAAGAATGCGTGTCTAATGCAGGTTTTCGAGACTTACATACGCCCACAAATCGTCATATTGTTTCAAAATTTGCAGAAATCCTGTAGATATTACTCATAAACAGTGCTCTGCCCTTGCGTGACATCAGACGTGGGATTATGGAAGGGATACATTTTGAAAAAAAAATGGTTGCAAAATGTATACAAGAGAAAATATTTACAAACAGCAGACGGCACATATTAAACGCGATAGTGCAGAACGCCAAAATTCAATTGAGAACGAAACAACTCCTAAAAATAGTTACAATTTCTTTAATAATAGTCAATTATATACAAGTTTTACAGTGAAGCAACAGAGCAGCGAGACCTCGACGAGAAAAGTACTGCCCTCGTGCATGCATATTGCGGCGGAACCGGAAGGGTCAAACAAGTAGCTGAGGATAAGGAGGTCAACGTATTGGATGAATCGAGCGGATTTACCCTTAGCCATGGCTCATTATTTGGCCCATATTTTTGATGAATCTCATCGGTTGGAAGCTGGCTGCCCTCTTTTTTGGTTTATTAAGGGATTCACCGACCGGTGTTCTCAAAACCAGACCGGTCGGCAGCTTGGACATTCCGTTGCGGAGAAATGTTTACAACAGCCTGCCTAATTGGTAGCAAAAAAAAAAATACAACTGATGGAGCAATCTAAATATTGATGCTATAGGCATTCCGCTGACCACGTGCTTTCACCATATCGAGATAAACAAAGCGCGCGGTGCATTGCATGGTGGGGGTACCGAGGGATGCGGCTTCAGGGCTCTGGGCGGGAAAACGTCGTGAGTATGGTGTCAGAAGTAGTGGCACGCAGGCGGTGGCCATTTTGAATACACCCGGCAAGTAGAGGACGCGCATGGGGGTTGAAGTTCGACCAGTGAACGGACGGGAGTCGTCTGCCTGTGAGGGCACACGTCTGACACCTTACACTCTTAACGGACTCTCCCACAAAACAAACAAATCCATGTACGTAACACACACCAAATCGCGATCCATCGCTATCAACAAACAAGAGACTTCTTCAGGCGACAGAACGTACGAGAAGACGTCGGCATACAAGAGTGTTGCAAGAGTTCATGGCTTTGCACACCCAAGTCTGACAGGGCACTAGTACTAGTATACTGGATCCACCCCTCTCACGCACAACGAGACACCACAACTAACTGCCAATTATCATATATTTTCGTCGTAACTCAAAATGAGGTGCTCGGCCATAAGGAGGTAACCAACTGACTGGTCATCGCACATGTTGGCTATAGATAAGAGGAAACGACAAATTGGCGGCTTCTATCCACTGTACAGACTACAACCAGACCTCGGGTCGTACATCGTATATCTCATGAGAATCCCAACGATTCGTCATTAACAAGGTGAAGATTTGATGCAAGCCACAGACAGGATAACCACCCATGCAAATCCTTCTCAAAATTAAGCAGTTCAACAATACTAGTCTTTTGAAAACTCTTGACTCAAAGCACGACGCATGCAGAGGTTCAAACAGATTACAGTTACTTCTGCATACAACTTAAATTGTACATAGTAAACGATTTACACAGGAATTAAACTAGATCTAGCCGCAGCAGTTCCAATGGGAACAGTGCGGACTCACATGATGCACGTAAACCGCATGGCACACAACCGAAACATATTGTATTCAGACCCCTACTACCGGGTCCGGCTCAGACTTCCACTATCCTCATATACCGTAACACTCGATGAAACGCAAACAAAACCACCTCAGTTTCTATCACGCCAGACATTTTCCAGTCATGAAAAATCGTAATCACTGATCAATATCAAAATAGCTTACGGTATCATTAATCAATAAGCTTCGAGTCAGACTTCAAACTCCAATTTTGGCTAAAATATTATTTGTAACTAAGGTAACACCGCGTACGCGTTTCATGATATGAAAGACGTCAGTCTTTCTCTTAAGCACCGTTTGAATTCCACCACTTTTCACAACTGCCTCTAAAGTACTTCCATGGAAACGACTCACACAAATACAAAGAAATAAGATCTTAAAGGGGAGCACTATCCGTTGGTGTTAACAGAGCGGAGGACATGCTCATTTCATAAGTAACACTTGGCGCTACTAGAAAGGGGATGTCTTCAACGGGTTGACAAGTCCTTCGGCTTTTTCAAGGGAAGATCTCAGCACTCGTTGGGGAGAGTTTTCATGGGTTGGCAGAGCAACAAATGTTGTCTTTTGATGGTAAGGTATCCCTTCCAGCTGCCAAGTACCACTTGTCGCTTGTGTAAATCTGGTGGATCTGGGCAGCGGCGAGTCATGCAGAAGGTAGACGGAGAAAAGAGAAGTTTCGCGGCGAGGAAGGTCTACGGAGCTCGCAGCAAGGCAGTTAGATATCAAGTCCCAGGGGGAGGTAAGAGATGCATAAGTTTATCCTGTGTTATACGACGAAGCGGTTTTTTGCCGATGAACCAGATTTGCTCATCGTGTCCGTGTGAGCCTGAAAAGAATACAAAAAAATATATATAATAATGTTGCATTTGTGCGTAACTTTCATGCCAACATTGTGACTACAATATAAATTCTAGATTACCGGTAGTCATTTGTAGTTAAATTACGACCGTCGTAGCTAATATTTGCATAATAATTGAATGATATCACTCACAGCTTCATTTTTTCATCATAAATGTATTGAATTAGTTACCGGTATGTACTTATTATACTAATGTATACATACCTGATATCCTATGATAATGTCACGTGGTACATTTAACCTCTCCTTGAGAGTCTTGCTAAAAGGGAGAAATGAAAGGAAGATATGGACATCCCGATTAAAATTACGTTCAACATATGACAAAAGCATTTCAGCAAAAATTAGCGAAGCTTAAACAGACCATGGTAAATTTTAAGATATCAGTATACCGTTAGTAAAAATAGTGTTCCCTATCCCGCTAAATTATGTACCATGTCATAGAAGTGTGCATGTTCCTTTGAGTCACTGTTGCCTGCAAAAACATCAATTCTTTGCAAATGTTTCACAGAATCTTAAGCACAAACTAATGGAAAATAATTAATTGACACTATAACACACTTCGTGAGTGCTCTGGCCACCTGAGAGCCTAACGGCACGCGGATCGGTGGTTCGCGCCCCGCTGTGGTCATGTCTGTGCGGTCGCCGGATAAAGAACCCATGTCTTTCTTCGCAAAGAGTACGGGGTTACCCCCGGGGACATGGCTCCACTCTCCCTTCCTTCTCCCATTGACGCGATATGACCAAAAGTGGTTAAAGCGTCCTGGATAACCAACCAACCTATAACACACTTTTTAATCTTCGTTAGAACGCCCTAACTGTAGTTCTCCCAACACATGTTTGCAGTGCTGCGTGAAACACGACTACTTACCCAATTCTCATAGTTGCATCGTTTTTCGTAGAATCCTTGGTCCACACACCAAGTTTGTCGCCCTTATTCCGGATGTTAACTACTGCTCCACATAGATCATCACTCTGTTCTTCAAAGGCCTCACCAATGAGACATAATAACTGAAAAATGGCAAAGTACTCGGGTCAACACGACACTACAGAACCAAAAGGTATCTCAACCAAAACTACCCTCAAGCTCAGTCTATCAGTCTTATCGTAGAACAGGTTCTATCACAGGAAGAGCAATCATTTAGGAGCCACCATAGCTATGAGGTGACCAATTAGTTAATGATCTTTTCTTCGAATTTGTGAAAGCTGCTATTGTGTCTTCTTGAACTTCACTTACTGTTTCAAGCCAGAATGTGTCAAGTTCAATGTGTCGCCTCCTCTTGTCCAGGTTGATGAGCCACCTGCCTCCCCGTTTATTCCGCTCATCTTCCCACATGGGTTTGATTCCATCCTGCAAAATAGCCATATAATTTAATGCCAGTGATAACGAGGCGAGAGCTTAGAGTTCATCAGTCAGGCCATCAACAAAAAGGATGCAGTCAAGAGTCAATTATTTCACCACATGGCTGGTCAGCAGAGCACCCTCGGTACAGTGTATCTGATTTTTCACTGAGATCAAAGTTAATATTAATGCATTAAAAGGGCATATAGACAACGCTGTACATAGTTGCTGGATTAGTGACCAAATGGACAAAATTTGCATTTGAAATTTCTTTGCATTAAGGTCGACAGCGGGTGGGGGTCATATCATTGTCTTGGACAGACTTTTTTTTCTCTAAATCGATTTTGTAAATGGATTTACTTGAAATTTTACCAAAAAATATTCCAGTCATTTGTGTTAAATTGGCTTTAATGGCAGTCAATGGAAAAATGTTTTTAAATGTTTGTTAAAGCTTTTTGCAGCCCAAAAGACTGCCTTTTAAAGCTTAGCATCATGTTGCATACATAAATAGCAAAACACAGATGTGTTACTGAACCAAATTTGGCTCTATATGCAATAATAGGCTAGGCCAAAAATGCAGAATGATCACGTTATACAATCACTGAAGAGTTTGAATATTTGCTTGTAATACATAAAATACATGTAAGTTTGGTAGAGGAACTAATACTTGATGTGAAATGGTACGCTATTGGTTGCCATTGGAAGATCAAAATGCTAAAAAAAAAATCATGTTTCTGAACAAATCTTTCAAGCACCACCTGCTTTTAACCTTAAACAGTTCTTCTGATTAACCAGATTTTGATTAAGTGGAATGCACTATATTCACAACATAAATGAACTATTCACTTTAAAGCAGTCTGGTACATAATAATTACTGACAAGTACAGCATGTACTGGTCATGATAATTATTAAATTCATGTGATATAACATAGTACCCGGTTACTTACCTTAAAAAGTGAGTAATCACAGCCAGGTGCCAACTTGCTGGCAGGTTGGACATGGTTATATAACCTGTAAACATAACCATGTTGCACATTAACAAAAATGGTCTAGCAGGATTACTAATATTACAAGTATGTACCAAGAAATGATTACCAAATCTAGTTGCCCCCAAATGTGCTGTTGGCCAATCACCCTCATCACAACCCCATTTCCATGATTTCATGAGCTATTAAAAGGCACATTTGTGGCCAACCAAATGTAACAGTTGTAATGTAACTGTGTGTAACAATTTTTTTCTACTTTAGTGCATTGAGATCCCCAAAATAACTTATTTTAAGTATACCAACAGATCTTGATACCTTTAATTCACACATACACTACCGGTAGTAAGACAATTTTTTACCCGTAGGTATGTACTGCCATACATTGAAACTCAGTTGTGGATAGCTGTAACAGCAAACCATTCAGAGCAGTTCCCAAATGTTACATGTACCATTAACTTACCCATGAAGATTATTCAGCAAGTCTAACATACAGCAGGCGAATGGTGATCTTGTAGTTACAGTTCAGTAGAAATGAATGAAAATCTTAATTGGTTGAATGTTGAAATTAAAGAAGCATCTGATGCATAACCAGTTTTACATCAATATATTCAACATCCTCATGCATTCAAACATATATGTATCAACTTAACCAAACTGCTCTAAGGTCACACGCAATAACATATACTTACGCCCAAAAGTCTTCTACAGTGTCAAAAGTAGTAATGCATTGCAGATTTGCTGTCCAATCTTTACTTTTGTCATTTTTGTAGTACCATAGGGCCCATTTGTTTTGCAGTGGATGTTTCACAAGAAGTTCTGGACTCAGGGTATCAGTTTCTGCACTTTCAGCACCTTTCACTTCAGTTTCCTTCTGCAAGTAGATCAAGAATTGTTATTAAGCTGATTACCATTTTATGGGTAATACATGGATTACTCTTATAATTTTATGAAATTGAAGTATCAAATAAAAAAAACGTGACATCACCACTTGCTACAGATGTAATTAATTCTCTAACCAAACTGGCCAACATATATATCTAAATCAACTTACAAGTATAAATTCTCTTTACAAACTGATAGATTACAAAATACTGTACAAAAACAGATAAGCAATTTTATTATATATATCATCCAAATTTGCAGAAAACTAGACTGTTTCATTCTATAAATTCAGAAACATCGCTGTTTCGGCTGTAGTGTGGCAAACACGTCTATCCCGGGACACCACAGAACTCTGTTGCTGCACTGTTACTTCTACCAAAGCATCATGAATTACACAAACTGATGAAGTTTATCACTAAGTTGAAAACTTGGGGTAAATTGATATCACTGGCAAGGAATAGAGACTATTTGGCAGTCTGGCATGGGTGGAGTATAGACAAAAGAAACCTTGAACGATTCAAGGACTGATTCTTATTTGTATTTTGACCTCTTTACTTTTGGCGGGAAAGAGCTTGATATGCAACTGTAACAACAATATTTAGCGATGTACTCTTTATTAAAATTGTCTGGTTGTTAATCAGGCTCCTAACTTATGAAAATGTGGTTACTCATGTATATTTCCTAGATTATTGCAGTCATATTCAAAGAAATTACCTGGTAATAGTCCCTTTACATCTTAGACAATATGAGATGGTTAAAAACCATGTGTTTATGCCATAGAAATTATATAGCTTTGATAATGTATTGCAAAAGCACTAGATTTTGAAGAAAAAAAAATCAATGATCAACCGGGTGACAACCTTTGTTTATACTGGTCGCATGGCATCAAATGCAGTCATCATAGCTGCCTGAGTAATTAGGAGTATACATCTCTGAATATTACATATATTTCACATACATTTTCAGTGATAAATATATGTGGCGAAGCTGAACTTGCCAGCAGCGCCAGTAAGTAAGAAAATTAAATTAAATTAAATTTGTCCGTGCAGCCACAGGATATAACTTGTATATGAACGAAGTCAAAGATTGTCTCTCGGGACACCAACCCCCCTACCTACTAGACCGGCCAGGAGATCGGGGTTTATTATCCCACGGTCCCCGCCTATCATAATGCCCTCTGGCTAATGAAGCCAATTAATCTGGCAGCGATTGTAGAACTACTGTCTCATCACATCTATACAGTGTCAAGCTTCTGTCGGACCCACTTAGTCCATGACAGCAGCTGTATCAAGTTACACGATCGACTGTCACTCAGATTCCTTCAGTGACACCAATGGAGGCATAGTTTTTCTTTAGTCTTTTTTTGGAGGAGGGTATCGCATTTCATGTCATGCTACATACTCCTATTACCGTATTTCATGTATGTTTTCGGACACTTAAAAATAATTGTTTTTCTGGCTGTCCGAATATTTACAGTCAATAAAATGGACTCCCGCATCCACTGTCCGAAAACATACATACATAAGATATCGATTAAGAATTACTACATTACGAGTCGACTGATGCCGATTATATCACTTAACACCCAGGTGTTGTTGCTTCACACCTTAACAGCGGGTAAGGTGATCAAGAGTATAATATTGTTTTGAAGATACTCGGAGTGCAATCTGCTAGCGTCAGATCTCTCATCTGTTACAGGAGATAAAATATACTCGATAACTTTAATGTCAATGAAGATATGGCTGTAGGCAAACAGTGGTTATGAATTGCAATCAGTGACAATGAACTGCAATCATTGTGCCAAATATAACGGTAACTTCTGAGAGATAAAACACAGTTACAAGAACAAAGGGGATTAATTCCCATCCGAGAGGTGCCATATATATAGCTACGCATTCGATCCTGTGACAGTTGTTCGGAAAACGATATAGAGCATCGATCAATTCTTGAGAAACTTTGATTCTGCAGCCAACGCGCTGCAGTCTTCGGTAAAATAAACTAATCAAATACTTTCATGCATTCCGTGATTTAAGGCTTGTTTACTTTCGCGGTTTATAAACAACTCCTCCGCCGACTGACTCGTCCGCCGGCCAGCACAATGGAGACCAAAGCCCAGCTCATTACTTAGCAACCAAGGTGTTGCTTTTTCACACCTGATACACGGCGCAAATAACCCCCTAGACAGGGACTTGCCGCTCTCGCCGAAAGCCTGCAATCACAAGCAGTGAAGTGCAATCATGGGGGCCGGCACTACGCAATAATAAAGGAGCCTAGACGCATTGTTAATTTAGGTCCGATAGTATCCGAAAATATACATACACTTGAAAAATTATCTGCGTTGGGTGTCTGAAAACTTACAGTACATTTAATTTATCCTATTTCTGCCTTTGAGGGGGTGTCCAAAAACATACAGTGTCCGAAAACATATGTGACATACGGTATCCCTTTCAACTTCAACTTTTACCCCATTGAGTAAATATAACTTCACTTTTCATCACTTTTTTTACTAGAGATAAAGGCCAAAATTTAATGTTGTAACGGATTACATATTATTTCGACTTTTCAAATTTGTAACTTTAGAAAAATATTTGGTATTGACAAGACAGATCATTAAGCTCGCTCGAATCTGGGTGTGAGTTCACATATCTGGAATACACTGCAGAAGAGGCAATGCTGCCTTGGCGTGTAGCTGATATCAGGAACCAGTTTGTATATAAAGCATTCATATTCATTATCTAAGACTGATCAGTAGAGCAGTAACCACCAGCCCCTACCTGTATTTTAAGGGTATGGGTGCGTTGTGACATGGCATATCATTTTTTTTGTCATTTTATTTTATATGCCTGGCAAGTATTTATATAAGTTTAGTTGCCTTTAACCAGTTTAAGTTGCTTTGGGAGTGAGCGCTAATCTGGAACATTGCATTTCTATGACTATATGATACCTATGCCTAGGCTATGCCTATGGTCTATACTCTACTCTACGCAGTATGGTCTATGGAGTTAGGCCTATTAATTTTTTTTAAATGATACATTATGCAATATGGCAACAATATAGATCTTTCAAGGTAACTTTCAAAAGGCCCATTACAATAAGGTTAAATCACCTTAAGAAAAATATTGCAAGATGGAAGTGTAACACGGCTATGTTCAACAGTCAATGGAAGAGTCCGATTTGGTGTGTGAGTCATGCCAGTCATCGGTCATGGATTGTGTTGCAATTTACAGACAATTGCGACAGACGACATCGCCGTCGACAATCTGACAATAGTCACTCAAAAGCAGCTGGACAAGCGGTTTTATTTTATTTGAACATGGGAGCTTTAGTTTGCATCAGGGACGACGTGGTGTGAAACGATATTTGGAGAAAGAAGAGTCCTGAAGCGCCCTCCTGAAGTTACTTAGCCGCCAAGGTTTTACGGGCAAACGAAGTTTGAAAGGCATGTACGCCATACTCCGGTCTAATGTACAGACATAAAACAAGCTTTCCACATAGAAAAAGTCGAAACTAGTTCCCGATTGCAAGTCTACACAGTTCATGAATTATATTACAGGTTTCAGACTTAGTACATCGCTAAATCAAGAATATTACCTCGGTCGCCGTCTCGTCTCGTTCGGAAGCCATGTTGTACGAAATCCAATATGACAGATGTCACGTGGTACCGGCGTGTTCAGACCGAGGCTTTTCCGGTATAGCCATTCGTTCTTTGACCTAGTTCTTTCTTCCTTCCTTCATGTCGCAATGCAATTAAATTTAGCTGCTGCGTTCCTGGGCTCGCTTTGGTTTACACCTATTGGACACAAGTTGTGAGGCCTATCGTGTCACCATAACATAGCAGCAATAAAGGTCCGGCTTCGCACTCTGAATGCAAACGATTATTTTAGTTCTGCTAGAAACTGTAAATATTTTCAAGATAAGGCACCTATTTTTCGCCTTACGTTTATATTGGTTCCCCACGGCGGCCCGGAAATGCAACTATATGGCCAACTATTATAACAATTAAATTTCTTAAGATGCGCTGTAACGATAAGACATTGTAGTATATAATACGATAACATTTGATATCTGTTTAAGATGTCAATTTCTATGTAATTATTTCGGTTTTTTCGAAATGTTAGCAGAGCGAAAACAGTGTTGACATTTTCAAGGGGGCCCTTCCAAATTAATGCACGTGGGTCCAATAAGGCGGGGGCGGGGGGGGGGTGGGGGGCTAGGATATTTGCTTCCTCGGGGTTGATCTTTTCATTTCACCGTGAACTGGTAGTGAGGAAAATAATTTTGCCGGGTACCTATTGATGCGTGCGATAACAGATATTTGCGGGTGAACGAAAAAAAAAAAACGCCTTGCGAGCGGATTTTGGTATTTTGGTACAAACACGCCCATCCGGCGAGGATATTCGAGATGAAACCCGCCTGCGAGCGGATTTTTGAGGTGAAAAGGAGGGGGGGGGCTTAACCACGACCCCCCCCCCTCCCCCGGGAGGTCACTCCAACGATCTGGGGTTGAAAGAATTTAGACTTTAACAGTCCTTAACGTCCCCTTGCTTAAGGGGGTTGGTTTTAATTACCCCCACTTCTTACCCTCCTACCCACCCCCGTAGCTCCATCGGACTCTGTTGTCTCTGCTTCAGGTTGGTATTTTTTTTATGCAATGCCGCAAAAATATCTACGTGTTATTTATTTTAAGACAGCCGAGTCAGATAAGTGCGACTTCAAGAAGGACAACTTTAATTGGCCCACACAAAGCACTTTTCCGTCACATTTTTGTTCCAATAGTTCAGTTTTATGATTGGTCAACTGAATTACCACAATACCGTTTTTCTCTTCAGTTTAGTAATAACCGTGATAAAGTTTCGTAACTTTCCTTTTGCAATCCAAATTAAATAACGACCTGCACAATACTTGCACTACTATTGACATAGGTATTCTTTTACGCCCGTGAGGAGAGCGTGAGTTACTTGAATGACATTGATATCACCAACTTATGGGCTGGCTTGCTCAACCCCAAACTGGTAAAACGCATTCTAATAACTCGTACGTCATTCACACTGTGGAGCCACTGATCACCCGATTTTCTGCGATTCTGGACTCGGAGGCGGGCAACAGACCCATGCACGAGCAAGCAACCGGCTATAATAGCAAGCGACCGACTTATCTAAACCAGAAATACAAACGTTTGATTAATAAAATCTTCTGACTTTCATTTCATGGAAAATTTTCTTAACCGGAATAATTTGGTGCCACTTGTGAGAACTATTTCAGCGGATATGTCTTACCCGGTCATTATAACGTCGTTAATAAAAAAATAAGTCGTTCGATAGAGCACGGAGAAAGCGGCGGCAGTTTAATTTGAATTTTATGTTTACCTTCACCTTTACTGTCGATCACACGATCTGGCAATAGCTTAATTATGACTGCTTGTCTATAAAAAATACTTATATTGCTACCGTATCGACATTTATAAGTAACGCGTTTGTTTATTGTCAACATGTTGAAGGCTTACTGTTTACGTTTATCTTTGTTGAAAAATCTTCAACGTAAACCTGTCGAGGATAAAGAAACGCGTTTGTAGTTTTGCGAAGGATTCCGTTGAATATGTTGACGTCATCATGTAAACCAAATAATGTAAACCAATTCAACAAGGTTAAACTGGATGAAGAAGTTAACTTACTATTTGTTGAGAATTTTAAAAAACGTGCTATAGCAGGTTTACATTTATGGTTTGTATCAACTTAAATCTGTTAAAGCGGGTAAAAAACCTAATATAATCGTTAGACCTTAGAAATGTTTTGGTCCTGAAAGCAACTTTGCAAAACACGACACGTCTTAGAGAACAACGGGTTCAAAGAAATAAATTTGCAATCCTGTCCACAGTAAATTCAAGCGCCGCGCCATTTTTTGACAGAGCGTGACGTCATGGATGATCATACATGTGGCGCCCATATGCGGTTAAATTTTGGTTTATCTCGCTTTTCCAGGGGCGAGCGCAAACGCGTGAAAAGATATATCGTGGCATCGCCTCGCGCTGGAATTGTTACATTTCCAAGCCGCACAGTACACTATCTCTTCTAGAAATTAGGCCCGAGAACCACTTTCGATTTAGCAACTAAAAATTCAACAGATTGTATCCGTCTAATATGAGTGCTTAGACTATAAACTGCGGTTTTTGTTATAGTGTGCTGAATATGAGCGAAGTTAGCGAAGTCACTTCAAAAATGTATTGCGACCAACTGCGGTGTCACAAAAATCTGCGCTTTGGGGGGTTGACGCATGGATAGCAAATAAACGATTGGGTCAGCTACAAGGGCTAATATTTTTATTTCCTTTAAGAATAAACAAACGCACGCCAAAGTTGAGCACCAGCCAGGCCAATTATGAGACATTGGGCATGTCTTTGGGCCAGGACCGGTAGGCCGCCCGGTATACTGAACCTTTCCCCGACCTGCCGATACGGCTACGCCGAATGTCGATGAATGTTCGCACCGATCATAGATCATAGACTGGGCAATAGAACCAGCTTAGACGGTCACTTTTCAATCAGCCACCATTTTCTCCCGAATGTTCCTTGCTGTTTTGAACAGGGCACATGGGCATACCGAATTTCTCAAAAGGGTGAGGGGGGGGGGGGTCCACGCCTCAGATGGTTAAAATTTTGCATTGACAATCTTCCTCAAAAAGGAGGGAGAGTCTGGATCTCCTAGACACCCCCCCCCCCCTGGATCCGCCCCTGTTGATTAACCATCTCCACTCTGGCAAAACTAACGATAGGCATCCACGCCTCTAGTTTTGGTGGGTTAAATAAGAACGTCTTGCATAAATATGAAGGGCATATAAACTGAAGGGCATGCACTGGGGTCTCAGTCATCACATTTATGACACGTCGCACCCTCACCGGGCCTTGTACTTAGCCCTGCCTCCACTTACACGCACCCGCACCCTCACCCCTACCCCCACGCACCCCACCCACGTACACGAGCGGGCGAGATGGACTTCTGGCCAAAGTCCCATATGCACTGATAGCGATCCCAAGTCGCTTATGAGGTGTCGTAACGAAATCGACAAAGGCCAAAATAAAGAACGGACACCATGGACACGTAAGACTGGCAACGACGTCGTGCTTCATAAATACTGTAACGTCCATGCAATCGTATAGGATACAACTTGATCCACCCACTCGATATCTAGGACTATATCCATTTTGGAGGTAAGCCATCACTTAACAAAGTTTCTCTTGCTCCTATCCCGTTGTCCAATTGGATATAAGATGTCTTGTATTAGCAATTAGGGAACGACCGATGGCTTCGTGGGTCATTAAGTTGATAATATCTGGGATATATGTAGTTTTTCGTGAATCAAGACCAACACGCAGGTTGCGCTAATATAGAAATCCGGTACTGTGAAGCACCGACTGGCCCACACGTTGCCATGACACCGTGACGTCACCAATAGCGCGGTCTTGTCATACACGAAGCACCCAATCATTAGGGCACAAAGGTCCCTATAACTTGTATGGCTCATAGATCAAAATATGCACACAAAAAAAGCAAAAAAAATAAAAGCTATAGACTCTAATCCGTGCAAAACGATTCATAGTAGCCTGTAGTTTAGAACCCCTCCTTTAACTTTTACTCGTAGAGGTTTTTCGAATTATTTGCGGTATCCATTGTCTATTTCTCGGATATAACGGTGTCGCTATCGCACTGTAAAACTGTATTGGTGACGAACTATAACATTCTCTGGGTCGGAATTGGGATTTCAATGTCCAGTGTCGATTTTTCCAAAATGGCAATATCGTTTTTTCTTCGCGTCAGACCAAAATATTCGTACCTTGCATCGGCAGGCAAACTGAGAAGACGGGGGTGGGGGGCTAGGCTAAGTCAATCCACATTTTTTATTTAAGTCGAGCGCCTTTCTTTGAGAATCATGACTGTGCTGTAGGTAGGCCTGTGCCATGCTGGACCATGGTATGTCAGTCAACTCTAGGCGGGCATAGCTTTACATAGGTGCAAAACCGTTGGACCACGAGGGAAGGTGAAGTATGTAAGAGCACCGCCGGCAAGAACTGCCGAGCGGGTCAAAAAGCGTAACTTGTTTCCGCGGTATATCAGTGTCATTGCGTGTTTGACGTTGTTCTTAGATGATAAGAGGACATACGAGACGGACTCATACAGGTAGGTTTGATATTAATATACTCGGAAATATCCAGCGTCTTGCCGTTCGGTAGCGATGACAGACAGACGATCATATTCTTTCAGTGTGAACGAGATGGTGAATGGGTCGATGGCAAGCGTCTTGGGTTAATTAGCCAATTTACCTTCCCGTGAGGATCCAGCTAAATTCGATTAAATGTTTATACCGTTGATAGATAAGTTACGTCAGTAATTGCCGAATAATCCTGTGTTCAGCTATTAAAGTTAGCTATAATATCCTCCACCATGTGAACTCTAGGACTGACGCACTGTATTGACTCGACGGTAGGTGGCCCTAGGGTAGATATATTTAGGTTGGTTGTATATTCACGACCCTTTAACCACTTTTGGTCATATTGCGTCAATGGGTGAAGAATAGGGAAAGTGGAGCCATGTCCCCCGGTGTAACCCCCTACTCTTTGCGAAGAAGGACATGGGATCTTTATCCTGCGACCGCACAGACATGGCCACAGCGGGGCTCGAATTAACCATCGTTCCCCGTGCCGTTCCGAACCCTGTAGGTAACTATAGGTTATAATATATGTAATTACAGAAGCTGTTACTGTTTGCTCATACTGTAATAGTGTCCTTCGGGTACAGCAAGGTAACGTCGGTCGTATGTGCGAGCATGCTTAGAGCCATATTTACCCATGGGTGCAACGAGTCGTTTGACCGTGCGTAGCCTTGACTTAGGGTGGACGTCCTTAAGGTGACGGCGTCAAGTGGACGGTGGTGGCAGAGGCGGTGAGTGAGCATGACGGCGGGGTGTGGCGGTGGTGTGTGGGTCGGGGGGCGGGTGGCGATGGGGGATGACGGCTGTGGGGGGGGGGTGACGGCAGTTGGGCATAACGCCTGTTTTTGTGTCGGGGGGGTGACAGCGGCAGGGGTGACGGCCGTGTGGGATGACAGGGTGACGGGGGTGGGGGTGACGGCGGTGTGGGAAGAGGGTGACGGCGGTGGGGGATCCCGGGGCGGAACCTACACGCGTGAGTATGGATGTTCATTAATCCATAATATAACCCTCAAGGGTTGCAAAACGACATTCTTCTTCAAAAAGCGGGGGAGACGAACCTCCTGGACCCTTCCCCCCTCGATCCGCCCTTGCAAGGGCAGGTGTTGGGATTCGGAACGGATTTATTTCATGAGGTTTCCAACAGACGCATACACATGTAAATGGTCACCTCTACACCATTTTCAAACGCTGAAAACAAATCAGCATAATAGAAACAAACCGAACAGGGAGACAACAATGAAGACTAATAAGAAAAATATACAACTCACGTGTCAATACTAGAGTCACAAAATCACCCATTCACAAAAACCTCTTCGTTTCTGTAATGTAAATATGGACTAATTTAAATATGGTAATATTTATTTCTTTGCTAATTTCTGTAGATCTGTTCACTAATAATTCAGTAAATTTCCTTAGTTCTAATTAAGTACGCGGATGAGGCATAAAGCTATAAAAATTAACATTGGCGAGTATTTTGGTGACCGACTTGATTGAGGTACGACACGGGGTAGCATACAAGGGACATTTGGAGAAAATAATGGATATCATTTGCTGATTCACTGTTGCATTTTTGTCACAGGCTGGTTTTGTTTTTAATCCATATTTGTTTTTCTGTGCATTCAACCCAACTGAGACCCATCCCAATTCTTGCATGGTGAATAGATCAATCGTTATACACAGGGTTTTGTACTTTGAAAAGTACTCTCTTAAGTTTTTAAAACTTGTCAGTTCGGGCGCTTTTCTATTATTAGGTGTTACGTAGTTCCAAGATCTTACGCTATTCCACAGGAACAATTTTAAATAGTACATCTTTCTAATGGGAGGTACCATAAAATCCTGATTATTACGGAGTGCGTAATGAGATTGCTGTTGAACACGTGCAGGTAGTAGATCAGCTAGATAATACGGAACAATTCCTTTTGCCATTTTGCAGATATAACACAGTGTAAAGTAATTTCTTCTACTTCCTAGGGTGTAGACACCATAAAAGTTTTACATAGAAGTCGTTCGTGAGATGGTGTATTGTAGTATGCCCTCTTACAGAGTATCTCCTCTTGTGCTTTGCATAGATTTTCATCAATACCGCTGATGCGTATTCGAGCTGGGACCCAATATAACATTTATAGATGAATAATTTCGTCATACGGTCGGTCGTTTTAGGCATTATTTTGAGCATATTTATAGATTTGGACACTTTTTGACTCAAGCTAGTTGCGTGGTCAACCCATGACATACTGCTGTAGAGAGGCACCCCAAGATGGCGATGCCTTTCTTAATATCCCAGATATAAGTTCAACGGATTAGATTCGTCATTCCATTTGTTAAATTCCGACTAAATATCATAAAGTTAGTTTTACTCGCTTTAAAACTTACCCGCCAATTTCCTGCCCGAGTACACAATGTTCGCAAGTCATCGTTCACGGCATCAACGTACGCTAACGATTTAAATAGTCGATAAATAGAGGAATCATCAGCAAAAAGAGATCACATTTCAGGTCGTCTACAATATCTTTTATGAAGATTAAAAAAAAAACGGGCCCAGGATAGATCATTGAGGTACACCAGCGTTTTTATGACGCCAATCAGATGACTTTCCATCAACAATAACTCGCTGTTCTGTCTTCGAGATCATCATACACCATGCCGCCCACATCCCAGTGCGCTCAGGCCAAGTCCAATATGACAACAGCGCGAGTTTGCGGGGCGTTAGGCAATTTCATTGGCCCGACATGAAGCTGTAGTAGCCCGCGAATTTTAATTATCGGCCCGAGGCTGCAAGGCCGAGGGCGGATAATGAAAATGAATTATTACTATTATTACGTAATATTACGAGTTGAATTTAAATTTAAGGCGTTGACTTGTCTCTTTGGTTTAATTTCCGCATGCAACGACCAAAGTAAAGCATTTTGGGACTGACTGTCCGCAAGTCGCAAGCCTGTTGGCCAGTCGCCTTTTTGATACCATATATCGTTGCCAAGACACATGGCACGTGCAACTAGGCAACTTGTCATGTAAGCGGGCCATTTAAAGTTATAACCAAAGATTCACTCTCTGCCTTCGACTCACTCCGCTAGGGCTCCATTATATCTGTTGTCGCTAAGCTGGTACCGCCGCTCAAACTCATACAAGTAAGAGCGAGCGAAGTTGGGACCGCGGAACCAGGCTATGTTGTCGCCTACGTCTTCAATGCATTTTCACACTTGCTCGCCAGGGCGGCGCTGCGCAGATTAATAGGAAAAATGCGTCGCGCATTTCTACAAATTAGTGCTGGGACCCAGCCTAGGCCTAATAACGCATGAAATCAGGTGATAAAAAGAAAGAGTTCTGTCACAATTATAACTTTTTCGAAAGGGTGCAAGATGTGTTTGACTGTATTAGATACGCAAAGCTCGTTATTTTTATGTTTGATTGTTGAAAACTATAATGTTGCAGAAAATTACAGCTGATTTGACCGTTTTTCAAGAATCTTGAAATTTGCCCCCGGCCGACAGCAGCGGTAAAAGCGGAGCCTGCGTAGCGCCACCGTGCGGGGAGCTTGCCAAAGATTGTCGAGACAATCTTTGTTATAACTACAATTCTTTTGTGCGTGACGTCATTGTTTCATTGTTCTGCGCAGTGTCGCTATGGCAACGATTGTCGATTGCATGGGCAGCAGGGCGGTTTGGGTCAGAATACAGCATTTTGGCGGCCTTCAGATGTAATGCTATTGTACTAGTTAAAATATAGTTATAAATTTTACGTTTGAATGCTTGACCGCGATTACTTGTTATCCTGAACTTACAGTATACCATACAGTGATCGCGATTAAACAATGGAGGTGGCACGCCAGAATCTTAGCCTCGTAACGTCTGAACTCATTGCACTTGGTCGCTGTTCAAGAAACCTATTTTCCCATCTTGCCTAAAACATTCAATTTTCAGCCATATTTTGAAATAACAGATTTTTTATTCTTGATATAAATCAAAGCGTGGGGAGACAATATTTGCACTCACTCAGGGCGGCGCCACCACGAACACGCAGGCTTGAAACCAGCCTGGCCGTCAGAAACAACTCTAGGCTGGTTCCACCATGATGGCGCCGCCCTGGAGGCATAAGTTAACGATGAGATACCCTGGCTGATCGAGCGCAGAGTGAAATTTGCAGATTTTATTTACCGTAGTACGTGGTATTTGTTTAAACACATAGCAGCATTTATCTCATTTGCCCCGTTTTTTTTCAGCCATCAACCATCACTGTTTGATCTGCAACAGCTGGCGTTACAAGACCAAGGCATGCAAGATAGCGCGCTTCATGCCCCAGTGAGACGCCAATGACTGTGACTGACACGGGATTCCTGGCACACCTGAAAGCGACCTTACCACCTCGCCTCTCAGACCGTACATGCGTGTTGACCAAGCCTCGGGTGCACTAAGTAAAGGACACCATGGGTAAGAAGGGAGTGGGGGAGATATCCCCGGAGGGAAGGAGGCAACACCAAATCTCCACATCGAGTGCTCGTGACACGCGGGCGTCCACCATCAGTTTCCATGACGTCAACTATCACGTGCAGGTCACAAAGCGCGGGAAGCCCTGCGGCTCCACGGAAAAACACATCCTGAAAAATATCAAGTAGGTGGAGAGGAAATCCCTTCTTTTTTTAAGCTGGGTTTATGTTCCAACATTGGTGCCTTATGTTAGATGTGCTGTTTGGTATAATAGTTTACGCTGGGTGATGTCAATATAATTTGTCGCGGGGGTGAGTCCAGGGGAAGGCGGATCCAGCAGACAATCATGTGGGGGGTCACAAGCTGGCGTGGATGCAATACTGTCATAATGTGATGTTTGGTTTGAAATTCTTACGACCAGCGGGGGGGGGGGGGGAGGGGGTTAACCAAAATAGGAGGTCCACGGTCCACATAATAATATGGGGGTCCCGAAAAGACAAAAAGGCGGGCGTTGCATCCCCATCTTAGCTGGCAGACGGTTATCATTGACCACGAGCATCCTCCCTCAAAAAGGGGGAGGGGATCAGACCCCCAAGAACCCCGCTCAGATATCTTTATATTGGCTTGTAGAGACGAATGAAAACAGGTTGTGAACATCCCTTATAAAATGATGCAATTTAATCGGTGAGACAAAAGTGGCCTAACAGACCTGAGGGACCAACCTTTATTTGTTCCTTTTGCAGCGGATTGTTTAAACCAGGGATGAACGCGATTCTTGGACCGACCGGAAGCGGCAAGTCATCGTAAGTATCTCCTTGGGTGAATAATGCCTGCCCCCTCCCCTCCCCCTGCAACCCTCCCCCCCCCCCCCCGCCCGCCCCGCCACACACACACACTTGCAATACACCCATCGACGTAACCACATCGTTCGCACGATGGATCCTGCAATTGCAGATTGACCTCACCCCAATGTTGGGCATCCAGAAGCGTCTGTGGCTGCGTCTGTCCCGCCCACCCCCTCCTGATGACCTTATTCTTGGTCTTGTGGATTCGCCCTCCCCCGTTTTTTTATATGCCAGAACTCCTATTTCAGCTATTTCTATCCAAAGTGCACCCCTCCCTTCATTTAAAAATCCTTCAGCCGTGCTTGGATGTCTTGAATCCTTGCTCTGGTGTCGGTATAATATGGAGCCGGGTCTAAAGGTCACAGCATCCTCCCACACCCAGTCCTATCCCAAACATTTTTTTTTTTTTTTTAATGCCGCCAACTATTAAATATAATTGTTGGCAAAAATGCAGTAGTCAAGAGTGCAATGCTGGTTTAGTGGCTTTGTGTAAATGGCCTTTCATGTCTATTCTTCGCACCTGTGGTCGTGGTTTTGGTTTATTTGGTCTTGAAGGTCTTAAAGCCCAAATGACACATCATATAATTATACAAACAGTTTGCATGGTGCGCAGTATTTTGAAAAACATACATTTACGTGGTGGAACAGAGACGATTTTCAATAAAATATATACACATTGCCAAATTCCTCAGGGTCGTCATTATGACACATTAAGTTCCGAAAGAGATCAAATGTTCCAAAGGAGGGTTCCAAAATATAGAATCAATATATATTTTACGAATATCGGCGAACTTGGTACAACACAACGAAACATGAAATTCATCCTCGATAACGGTAACACCGATTCCCAGGCAGTAGGTACAAAGCCTGTCTTCTAGTAGGGTGCCATCGCGACGCCCCAACTAAACAGAAAGTTTATGTTCAGAACAACGGAATCGACAAAGCGCCTTTCGTAGCTTAACAATATTAACTTTACACAAATGATTCCAGTTCAAGGCTATCTTTAAATGTACAGTACACGCTTAAGCGACTCTGGTTTCGTGCCTGCATAGACCATTCGGCCTTCGTGTCCTGGTCTAGTTTTGCAGCGAAATCGGTCAAGAAATTACCTTTAGTGACTGTTGATTTTGCCATGTGTCATTAAAATTACGTTTATTTAGCAATTCTCTTATTGAGGTAACCCAAGTTATTCTGTTATGTTCATCTAGTAGCGTTAACATGACATAACAACAATTAGCATATCTGTCGTCACTCATTCTTAATAACTTTAACCAGTATTTAATGCATCTTACATGATAAATCTGTGCTAGCGGGTACCTGCCGCATTCACCTAAGGTAGCAGCATCAGCCGTGTGAGCGGGAAGCCCCAAGAGTCGTTTGCAAAATCTAACTTGAACTTTTCGATTACCTTATTCTTTTTAAACCCCCATATTTCAGAGCCGTATGTTAATATTGGAGTGATTATTCTGTCGAATAAAGTAAAGGCTATATCTACAGGGAGACCGTGTGTTTCTTGATTAACTGGTAGATGCTAGACAGCGCTCTGTTGGCTTGTGCAGCTAACGTTGCTACAGCTCTGGACCAGCTAAGTGTACTTGTAAAGACAATACCTAATTATTTATAGGATGAAACAACAGCTATCTTCTTACCTTTGAAGAACCACTTTGTGTTGGCCATAACAATACCTCCTCTTCTGAATATTAGTACTCTGGTTTTATCCATGTTCACCTTTAAACCCCACTTATCACAGAACGTTTCTAAGATATCTAGGCTCTTGATATAATATAACGATATGAGCGGAACATTCTTCATATATATATATCTGAAACACGCCTCATGTGGAGTTTTTTGTATGCAATCATATTTATATCAACACTCTTAAGTTGCTTATTATCGAAACCAAGTAACATTGATATGTAGACGAGATTTACCTCGACAAGAGCCAGACGATCAGATTGGTACGGGTCTCTATGGTAACTCCCCCCCCCCCCCTCTCCAGGTTCCTGGATGTGTTGGCCGGTCGGAAGGAGCCCGAGGGACTCACCGGGCACGTCCTGGTAGACGGCAGCCGACAACCCAAGAACTTCAAGTGTATGACTGGTTACGTCGTCCAGGTAAGCCATGCGCGGAGTAATAAAAGAATTTGCGCAAAGTGGGCCGAGAACTTGCCATCATATCAAGTCCAAAGTTCTCAATATGTACCCCTTTTCGCATCTACATCCTTCACGGACCTAGGAAGATAGTGATTAAGTCAGTTCCAAAATGGATGACAGGGCGGAGGGGAGCTAGGGGGAGGGGAGAGTGGGGGCATCGGAACAGTGGAAGAGGGGGCAAAAGATACTCGTATACCCCCCTCCCCCACTCTTCTCTAACCCAACATCCTGCCGCTCCCCGGATCGCTCACCTATGTTATTATTTTGTTTAGTTTTCAGTTCATCTTTTGTAACCAACTTCTTCCACTAGGTGACTAGATAAATAGAGCTTTATCTGGTCACCTTACCTTCTTTGTCCCCATCTCATTGAATATTCTATACTTGTTACACAACTGGTAGTGTGTGGGCTGAATAACTTGTATTTTGTGCATGGGATACAACAAACCATTATCGAGGCAATTTACTAATCATAACATGAAGGATTCATCATATTTTTTTCATCATACAGGAAGGTAATTTCAGTTTGTGTTCACTTCAAGAAATGATTCTGAATTCGAAATCTTTTTGAAAATAAACATTGATTTATTCGAGGTTCGCAACGGCGAGTTGGCCTCTGAATGATCATCTGGGATAGAAGATCAAAGGGTATCAGCAGCAATTTAAACATAAGAAATAAAATTTCACGCTAATTTAATATATGATGCAATAAAAAACGAACCAAAATCAGTATCTGACACCAACAGTAAGATACTATGCACATCTAACAAGGCGGCACTTATGCCCTAGACGCTAAACCTGAGTGGAATGTATCAAAACCAGTCTATTTTCAGGATGACGTAGTGATGGGGACACTGACAGTGCGCGAGAATCTCACGTTCTCTGCCAACGTCCGACTGTCGGAGAAAGTATCGGGCTCGGAGAAAAAGGAGCGCGTGGAGGAGTTGGTGCAGGAGCTGGGACTGACTCACTGTATTGACTCTAAGGTAGGTGGCCATGGAGTAGATATATTTAGGTTGCTTGTATATTCACGACGCTTTAACCACTGTTGGTCATATCGCGTCAATGGGAGAAGGAAGGGAGAGTGGACCCATGTTCCCTGGGGTAACCCCCTACTCTTTGCGAAGAAGGACATGGGATCTTTATTCCGCGACCACACAGACATGGTCACAGCGGGGCGAACCACGGATCCGCGTGCCGTTAGCCTCATAGGTGGCCAGAGCACTCAAGCCGAGCGCTCTAGCCCACTGAGCTATCGCGAAGGGTATTACAAGATGGTGTCCAGCAAATAGCGTGTTGGTCGATATCAGGAATTGTACCATACTATGTAATATTCGTGTTTATCATTATCATTGATATACAATGGTGAAAAGGAAATCGGCGAAAAGAAGAGAAATTGAGCTGTCTTGCATGCATTACAAACTCTTAATACATGGTACTGAGCGAGCTTTTGTCATAAATAAGCCATGTATGTTCAAAATAAACCAGCTATTTATCCCCTGAATTCAAGCTACACTTTATTGCTTTGCATGTGTACACCACGCACTACTATGCCGTAAACAGAGAAACACAAATAAATGTAAACAAATATTGTTTCTAGAATCTTAAGCATGAAATGTCTTCCGTCTGCGAAGGACTATGGATTGCACCTATGTTGTGGTTTAAGTAATAACATTGCTTCTCCACCTACTTGAATGCTTATTATGACTGAATAAGCCTATCGGTGACCGACGGAGCCTACCGCAGTCGTTGCATCGATGACCTATAATTAATGCAATAGTTCATGTATAAAACAAGTTTATTTCGCAATCATGTGTTGTATTTCCTCCTCTGGGTATTCCAGTAGGAGTTTCCACGCCTGGTCGTTCCTATGGCGTCATTAGCACATAGTTTATGTTATCCACGTTAATCTCACTTAACGGATTGTAATAGATATCCTTAAAACGTCTCCCGTCGGGTTGGTGATAGATAGCGCAGCCATACTGCACCCTACCAGCTAGTGTTGTCATCAATTATGTGCTCAGCAGCCCTATCTGGTCATCATGACACCCACAATTACTTAGACTTACAAGATGACCCTTCACCCCCCCCCCCCCATTCCCTCTCCTCCCCCTCCCCCTACACACACACACACACACCCTCTACTCTTGCATTGTCTGTACCCTTGTCACCCTCGTGCCATGCCTGCACGCGGCGGGCGGGCCCAGTGACACCACTGCTTGCAGTGCTCGATCGCTGTCACACTCGGCCCGGCGGTCCCGGGTTTTAACTCACACAGCGCTATTCGCAGCGCATGCCATAAACCCAGCGGCCGCCTTGCTGTAGAATCTATCCATATTGTGTTTGCTTCTCCTTCCTAGCTTTTTATTTCATATCGGGTCTTTTCACAGTTTGTAAAAAAGTCACACAATGCACTATACTATTGCCGGATCTACTTTCAGGGTGTAGGTCATTCCTTAGTGCTTCCCGCCACGTCGGTAGTGGTCGTCGGAACACCAATATGACCCCCCCCCCCCCCACCTCCCCACCCCCCGCCACATCTCCACAAACACACCTCCGCACAAAATCCGCCTCTGCAATGATATTATTAGTGCAATTAAACACGAAACATGGTGACCTGCTTAAGATGTCGAATCTCAAACTATTTTGACGATATCTAAAGAAACTAAAGTGCACTAGTCACCATTTATCACACAGACACAATTTACTAATGACCCGATAATAAGTTGTTTCATGTTTTCTGTCGTATGATTTCCTCCGCCGTGTCACCAAAGGGCAGCGTTCTATTCCTTGATATACAACTAATAAACATTGGTGATTCCATACCTTTCTGAGTCAATTATGTTCTTGTGATCAACTACTAACAGTTTTTACCCTGAAGTGGACGTGTTTTACCCGCACTGCGGTGTAACTAACGGTTAAAGGGAAAACAAAGAAATCCTGTCAATTGGGTTGTAGCGCTACACATTTGACACTGAACACGGCAAGAAAATTGTTCTTTGATTGGTTTGTTCGTCACGCCTTTAGTCTTTACATGTGTATTGCAAACCACGAAAGATTTACGGGTAATTAGCATTGACACAAAACCCTGCTCGGAAAGAAGAATTACGTTAAAGATTGTTGCATGATCTATGGAACCGGGTGTACTTGTAAACATTTCAGTCAAAATGTGAATTAAAACCCAGAACCTTTTACCCGACAAATGATTACCATTGCTGGCTTCAAAGAAAATAACTCCGTGACGGCGTAAAATGCTGAAGTAAAAAGTTCTTTGGGAAGAGGGTACGTTACTTAGCGCTTTTTAAAATAATGCCAAGTTTATTGCATTATTTTCATTTATCGTTAATATCGTTATCATAGTTTTTATTGTAACTACTTGCATCCATCAATCCAATTACGACACCGCATAAATAACATATAGAAGATTATTGTTCCTAAAGAGCCAATCTATAAATTTCCCGTTATGATAATACCTAGCTGAAGCCCATGTCACCCAAGGCGATATGTGAAACAGATCACCCAGCCACTTGCGTGGCTACTGTGTAAACATGTCACTGACGGGTGAGTGTCGCGATATTGTCATGTAATAGTGTTTGTAAACAGGATAATATAACTGCCGATGAACTTTATGACTCGACGGAAGGGTATTACGGTGTGACATCAATAACTAAAAGACACACGCTAAGCAGTGGAGGTAGGGAGTGTGAGGGGGGTATGGTGCGGTGGGGGGGGGGGGTATAGATCGGTTTCCCGCTGTCTTACAACCCTGCCGTGGGTGTAGGAATTACTTAGTCGTGGATGGCAGTGACGCATTCAGCGGAGGTGGCGGCCGGTGTCGGGGGCTAAGGGGGGGCGGGTAGAGAGGTGAGGGGGGGGGGGTAGAGAGGTGAGGGGTGGTGGGGGGTGCGCGGACCGCCCACTGTTAATAGGATTAACGGTAGAGGTCACCCATACCGGCTACCATTGTTGTGGTATATTGTTTGAGCGACACGCCCCGCCAAGGTAGGGATTAAAAGAAGAAATTGAGATGTTTCCTAGTGGACGTGACGGGGTTAAGAACACCCGCTGATTGCCCATATAATCCGCTAACAGTCAATTAATATGATAACAGGGAGTATACAAACATGCCAATTCCAGCCGAAACCGAAACAGTTAACAAGCCGTGCAGGTTGCGACAGGCCAACCCGTAAAGTTTGTTAAAATTATACCCGACCCCTAAACCAACAGCCCCACCCCCTCCCACCACCACCCCTTACTCTACCAGCCGCACCGCGACCCCGATCCTAGCCTCACCCCTTACCCCCTTTTCAATGTCACCCCCCCCCCCCCCCCACTCGGCTCTCGAACCGTGACATACCTTCCATTCAGCCTGGTGATTCGTATGGTAATAAGGTGGGTGGTGGGGGGGGGGGGGGGGGCTGACCAATCACAAGGCGAGGCCCCGGTCACGGCAATCCTCCCATATGAATTGGTATTTAAGGCCCTCCATTCCGACACTGAGGCAGATCGATCAGCAGAGCTTCAGCTGTCAACTTAAATTCCACTTCTTGTCGTTTGATGGCCGTTCTGAAAACTACCTGCGGATAGATCTATCTCCCTGTTCATATCGTATCGAGCCGAAGTTATAGCCACGTGGTTCAAGTGAACTTCAAGGTGTGCAGTTGTCAAACGAGGCGAGCGATAAGAAGAGGACGAGACGGTGGCATTCCGCAGTGGTGTCTCCCCCACCATGGTGACGCCCGCCCCAAGTAACGAGGTCTTCGACGACCTGTGGAAGACATTCGAGGTGATCAACAGCGAGAGCGACTACGGCGCGGCCATGGAGCTTGCCAGGCAGCCAGGAGTGGTGGCTCTGGGTTCCGGCTCCAGCGTCTTCCCGGGCCTCCCACCCCAGGAGGTGAGCCAGGAGCTGTTCCCGTCCCTGCCCCCAACGGTCGAGGCCCATAGCTCGCGCCTCAGCCCCAGCAGCATGGGCCCGATGCCCAGCAGTCCGGAGTCGTGTCGCCATGACTCCGACCGCAGCCCATCCCCGCCGAGCTGCTACTCCTCCTCCTCCTCCTGCTCAGGGTCCGGCTCCAGCTGCGGGTCCCTGCCCACGGTGCCCTCCGTGGAGTCCTACCCGGGGGCGTACGACTTTCAGATCTCCTTCGAGGAGCAGTCGAAGGACACTAAATCCACCACCTGGACCTACTCCCATCTGGTGAAGAAGCTCTTCGTCCGCATGGCCACCACGTGCCCCATCCGGTTCCGGACGGCGACAGCGCCCCCTGCCGGTACGACCATCCGGGCGACCCCGATTTACATGAAGCCTGAGCACGTGCAAGAGGTGGTGCGGCGGTGCCCCAACCACGCCACCGCCAAGGAATGGAACGAGGGACACCCGGTCCCCGAGCACCTGGTGCGGGCCGAGCACCAGCTTGCCACCTACACCGAGGATCCGTACACCCAGCGCCTCAGTGTCGGCTTCCCGCATGAGGCGCCCCAGGTCGGCGCCGAGTGGGTCACCAACCTCTTCCAGTTCATGTGCTTCTCCAGCTGCGTGGGCGGCCTCAACCGGCGGCCCATCCAGCTGGTCTTCACCCTGGAGCACCACGGCACCATCCTGGGCCGCCAAGCCGTGGAGGTCCGGGTCTGCGCCTGTCCCGGTCGGGATCGCCGCGGGGAGGAGACGGCGGCCTGTCCGGAGAAGGCCTCGGTGGGCGGCGGCGTCAAGAGGCGCTCCCCGCCTGGGATGGGGCAGCAGAGCCTGAAGAGGAAGCGATACAGCCACAACGGGGACGAGTACTTCACCATCACGGTCAAGGGACGGGACCAGTATGACATGCTGTGCAAGATGCGTGACGCCCTGGAGCTGGCCTCCCTCATCCCCGCCCACCAGATCCAGGTGTACAAGACAAACCAAGCCGATATGCAGCGCGAGTTTTTCTCCGCCGATCCCGCCACCACCACCACCGCCGCCGGCCACCCTACCACAACCACCCCCGCCACCACCCACGCCTTCAACGCCCAGCAGCACAATCTCCAGGACGTCAAGAGTCAACTGTGGGCCATCCACAACATGCCCAGGACGGCAGCTCACCACTGACGGGGACTCCGCCCGAAACCTCCCGATCCTTTATGAACTATAACTAGACCTGAATGTGGATCATACAGACATTGTGTACATGACATTTGGTGCTTGGTGTTGATTTCAGTGCTTAGTTTTTGTTAGTGATGATTGCTCCGTCCACTCGATTGTTCAGTGATAGCTACACACTCCTGCCATACGACCACCCGCTATCTGAACGTACATGCCACTCCCCGATCCTCCAAGTGAGGACGGCTCATGTATTTAACAAGTTTTCGTTTGTCTCATGTACATAGATTATAGATATTATAATAAATGAAAAAGAAATTTATATATGCTGCATTTGTGGTATTTTTGTTGCTTACGTTGAAAATAACACTAAACTGTACACAACAATTGTTTACAACAAGAAGAAGAGATAAAAACAACCTCAAATTGGGTTTGTAATGCAATCAATACCAACATATCGCGTGGGAACTCAGCCCCCACTGTATTCTGGGAAAAACGCCTTAACGCTCCTACAACAAAACTCGTCCATCGCACACATCGAACACTTTAAGACACAGCCTTGTTAGCTGTGCTTGCTCTTTTCCTGTTTGAAGTAGAGTAAAGCCACTTGGTCGCTATCGCCCGTATATTGATCCTTTGTATGCGTCTTAAAGGATCTCTTTCTTTGATTATTTATTCTCTAACACTTCCGATTTGAAAGGTGTTTGAGCGGCACAATGGCACAGACGCCGATTCCTTTGTCCTTGCCACGCTTTGTACCTTCAAGCGCAGATTTTATTCTGAAACAGTTATTGTGTTGTTAAGCCGGTGACTTTGCTGCTATCACTACACCAAGGAATTGATGTCGTTATGCGTAATGTGGTCGGTTGTGAAATTATCGTAGTCAGTTCTAGTCTTATAATTTGGGGACGTTGCTTCAATGACGGCTAAATCTAAGTAACAATGGTATACGGGTGTATCTTCCGATATTTGCGAAGTGCTTGCTCGGTAACCGGGTGGCAGTGCCGTTAGTGATGGCTTGGAAAATCGCACTCTGGCGTTAATTTATGGTTACAGGTTAACCGTGACTTAGTGGTTACAATTTCGATTGGGGTTTGACGGCACTTTCAGTCCGTACGGCTATATCGTGCCATAGTTGTTACAGGCCGTCATTGACGGTGTGATTGCAGGCGGTTACATCGGGCAATAACTCGATGGCTACATCGGGCAATGCCTTCGTCGTCACATCGGGCAATGCCTTCGTCGTCACATCGGGCAATGCCTTTATGGTCACATCGGTCAATGACTCGGTGGCTACATCGGGCAATGCCTTCATGGTCACATCGGTCAATGACTCGGTGGCTACATCGGGCAATGCCTTCATGGTCACATCGGGCAATGCCTTCATGGTTACATCAGGCAATGCCTTCATGGTCAGATCAGGCAAGGACTCGGTGACTACATCGGGCAATGCCTTCCTGGTTACAAGCTGGCAATGATTTATGGCAATAATTTTCAGGTTGGCAATGACTTCATCCGCGGTGTGTCTGGCGGAGAGAGGAAGAGGACCAATATCGGCATGGAGCTCATTATCTCTCCACCGGTGCTTTTCCTGGATGAGCCCACGACGGGACTGGACGCCAGCACGGCCAACGCCGTCATGAAGCTCTTACACAAGTCAGTCACCTATCTGTCCAGCGGTCCTCGAAACCTAGGTCCAACATCACGTGGTCAGATATTGCCATTCGATACAGTCGGATGGGCCCAGAGATTATGTAAGAGGCCTATGAAATCTTTGGTGGGCTTACAACGGAGGTTATTAAAGTTTTGTGTGTTAGTAAAGTTTTAAGTGCGTATAACCATGGCCGGAGCGGGTTGATTGCAGGGTTGCCCCCCCTTGTGTTCGCCCCTGGCCGCCCCTCCCCCTGGCCGCCCCTCTCCCTGGCCGCCCCCCCCCCCCCCCCCACCGCCCCCTGTGTCCGCCCCTGGCCGCCCCCGGATCCACTGACACAAAAAGCACGATATTGATGACCTCGCCTGACCGTCTTCCAGGTTGTCCCGTAAAGGCCGCACGATCATCTTCTCCATCCACCAGCCGCGCTATGCCATCTTCAAGCTGTTCGACCGGCTGCTGCTCCTCTCTCTGGGTGACACGGTCTACCACGGCCCCAGCCAGGACGCCCTCGAATACTTTGAGTCAATCGGTGAGGCCTTGTCTTGAGAGGCGGGGAATACCTTGTCCGATCACCGCGATTGACATCCAGGAATTCTTCGAGATTCGCGATCAGCTGTTGGCAATTTTTGGGGATCGTTATCCGTACAATTCTTGGTTGAACGCGAAGACCCTTTGCCTATATACTGCGATTCGTTATAGCAGTCTGAGAATTCATCGATATTCGCCATTACCATGAAAGCGTTTTTTTGGCGCCCAGCTTTATAATGTCCTAATATTGTAGATTCGATATTGCTCCCCCTAATTCTTGGGGGTTCGCGATTCAGAGGGGATACCCCCCTCCCTCTCCTCTTAACGCTGGTGGAGGGGGTAGAGTTGGCTGGTTCCAAACCCACAGACAGTCAGTCATAGTCGTTTGTGTTGGTCAAAGCGGTATTGTGTGGGGAGGGGAGGCGCCCTAGGCGTGGGGTCTTTACCCCCATCGTCTAAGATTTACATAATACTCTAATGATAACGCCCCGCTTCTTGGATAATTATCAAGACATTGACAATGGCTGTTAGTAATGACTACGACTTGATCTCCAGCTGAGGTTAAATAACAAACACACTATAATTATATGTCGTGATAAAATTACTTTGTCGAGAGTGATCTCTTTGAAATGCTACATCATCGTGAATGTTAAGAGTTGTTGACGTAACGGTAATTGCAATCAATTGTTAACTTGCAGTTATGTTTATATATTGAAGCAATTTTTCGAGCATGGCTTGACGTTCATGTCACGCTCTGATACACCCAGGTTACACGTGTGAGCCTCACAACAACCCTCCGGACTTCTTCCTGGACGTCATTAACGGGGACTCCACGGCCGTCACCAATGGCGATCCAGGTCAGTGTCCTTTGTCCATCAGGCTTCTCTGTCCTCCGCTTTGGGACCACGTCGCGCCCTACACGTCAGGACATCCATTTGATAGGGTGGCAAATTGAAACGTAGTCGATCGATTCTAGCCGTAGTTGGTTTACTTATACGTTAACATAATCCGTATAAGAAATGTTAATAATTTATTTTTCTGATTTATCTGATTATTGCGCTGACAGTTTATTAGGAACGACTGATTAAGTGTAGTGGTTGTTTGTGAAATCATTCTTCTTCCCGCCAGCTGGTCCACGATAGCGGTCTCCCCCTGCTTCTTGGCTAACAGAGGCTGATCTGCCATATCAGCTTAACATGCTGATCACTGACTTAAATACTGACTCTGATTCCTTGAATTTATATAGCGGCGAAGTTAATCCTCTCAGATTGTGTGTATGTCGTCTTATAGTAGTGACGTATGCGGTTAATTAAATCGCCTTTCACACGCGATCACTTTTAGATTAGAACGTTACCGTGAATGAATTAGCAGTGTTGTTTTTATTAAGCATTGACATGGCCTACTATTCCCTTGTTCTCTATCATATAACCACCATCATTCCCACGATGCTCCTATATTCTTCTGGCAAATGGTAGACTTAAAACGCAAACAGATGTCAACACTAGTCAGCAAGGGTGAGTTAGTATCAGCCGTGGTAACTCATTCCCCAAGGGAGGAAGGAGAGCATCAAGATAACGAAAATGTCAGTGTATACAGGATCAAAAATGCATGGCTTTATAAAAAAAAATCTATATTATTTTATGCATTAATTACTTGCTTCCTTCTTTTAGTTTACGCGTGAATAGGTTAGGGACGATGTCCCACACATGCCATAAAAATAAAAGAAATGATGGCTGAAAACTGTGTCAAAGCTGATTTTTGGGAAGCGTCATGGTCACCACCTACTAACACATTGCACTGTTACCACTGTTATTGCGGCTAACCCCAACCTGCTTCTGGTCAAACCATGTGACGGCCATGCGCTCTCTAACTGTTAGCTGCGCCAGAAATGATGCGTGACTTGCCTTTTGTCCTTTCTGCTAGAATGCAAAACAAATGCTACTGTAGCGCTTTATTAACAATAGCATATACAAGAAACTGAGAACCAAGCACGTGAAACCGCAGGGAACAGAGCCATAAGCTTCGTTGCATTTTCTATGTATTATTTCTGTTTAACACATGCTGTTTCGCAATTAATGTGACCAGAAACATATAGTTTTTAACTGGCCTTGATAAAAGCCCCCAAGGGAATGGCGAGGGTTACTTCGTAGTTCCGTTCTACGTGGACAGTGCTTATATACGAATGTACATTAAGGTTAAGTAGGATAAGATAAAAATTGCTATGTGCACCGTGGATCTCTTTGTATTAGCGCCCTGTCACGTGATATTATGCAATAGGGTAGCCTATTAGAATTCTCACCTGAATTTGTGTTTGTCACGTGCACCAGGAATTTATACAGACATACTGACCTAATTCCTGCAACGGCCATTCGGGAAATTATTCGTCATACTTACTTATTCTTTGCCTCCCCCACAAAAGTTGCTTGCGGCCGGCAAGACGTGTGGGTTAACGCGGGCATAAGATCTATTAAAAGGAACTCCGAGTGTTAGCTTCCCCCAACCCGCTAAGTAACACGCTTTGTCTTTGATAGCCATGCTGGGCCGTGACCACGCCAGGCTTGGCGCCGGCCGATAAGCGCTTTAAACATTATCCATCGCGTCGTATGTAATAAATAACAACCCGCTGTTGCGCAGCGTAAATAAATAACATATTCCCTCACAAAGGCCCTCTGATATCAACGCCTTAATACTGCATGCTTTCTATTCGGGGGCGACCGGCTTGTCATGTTGAAGGACCAAACCACTAATTGCTTCACTCAGCCGCTTTAGCGGGAGTATAATCTCATGGAGGTCTTATAACAGTGGATTAAACCGAGATATTCATCAGGTGGGATTTGACTGTCGGGCCGACTGCCAGTTACAGTCACTCTTCAGACTAGATTAAGTTCACTGTTAGTTTCCTGGCGGCATTGTTTCGCGAGTCAGATTATCTTATTGTTCTTTACCTTTTGTGGCGTTGGATTTCTATGAAGTACCCGTTTCACGCGGCGATCAGAACATCAGATATCTTTGATATAAAAAATATCCCTTAAGTAGGTTTGTCACTGATGGAATTTATTAAGACGACCCAGACTGATGAAGTGACTTATCGCTGAAGGGACAAATGTTTTACTATTGTCAGAACGACGCATGAATTGTTTTTATTAGAAATATTTTCTTGGGCAAATTATGCCCCAATCTTAGTCAACATATTAGTTGACATATAGACTAACTGTAAATGATGTACATGTTACTATAACTATGCCCGCATCTATTCCAGAACTGAGTCCTATAGGAGTGCTGAACGGGGGCTTCACGCCTTCAGGTGGGTCAGTTGTCACCTGGGCCCGTAAATTCGAAACCGCGGGAGCCAAATATTTCTCCCCGCTCTGCGCTAATGTCCTATTCTAGGGCGAAATATGTTGCCCCTGGAGTTTCGAACTTACGGGCCCAGGTCTTACTGTGGCATCACAACACTCAGTATTCACAGAAAACAGAATCAGAAGCCTGTTTAGAATCGTGGGACGCCTTCAGAAGTTGGAGGTGCATTGCGTAGGCGATAATTGAAATTCAAAAGGATCCCCATTTGCATCCAGGTCACCAAGTTGATATTTCGCTCCCCGAAGCCCCCATACTCCCCACCCCTTCCCCTAATGAAGGGTCTACTGTACTTAACCCATAGTTTATCTTTTCATATCAAAAGGAGGGTTCATTCACATATGGATCGCCCCCCCCCCCCCCCATCCTATGGCCCTGCTATCATGCTGACTTCTTAACAACAGGGGCCCTTCCTGATGTAGTGGTTAGCGCTCCAGACCGCAGATCAACCGGTCCAGGGTTCGAATCCGGGCCCGGGCACCTTTTCATGTATCTGGGGCATGTTTCATCCATTTATTTTTGCGATGTGTATTTTGGCCGACAGAGGGCGACGTTGAGCTTGGTGACAGAGCAGACGGAAGTTGGACGACGTCATCCGCTGACGTCACATCGGACGCAAGTCTCGTAGAGAAACTGCGCTCCCGGTACCAAGAATCCAAGTGGAACAGAGAGTAAGTGATAAGACATGGCAGAGCACAGTAGAGCCATGGCCTGGGGTAAACCCCCATAGTTGCCCTATGACGCTGAAATGACACTCCCAATGAGTGTGCGCATCGTAGCTTACAGAAGACCACGCTTAATCCGCGTGTATAATATAGAACCTTGAAAGTGTTATCTCTGCAATTATTTTGTAGAATGTTGGCTGAGGTTAACCCCATCCTGGAGGATTACCTGAAGCGCGAGGACAGCGGGCAGAGCGTAGTGCTGGCGGCCGGGGAATACGCCACATCCTTCTGGACACAGGTCCGTCCATATTCATCCCTCTGATCCACAGGGAACCTAGATAATTACTGTCCTTATGTATCTGTACATTGTCGAGGGCGACCATCTCGTTGGTTTTTTCAGGCGGGAGTAATTTAACCGTATTACAATGTAATGTTGCCACAATAGGATGCCGCGACTCACCTTCAAACGCCATGGTCTCTAATACCCCCCCTCCCTCCCAAACACCCCGACCACCACCCCCCCCCCCCCCCCCGCCTCCCCGACTCTCACACACACGAAAGACTCGCCCCATTTGTCACTGTCCTGGTGGCTGATTGGCAGCACCCAGCAATGCTCCATGTGGTATTCCGTTAACAGTTTCTCGCTGTTAGGCAGGCTAGATCCATGACCCATTATACCATGATACAAAACTCACGACGTTTCAAAGTAAAGGCTGAAGATGAGGCAACGTAAACCAAACCTTGTAACTGCATTACAATTAATGCACATATCACAATTTTAATGTTTGCAGCTAAATTACGTTTGCCGAAGGACCCTACTGAACTTGCTTCGCAACCCGCAGACATCATTTGCTCAGGTAGAGGCTACACACATGGCTGGTTGATCATATTTGCCAGACTAATCTGCGAAACGTAAAATTTAACGTTTTCCCCTATAACATGTAAATTATAGTTTTCCACTATGATGAAACTGAAACACACTGCTTGATATATTTTGTAAGCAGTTTTAAGTACCGCAGAATGCACTTTTAAGTCTGCTATTTCCATAGATAGATAATTAAAATTAATGAAACACTGTTTGGATGATTTCTTCCAGTTTGGGATTGTCATAGTGTTTGCACTCATCGTAGGACTCGTTTACCTACAAATTGGGAACGTGCTGCCTGCTGCGATACAGAACAGGTGAGGGCAAAGCGCGTCCAGGGCAGATTCCGGCGAAAGCGGGGTGGGGCGATTCCATGTTCTGCAAAAAACGGGGGGGTGGGGGGCGGGGGGGCACCATTCTCATTTCTCAGCGAGAAAGAGCTATGTTAACCAAATTTTGCCCAGCATTTTTCAATTTTCGGTCAGAAATGCATCTCTTCGGCAAACGTTCTAGCAAAAATTCTTGGCAGTTGTTTCCTAATTTTGTCACCAGGTTTGGCGCCCTGTTCTTCGTCATCATGAACCAAGTGTTTAGCAACCTCTCGGCAGTGGAACTCTTCATCAAGGAGAGAGCGATATTCATGTACGTACAACCACGTGCTCGTAACCACGTGCTCGTACACACGTGCTCGTAACCACGTGCTCGTAACCACGTGCTCGTAACCACGTGCTCGTAACCACGTGCTTGTAGCCACGTGCTTGTAGCCACGTGCTTGTAACCACGTGCTCGTTATCACATACTCGTAACCACGTACATATGTACTTGTAACCACTTGGTGTTCGTAGTCACCTTACGGGGCTGCGCAACCTTACTTTGTGACGTTTTAGAATCTCCTGGATACGTCACCGAACAGGCAAATAATTATATAAATTTAGGCGGGGCGTAACAATAAATTCACTTCTCATAATCATATTATTGACAACCCTCAGGCACGAGAATTCGAGCGGCTTTTACCGGGTCTCCGCCTACTTCCTGGCCAAGGTCTTGTGTGATATACTGCCACTGCGCACCGTGCCCTTGCTGTTCTTCTGCGCCATCAGTTACTTCATGGTCGGTGAGTCACGCGTTATGACGTCAACGGGTCGCGAGCAAACCCATCGCAACGCGCACGGTGGCAACATGTACCTGGATTTCCTGGAGTTAACAGTCACATATATAGCGTAGAATAATTACGACAATGCCTTTCCAAATCATTGTTACTGTTACATTCGGATATAAAACTTTAATAATTTGCCACCCGAAATTTGTGATTTCATATATATATCGTAGATAAGTGAATGATGATACTGATAACATATGTTTGACAAGTATTTGGTGAATGTAACTAATGAGTACTTAGAAACAGAGCGTCTACGCCCGACATGTATGTTAGATTCTATCGCTTGGGATTTTCTTATTAATACCCAGCATTTATGTTGGGATTTTAGGTTTCCAGACCGACGTTGGCAAGTTCTTCTTCTACTTGTTGGCGCTTTGGACGACCACCTTGGCGGCAAGCAGCCTGGCGTTTCTACTCAGCGCTGTCTTTAGGATATTCGCCATCGCAAACATAATGATCGCACTCTGCTTCGTCCTCATGATGGTGAACACTATTATTATTATTATTATGTAACATGACAATGCTAAAGTAATATTTTGTCTGCGCAAAGAATGCAGTAATTGCTATGATAAAAATGAAAGCCAAATGTAACAGTGTAATTTCGGTATTATGTTATGATTTGCAACATAGCGCTAATTGTTTCTGTCGGTTATATTATGTTTCAAAAATGGCTTTACAATTATATGTCTGAAGATAAGTATTGGGTGCTTTACGCCATTAAATGATTTAGACTGGGAACATTATTTGTATGCATTATGATGTTGTTTCCAGGTGTTCGGTGGGTTACTGGTCAATTTAAATACCATGGGCGCATGGCTTAGCTGGCTGCAGTATTTCAGCATATTCAGATACGCACTGAATGTAAGTACCCATCTATGTATCATGCATCATGAACATCTTGTTATGCCTTTGTTTGTGGTGTGTACTGCATAGTAACAATAAAAAACGTATTAAGTTTTATGGTATACACCATTCATCCTCTCGAATTCTCACGTTGTCCTCTTCATAACCAACTATATTTGTTCTCTAGGCCCTCAGTATCAATGAGATGAAAGATGCGGTGTTCTGCACTGAATATGCCTTGCAAAATGGCACAGTTTTATCTCGTTGGTAAGTCCATATGTCTACGATACGGAGTAAAATCATCCATCTCTTAAGCTTTACAATATCAGTCTAACTCCCTTTTTTTTAAATGATACATTGCGTGCTGGATTTCAGGAATTTTATTATGATCCCAAATACGTATCATTACCGTGCTGTATATATCTTTTAATCAGTCAAAATTTAACATTAACATGTCGCGTATCCGACGAAAACACTTGCAAATATATCTTTTTTTAACATGTATTATACGGCACAACTTTATGCCGGTTGTAATTGCAAAGGAGAGTTATTACGCTCTGTTATATTTTTCAGCGATGACACAACAGGAAATGACTTTTTGGACAATCAGGGCATAAAATACGATACGGAATGGGATAAATGGCAAAATGTCATGGCGCTGGGACTTCTTGGTCTCGGACTCCAATTCTTCGCCTACCTACGTCTGAGGCTGATGAAGAAATCCAAATAGCCTGAAGTACAACTAGCATGATGCTGTGACTGATGAAGGTCAAACACCATGGAAACAAGATACCGCTGTGAACGATGAAGGTCAAACACCATGGAAACTAGATACCGCTGTGACTGATGAAGGCCAAACACCATGGAAACTAGATACCGCTGTGACTGATGAAGGCCAAACACCATGGAAACAATATACCGCTGTGACTGATGAAGGCCACGCCATGGAAACAAGATACCGCTGTGACTGATACAGACCAAACACCATGGAAACAAGATACCGCTGTGACTGATGAAGGCGAAACACCACGGAAACAATAGATACCGATGTGACTGATGTGAAGACGAAATACCATGTAGAACAGCATACCGCTTCGCATTACTTTGTGCCATACACAGTGCCTGCATGGCACTTTGAGATTATGAACGCTATAGATATATAACTAATGTAACATAGACTCGTTCAGAATGTGTTATTGCCCGGGGCTAGATTTCATCAGAGATCGTGTAGTTCTACCTTACATAATCTCTGATTTCATTGTTTGCTGTGGCACATTTAGCCTAATAACTCATATGCAGGTAAAATGTATACATGTATATCGAATGAGTTTTTATTCGTTGTATCAATATAACACTTTGCCGAACAAATATACGATATTTATTTTATATTTTAAGAAAACTGTGTACGTGGATCAGGTGTGTAGTAATAAGTATGGGTCAATCGTATTAAACATTTGAATATAGTATTTGAATATACTGACATTTGTTACATATGTGGCCGAGTGATGAGATTGGGACTGTGTACGAAAACTCAGTGACGTCACAACCTAGGGGCGTCGGCATAAATGCTCTCGTTTTCTGTGCGATATGTTATTTATGTTACTGTAGACATATATTGATTATTGCCCTGTACGGTCACAACATCTAAAATATATAAAGACAAAAAATGTACAGTTCGTCAAAGGCGTCAACTTTATTTTGTAATAGCGGCGCAGACATATATCGAATAAGATTGCGTATTTTCTAGTAATGGGAATTAAGTGATGCCGAAAATAGAAGGACAGACGAAGTATAGAGGTTATACAATTTATGTCAGGAGAAACTTCAGGTTGGGGGCAACTTCAAACAAACTGTCAAGCTAGGTCACGCTTCAGAAGTCTAAAAGGTCACTGTAAATCACTCCTGCAAGCAGAAAAAAGGAGAAAATGCTACTGAAATCCGCTCAAAACATGCAGATGTTGGAGAGGTATACTGTAAGATAAGCATGAAGCCAGATTTAACCCCTTTAGACCTTAAGAGAGGGAGCAACGGGGAGAACTCTAGTAACGCAACACACACCAGATGTTATCTGCCAAACAAAGATTGTGCCCAAGAACTGTAGACCCTAACTTTTCAACCAGTCGAGCTATAAGCGTGATGGATCTGAATCTTTGAGCAACCTACAAAATGCTCAACAGAGACGTCTGTGAGAGCCCAAAACGTCCGACTACCCAAAACGTCCTACATAGCTAAGAACCAACGAACAGTTACATTTGACGTTTCAATCATTCACAATCTGGCGATATGAAACTGCGATACGCTCGTTTTGTATCTCGCAATGTACGAGGTGGGGGGGGGGAGGGGGGAGTTTAAGTGTGGGGGGTGCATAACAAGGCACGGAAAAAATAAGCGTTAGCGGTATTTTACAGCCTTAATTGGCCTCTTTGCCCTCTTTTGAACTTGTCACACCTTCCGGCCGTAGATCTATCAATTAAAACAATAATTATGCGAGGTCGGGACCACCTTAAGGACATGGACAAAATCTGGTCATGGTTCTTGTGATACATTCATTCGTGGATGCTCGAGTTGTATCTAACTGTGCATTATGTTGCAGGTGTCAAAATCCTGATCCTGGCCCGTTTTGGGCAGTCGGACGTTTTGGGCTCTCACAGACGTCGCCATCTACAAACGCATAGAATTAGGGGCACCAGGCAACAGGCACCAGGAATTTTGATGAAAGTATCTGGTGTGAAATAAAGCTAAAGGAACGAGATCCTTGCTTGGTGGCACATATAGATAACCAAACAGCTCGTAGTCGAGCAACAGAAAGTTAATTCAAGCGATAAACCGAATTTACAACACAACCGCAGCCTCACACATGCTAAATATGGGAGAACAGCTGATCCGACGGTAATGAGTCACAATCAAGGACATTCCTGGATATCATCAGGAATGCTTTTCTCTATCAGCATGTGAGTGAGCCACTCTTTTCCGCCCAAACACTAAACCAAAGATCCTCAACCAATCAGGAGTGCTCGCCAACCCTAAAGATCAAGCGGAGAGACCCGGGTACCTTGTTCCACTAGGCGAGGCAAAAAGTAGGGGGCTACCCCGGGTGATATGGCTCCACTCATACGTGACTGGAGCGCGATAGACTGGGATCACCGCCTATGTATGGTCACCAGAGTGTGGGGCTATGGGACACATCACATCACAATGCCAAGATGCATATCAAGCAAACAAAGAAAACTCCTTGGACAAAGGCAGAGGCACTGTCAAAAGGGTTAAAACTTGGCCTATTCTTCCTATTACTGGTAGTCAGTAACTGTTTAAATTAATCTTCTGTCTTATCCTGGCCTAAAAGGCAAAATGATCGGACAGTGTGGGAGTGTCCCGGGGGTTGGCGATGAAAAAGATACCCCCGCGTCACGCGGATATTTTAAAAACTTGCGTTCCTTCCACACCTCTGCCCCACGTACGTCACCGCCCGCCTCACGGCTTACCTCAACGGTGTTGGGGTCAGAAATCGCTTTAGAGGGTTGTTCTTATCGAATTTTGTATTTTATATGCAGAATTTGAAATATATGAACATTCTGTTGTCGAATGATCACAATGGAAAAGGTCAGCGAAAAATTATTCCAAAAATACACGGGGTCAGAGTTTAAATCGCTTCACGCCTTTGACCTGAATCGAAGCCGAAAACAGAGTTCGAAAGTAACATGGCTTCTAATTAATCGAACTCGAATGAATTCGTCTCGTACGGTACCAGCAGCACAGTAAATGCTAAACAATGGTGTATTCGATGGCAAAGTGCGAAACTATGTTCGATTAGATTCATTCAAATTTTCGCGTATGAAGGATCATTCTGATGGTTAGATTAGACGTGGGGCAGAGGGGCTATGGCGTAAGCGTAACGCCCTCTGCCGGGAGATCGCGGTATTCTGCGTGATGTCGACCTCGGCACGCTAGGATATCCGCGCGCGATTTTATGTTTAAATTGTTCTTTTACAGACTCAACGACATACAAAACGAATATGCATCATAATTCTGAGATACTTTTAGTCTTGATTATAAAATGTAAAAAATCTAGGATGGGGCATGTAAGTAGGCTGCTGAAAAAAGTAGGCCAGATAATTATGTGGCGGCCGCAAAATAATTAGGGGGCGGCCTGTAAATAAAGAAATGTTACCCCTTGGCACCAACTGGCTTCCCTAGTTACCATATAGCCGGTCTGTTAATAACTCGATAAACAAGTTGTAACAAGTTTGCGGTTATTATATCTCTGTTGTCGCCTACGTCTGTTGGGGCCGACAACGTCCGACTGCCGAAAACGTCCCACATAACTACGAACAAACTAACAGTTACGTTTGACGTTGCAAACCTACACAATCGGCCGATATGATATGAATACCCTCGTTTTGAAGCTCTTAGTTAGCGATGTACGAATACCATTGAGTTTTCATGAGAAGCTGGGACGGGGTCGGGGGGGGCGGATGTGTGGACTTAAACATGGGAACGGCGCATAAGGCACGGAAAAAGCGTTAGCAGTACTTTATAGCCTTGGCCTCTTTGCCCGTTGTGGGACTTGTCACACCATCTGGACGTAGATCTACCCATTAAAACAGTATTTATGCGAGGTTGGGAGGGTATGAAACAAATCTTGGCATATATTTACTCTTTGATGCTCGTGTTGTGCTTGGACAAAATCAGTATCTAACTGTGCATTAAGTTATAGGTGTGAAAGTCATGATCCTGGCCCGTTTTGGGCAGTCGGACGTTTTCGGTTCTCACATACGTACTCGATGCATTTTCACACTCGCTCGCCAGGGCGGCGCTGCGAAAATTGATAGGAAAAATTCGTTGCGCATTTCTACAAATTAGTGCTGGGTCCCAGTCTAAGCCTAATAAGCTTAACATGAAATCAGGTGATGAAAAGAAAGAGTCCTGTCACAATTATAACTTTTTCGAAAGGGTGCGAGATGTTTTTTTGCTGTACTAAATACACAAAGCTCGTTATTTTTATGTTGTATTCTTGAAAACTATATTGCTGCAAGAAATTACAGCTGATTTGACCGTGTTTCAAGAATCTTGAAATTTACCCCCGGCCGACAGCAGCGGTAAGAGCTAGCTTGCGTAGCGCCACCGTGCGGGGAGCATGGTTTGCGGTATGTTACTGGCGGGAATCAGTTCTGACCGCTCTGAGGCTCTGGATGCAACGCCATCTGAAGGCCACCAATGCAGTAAGCCAGTACGTGCCCCCCCCCCCCCCCCACCGGGAGTGGAGTGGAGTACGTACGGGTGGGGGGGGGGAGGGCTTATCATTTATATATCGACCTGAATCGCGGTAAGATATATGTGTCCATCACCTATATATATAGTAAGCAATAATCTCCGGGATTAGGGATACCAGCTTAAGATTATCTTCGTGAACCGATAGCGACTTTCGATTATCTTCGTGAACCGATAGCGACTTAGGATTTTATGTTCGTGATTTGCCCGCTCATCTTTGATTTACTGAACCACGCGAGCCACGTCTTTCCTTCACAAAGCCGGTATCCATGCATTTTGCTCGAGTGGAATCATATCAAACTTCACGATCTGTACACCTGTACACCCCACGACACAACATGTTGACGGCCAGAAAAGGCCCGGTTTTTAGACTGTGACGTCATCACCAAACCCACCGCAGGCTGGGACCGCGTGTGGCACGGCGCTCTTCCCCCTAAACAACTCCCACGTGGCTACTTAGCTATTCGTGACGTGACATCGCCGCCCCCGAGTTCGAAAGCGAGGCTGGTCCACACAGTGCGAGGCGCCACAGCAAGAGCAGGACGTGTTACGGTTCTCTCTTGTTTCGATACGAAAAGCAACGAAGTGTCATAAACAGATTCTTGGTGAAGGCGGAAAATACATCATCTGTGTATTGGGAACTTATCTGTATTCGTAGATATCGAATTCAGCTACGAATTGACTGTTATAACCGGAGTTCTCTGTGGTAAAATTTCCGTTAGAGAAGAATTTGTGCGGCAACGACCTTGACCGAGGACGTAAACAGAGAACACACCGCCGCCTCGACCAATCAGCGCCCGCGAAGGACGTTCAAGGTGGGTGTGTTCGTGCCGCTGGTGCCTTTGATCAGTGTTGATGTTTACATAACACTAAAGCTATTAACCTAGCCATGAACCCTGGCTGTAGACATAGTATGGTTAAAGAATCTAACCACAGAGCTGAAATGACTACTAATCCAAGACCAGAACAAAGCTTATTTACATAAGCTTCAGCTGAGATTAATATTTCTACTTAAAGTAGATCTAAATTAGTTCCATATATGTAACGCAGCTCGCTCCGATATGGGTCCAGTCGCGGATCTACGTTACATCCTATTGCAATCTCTTTTCATTAGCAGAATCCCGCCCGAAATCTGGGCGGGCTTTACACGGTCATAAAACTACTTTTTCACCTCGATATCTAGCAATGAACTACATATTAACATAAAGTAACCTATTCTCTGTTAGTTGGTAAAAAAATCCAGTCGTGTCCTTACTCGATTTGTGTGCTTTGAAAACTTATTCGTTCGGCAAGCTGTTTTGCAGCTTTTCTGCCAGCCGCTGGTGCCATGGTTTGATTGGGGTTCACGCGTACCGGAAGAAATGATCGTTGGGCGCGCGCACATTTTTGGTTGGGAAATGAAAAGTACGGATTTTACATCACATCAAACAGCATGTCATGGTAGTTTAACGGTCGTTTGTTTCAAATGGTCCGACTTTACCAGATCAGTGACATCGTTGCATTAAAATCTTTGAAAGCATAACTTAAGTGGAAGTTCTTTCAGCGTTCCATTGATGTTTAATTTGCATTCAATACCATCTGAGCACTGAGCAAATGACAGCGGGAGGAGTGTGGATCAGTCGGAATATTTTAAACCGTCAGTAACCCGGCGGCCGGGGGGGGGGGGGCGGGGGAGGGAAGGCCTCGTATACAAAGTTGGTGGGAGGGTTCCGTGGGGTGCCTTGATACCTGAGAGAGTGGATTTTTGTGATGAAAAAGATATCACTATAGCTATAGAGCCGATGTTTAAAAACTTCTGACGGCGGGGTGGAATGGGGGGGGGGGGGGTAGCTCTGAAAATGTGCGTTCATAGACGGGTTGCCGCAAAAGATTAAAAAGCCCCGACCGAGCGAATTTCGATGGTAAAACCTCGACCGGCTTGGGGGGGGGGGGACTTTACCGCGGACCCCCCTATCCTAAACCGAGCAATGAATTAAATACCCTCCCAGAGCCCAGCGGCGGCCCCGGCCCCGGCCCGTCACGGTGACAGTGGAGCATGCACGGGCCAACGGTAACGGCCAACGGCAAATTGTTTGTGCAATTCTCGGTTTAACGCGAGGAGTACGTAATTTCAGCTTCCGTCGTACGCCGAAGTTACGCTTGTCAGTCTTGCCCCCGCCCCGTCCCGTCCCCACCTCCCGAGCTTGATACCAACAAAGTAGGGGATCCAGTAAAAACAGGCGGGGGGCACCAAATTCATTGTTGCTTAGGGATGTTTCAGAAAAGCGGGCGGGTGAGGACTCCCGCCACTGTGTCAGCCCCTGCGCTCACTAATTTGTGGGTTTTGGCGGCATCAGGTGTATTCCCTTTGGAAAATGCCGGAAATATAGCAATTGATCCCGCTCCGACCGTCAGCTACCTTTATTCCCGCCGGAGGGGGTGGGGGGGGGGGGTATTTTTCATCAAAATACAGCTTCAGAAATAAAATATTCCTAAAAAAAAGTAAATCCACAAAACCCACATTTCATATGAGAACCAACATTAGAAGAGAACGTCTGGAAATTTTCGCTACATTTGGGCGGGTTCCCCATCAACCCCCTCCATACTATTCATCACGCAGGGGGACCCCGCGGCACGAAGCCAGCGAGGAATCTTTCAGTTACGGCGAGCACACAATTTGTACGTTAGTGCGCACCGCTTCTCGGCAGGAAGTGCAACTGCAATCATGGCGGAGCTTGATTCGTTTTCGGTTGTTACTGGTGCAAAGTTGTTGTTTCTCGCGCTCCAGAACGTCTGACAACAATTCTACCGCGCAAAATTAGACGCTAATACCTTTTCCTACAAGTTATATTGGTAAGAGAGCGCTGTACAATGTGTACATTCACTTAAGCGATGCAAAACGTCCCGGGTGTTGTCGTCGCTTCGCTCTGCTAATGAGCGGGATGCGCTTGGAAGTAAGACGCTGTTGGCGAGCCACAGCGGCTTGCTTGTAGGACTAGATCTAAATATCTTGTAATATTTTGTATTACAGAATTTAAGCTTACCAACCTCTTCTCCATGTCAAATTAGCCATTTGGCGCAATGCCCCCAGGCAAGCCCGCTTCTCTAGAGGCATAACAGTGTCAATGGAGGGAGGTCAGACCATTTTTTATTGTTTTGAAATGGCACGCAAACACCATCTCACCCAGAGAAAAATATTGGTGCTAATTTGAGTGATCTATGATGGATATTAGCGAAGTTATGAATATTAAAAAACTGATTAAGCTTACCTGTTAACTTTACTGCCGGTTTCGTGACAGTTTTATTGAGCTCCCATTTTTGGCGTAATTATGGTCTGGATGACTATCCAATCATGCAATATATATATCACTGGATAGATCTTGTTCTGAGCAAGAGATTGGGACTTGTTTGATCTTCGTAGAGTGAAAGGAAGTAAAGTTATATACAAACTTAGTTGCAGAGAGGGACTTAAATGAAGACAGACCGCTATTCAGCTGTTGGGCCATGTTGCAAGGAAAGTTTGTGAAGGTGGATAAATGTCCCGGTGAAGATCGATAGATTAATCGGCTGGGTATTTTTAATTAAGCTGCCTTAAAGTCTTGCTATCACAATAGAATACAAGATTAGGAACAAAATATTTTCTTTAACAAGCCCTATCAACGCCCGATACACATAAAGATCGTTGAATAAGCAATGCCAAAGGCGCAGCTGGTTCAGTGTTACTTATTCTAATGCTATATCTCCCCCTGCAAAAACGTTTACTACAGGTTGGCCGATATAAGTACTAGAGGCTGGAGTGCAATAATTGGAACAGCCGGCAATGTAATTTGCATACAGTCATATGAAACACATGAAACTATACTTCAGTTCGCAACCTCCCACCGTTCCCATTGGGAATGTCATTTACGTCGTTAAGATAACATCATCCCACTACTCCATTTATGTGAAACACACTCTCGTCTGTCAAAATACTTTGATTTCTAGAGTTGACATAATCATCAGTTATCGATTACGGTCGATTTTTGCATGATTTCACAAAACAGCGTGAAAGCTCAGCCCTGCTTTCAGACAACAAATTACCTAGCATGCATTGTGAATTCAAGACGCTTTGGACAAGATAGTGACCAGTTCAGGGACAGGGGCCTCTGTCCTGTCCTGATATGTTATGTGTTAAAACTGCAACAGTCACGAATTCAGTTTTAAAATGTTAAATTCTTCTTGTTAATAAATTATAAAATATATAAAATGAGATTAATTTTGTTTGAAATCAGCGAGTTTTATTGATATATATACCTACATATATATCTTACAGTAATCAACCTTCAATGAAAAAAATAACCATGCATGCCTACATAACATGTGATCTCTTCCACTTTCCTCAGTGGAGGTTTGACTTCTGGTAGATTTCACCAGCGCATAACAATATGGGATTCAGATATAGATTTTATCATTTGTGCCATCTAAAGAGGTTGATATGCTCACTAATAACTACTTTATCAGGAATAAGTGTTAGAAGAGCCTATGTTTAGTATTAGTATGCAGCAATATCACCAGGATGACATGAGAAAACATTTACAACATTTAAACACACTAACTATAACCTTGTGTGGCTCTCAAAGTTGCATGTCAAGCTCTTCCCCACCAAAACTAAGCCCAGGCGAACTTTATATCAAAATTTGCAGAAAACTCGATTGTTTCGTTCTATACATTCAGAAACCTGATAAACATCGCTGTTTCGGCTGTGATGTGGCAAACATGTCTATCCGGGACACCACAGAACTCTGTTGTGGCAGTGCTACTTATGACAAAGCATCGCGAAGCACACAAACTGATGACGTTTACCACTAAGTTCAAAACTTGTGGTGAATGGATATCACAGGCAAGGCTAAGAGACACTATTTGGCAGTCCGGCAAGGGTGGAGTATAGACAACCAAAATCTTGACTGATTCAAGGACTGATTCTTATTTGTATTTTGATCTTATTAGTTTTGGCAGGAGAGAGCTTGATATGCAACTTTAACATTTATCAGGAAAAATCAGGAAAAGATGTTAGTGAAATGATTTCTGATTCTATTATTTTTTGCCTATATATTTATTTCTTCTAGTAACATAGACACTTGCTGTGTAAGTATGGGTTCGGTCAGGCTTGGCCGAGTCAAGGTGTCAGTGATGCAAATCTATTCCTCTTTGATATAAGGCAATGGATATCGGATATCACAGTGCAAGATTGGAGCCATCAGGTTTCTAATACCTCGTTAATCAAAGTTGTCAACATGTGTAAAATACAAGTCGGTTCCAACATCTCTTGCCTTTTGCTTTTTAGCAAAACTGATCTTGATCTTTTTCTTTTTTTCAGAATACCTTCCTCCCTTTTCAGGTAGTTGCTGTTGCAAAATTTTCGTGAGTGGAATGCCTGTATTGCGGCAAGTGTTTGTCAGAGGTGCCTCAGCAGTTGCTAAGGGAAACCCATTCAATGTTGCCGTGGTGACGGGCTTGCCGACCAATACGCGCACGCCATCCCGCGGCCTGAAAGCCTCAGCGACCACGTGTCATGGAAGCCCCCTCAGCGATCCGGAAAACAAGGGCCACCCGCAATCCGGGATCAACTTCGACTCCCTGGGCTCCTGGAACAACCGCCTGGATCTGTCAGTGAACGTGGAACAGAGCATTAAGCACGGGAAGCTCATTCCGGAGCTGCCCATAGAGAGTGTCGGGGCGGCCAGCCTGTTGGGCCGGCGTAAGGAGAACGAGGACCGTTGGCTGGTGGAGAAGCTCGGCCATGATTGTGTGCTCTTCGGCATTTTTGACGGCCACGGTGGCAGTCTGGCGGCTGACTATACCCAGAAGCACTTGAAGGAACACTTGATTTACTGGCTGGAGCGAAGGCAATCAGAAGACTTGGACCTGGAACAGGTGCTTCGCAATGCCTTCGTGGAACTCAACAACATGTACACAAAGTACCTATATCACCACCACATTGGTAAGTGGACCACTTCTCGTGCGGCCTTCCAATACGACTGGGTTGACGCTTGGCGCAATTGCCCCCAGGCAAGCCCGCTTCTCTAGGGGCACAACGGTAACAGTGTTAAAATCCTTCGTCGTTAGTAGGGAATCGACTGTAGTATTTATTATAATGTGGGCGTGTACAATAATAGTGCTTACGTATTCTATATACCTTATTCTATATTCTGACATCAAGAAAGTGTCAACACTAGATTGTTGCAGTCATATTTTCGCGAACAAATGTTCGACCATGCGACTTTTCCCTTCGAACAAGGTATATAGAATACGTAAGCACTATTATTGTACACGCCCACATTATAATAAAAGCTACAGTCGATTCCCAACTAACGACGAAGCATTTTAACATTGTTACCGTTGTGCCCCTAGAGAAGCGGGCTTGCCTGGGGGCACTTGCGCCAAGGTTGACGCGCACATGCTCTTATGTATTAAGCTTACATAGTGCTTTTGAGAGAAGGTGTAAGACCAGTAGTTATGTCCTTTATTTATTATAGAGTTTTGCCGGAAATGTCATTTACTACAATTTCGTTGTGACAAGATAGCATTCCGTGTTTATCTTTTTTCGTGTGTGCCCAGCTAGAGCAATCATAGTGCCTAAATTCTAGGGGTTTACACCCCCGATCCGACGCCTTCCTTTGACATGATTACAGGTTGAAGTCTCCTTTACCAACAACCAATCGATAGTTGTCCTGAAAAACGACTTTGAATTTACTAGTAATGAGGTAGATTGCATTGGGAGTTTTTTTCCCAATTTATACATCCTTTATGTACACAAAAGCGGCCTAATAAAAAACATGATTGTATTGAAAGAGTTCATACTAAATATTTTAAATATGTTCTAGGTGTACCATGGGGTACGGTTAATGCTGCTGTTTATGGAGAATGTGGGAGACTTCCTCTAAGAATAAGATGTACCATCAGTAGTATCAAGTACTGTGTTTAACTTCTGACAATGCCTGATGATAGATTAAACGAAGAACGCTTACAATATGCTCTACAATCTAACAGAAGCGGGAAGGACTACATGGGCATCTAAAATAAAACAATTACCTTTGATGTCTGGCTTTGGTGATGTCTGGTTGGCTCAACAATTGGGTAGCCCAGAGTTATTTATCTCTTTATTTAGCCAAAGAGTTTTTGACTGTGCAGGGCAGGAACGGTGTAGTAATGTTAGTAATACAGATAGACTAGGAATTTATAAAGAATATAAAAGGTCTCTCATGTGTGAAGATTATTTAATATTACTCTCTAATTTTAGACTTCGCCAGGCCCTTTCAAAATTTCGATGTGGAATGTATTTGTTAAGAAAGCATGAGGCAATAGGTGTCACAAGTAAATACTGCCTGGAAGAAAATTGTCTACAGTTAAAGCTAGACGAGTCTCATATTGTGGTCAAATGTCCTTTTTACTTACCGTTAAGATCTAAGTATATATCTAGAAAAGACCTCCAATATTGCAACCTTGTAGATTTTTGTAATTTAATGTCTTCAAATGATAAAGGAAAACTTCATAACCTAGCCCTATTTGTTAAATGTGCAATTCAACTGTATGAAGAAGCATATTTACCTTGAGAGATTTCACTTAATGGCTTTTGGGTTTTCTGTTGTAAAAATGTTGTGCTTTGTCGCAAATTAAATGTTTCTATTTTTGTACCATGGGCCTGGTGCCTACAGTTTGAAATAAATATTATCATTATTATATAAAAAACATGTGATCATGTGTTTGTTGCTAGGCGACGACCAGGCCCTGTCGTGCGGCACGACGGGCACCGTCTGCCTGCTGCACCAAGACTACCGCCTCGTGGTAGGTCACGTGGGCGACAGCCGTGCCATCTTGTGCCGCGACGGCAAGGCCGAACGCCTGACGGTGGACCACTGTCCGGACAACGAGGCGGAGCTGGAGCGGATCAAGGAACGCGGCGGCCGGGTCACCTGGAGCAGCATCGGCCGCCCGCGGGTCAACGGACGTCTGGAGATGACCCGGAGCATAGGGGACGTGGATCTCAAGCAGTACGGCGTCACGGCCGAGCCGGACACCCGAACCCTGGCGGTGAGTCTGCGCACTGGCCCCTGTCCGGGTTCTCTCGGTACCGTGATGGAGTATGCGTGCAATACGGCTATACAGTTCTCGCGATCGGGCCGCGATACTTCAGTTTTGGGGACAAAAACAAACACACGTGCTCCATGTTGAAGTATAGGCTGCTAAAAGTCGATTTCTTTCCAGGTTTATTCTAAAGACTGAGTCCCATTTCACTAAACATGGCCATGAGAAGTATACGTTAAAATATTTGGAGGCGATGAATCACAGGACTTTCGGAATATACAAGGAAAAATCTGTCTTCGAAACACTCGAAAGCTAAATAGGGTTCTAAATTTAGCCCTGCACCCGGGGTTTTGCGAGTTCCCCCCAACAGCGAGTGACGTCACAGTCTCACTTGCCTCTGCGGTAACAAAAATGGCGAGAGCAAGTGATCGACTTAACCTGGCCGCTGTCAAAAAATGCAGTTCATGGAGTTATAACACACTGATGCGTCATTAAACCACATGGTAAAGGTAAAATAAGACCAGTTGGATGTTTTCGTATAAATGTTGAATCATGAAAAGACAACGTTCCTTCAATCTTTGTAACTTTCGGTTTGAAGCGTTGCGCCAACGTTGTCACCGGGGAGAATCCGTGTGACGTCAATGCCTCGTTTTCGTAGGGAATGCAAAAAAAACGTTAGTTTCTCCGCCGTGTTGTCCCGTCGTAACATATATTCGTTATTGTGATGGCGAAAATGAATGAAAAATATGTCGTCTATCCGTTTTGTGCAGCTATATTTCTTAAATATTCTTAATCATATCGCTAGGCCATCCGCAATCGACTTACCCCTCGGCGCCTGGCTTTTGCGCAGGTAATCTGGTTCCCTGTCTTTGCGTAACATATACGTCGCGCCTACGTCACAGATAGTCAGGATACCAGTTGTTTGTCCCCAAACTAAGTAAACCGTAAGTTTTGGCGAACGAGACTTTATAGGCCTATCACGTGGTGCCCGCTAGCAATTAAATTGTCAGTGCAGACACGTGGTGCCCGCTATCAATTAAGTCTTCAGTAAAGACACGTGGTGCCCGCTACCCATTGAAAGTCAGTGAAGACACGTGGTGCCCGCTGCCAATTAAAATGTCAGTGAAGACACTTGGTGCCCGCTACCAATTAAATTATCAGTGAAGACACGTGGTGCCCGCTATCAATTAAATCTTCAGTAAAGACACGTGGTGCCCGCTACCCAATAAAAGTCAGTGAAGACACGTGGTGCCCGCTACCAATTAAATTATCAGTGAAGACTCGTGGTGCCCGCTATCAATTAAATCTTCAGTAAAGACACGTGGTGCCCGCTACCCAATAAAAGTCAGTGAAGACACGTGGTGCCCGCTACCAACTCAATTATCAATAAAGACACATGGTGCCCGCGATCAATTAAATCGTCAATGAAGACACGTGGTGCACGCTCTCAGATAAAGCTAATCATATAGTTGTTACCCGCCAAAATTATGTCAAGATCTAAACATTACATTGGCTTTATTATGTAGAAATTCTCGTCACTAAAATTCATTGCTTTGAGCCTTCCGAGACGTAGTAAACAACGTACACTGCCAACTAACGATTAGCGGTCAAGCAAAGAAGGCATTTTTCTGCCTTATATACCTTTCTATTTTAAGCCAATTTTGCAAAACTGTTAAAAGCGAAATTTCATTGTAGCATATGATGCCAATCTGTTTTCTATTGGAGGGAACTATATCTATAAGTGAGTCTGTCTGTGCCATATTGCAGGTGAAACACGCTCGCGATGCCTTCCTGGTGCTCTGTACGGATGGCGTCCACAACGTGCTCAACAGCCAGGAGGTAGTGGACATCATCTGCTCGCTGCCGGACGCCCAGGAAGCTTCCAAGTTCGTTACCGACCAGGCGCTCTTCTTCGGCTCCGAGGACAACTGCAGCGTGCTCGTCGTCCCCTTCGGCGCCTGGGGCAAGTTCGCCTCCAACAAGTTCCACTTCGGCTTTAGTCGTAACGTCGTGGGCGGGCGCTACTGATGTTGCGCCGTCGCCATTAACGTGTCGTCTGCTCGCTCGTCCCTGCCGCGCTCCCGCCCTGCGTCGCTCGCTCGCGTGCGTTTGCCAGACGCTCTCACGTCCACCCGATCCACCCGCTTCTCTGTGTGGGGAAGAGGAGGGGTGGGGGTTAACATCTCAACGCCTGCCGACCAGGCGGGAGCGAAAACTGTTGCGCAATATGTACCCAAGAGTTGTCACCTGATGAACGGGTGATATCAACTGTGATTCGTCGCTGAACCTGTAGAGTGTTTGTGTTACTGATTGACTCTTACCATTGAAATGAAGACTTAAAAGAAAGGTGTACATTTCCTTTTTTGTTTTGAAGCGGAAGAAAATGCGACTGTGATGTGAGAAATTGTTTCTTTGTATATGTAGCAATCATGACAGAAAAAAAAACATTATTTATTTTTTAAACAGAATTCAACGTACAGAAGGTATACGGGCGCCTTCGTCAGCCCAATTCACCTCGCACTCGCCAAACCACGAAAACCTTCGAACGTTATTTTCTTATCTCCGGCGTTCTTAGATTAGAACCAATACGCTGTCGCTGCTATTCTCTGTACACATTGTGTCCATTATCTCGGACAGTCAGCTTGGCCAACTGCCAAGGTCGACCTGAAATAAACCTCAACCATATATATACATATTATCGCCGGCCGGTGGTCCTTATCGGAAAAGTGACCATCGTCAATACTGATGGCGATAAAGAACATCCCACTAATCTCGATAGACTCCATTGAGAGGTCGCCGTTAGTGGTTCTGTTAGCGGATTTTCTAGCGCCGCTCGAGTAGATTGTCTTAATGCCATGTTTGATACTGCTTCACGTCTTATTATATTAGGCTTATCAATTCTAACTCTGGGTTAACATTGTTGACTGTCCGCTATCGTATCGGTGTTTTAAGATCTCTTGGTTGATTGATATTTAACTCTTGTTTGTTGGGCCTTAGACGGCCAGATTCCCCTTCAGGCTCTTCGCTAGTATAGCCTGCAGAACATACTTCCTCAGATAGACATACAAGCGTACTGTCAATTGTGGGAAACAAATAGATTTGAGATTCATTTTGGTACCGATTCATTCGATATTGGAAGCTGAAACAGGTGTATTTATATCCTATGATGTGAGATCAATTAAAGTTTTTTCTCACACGTTGAGTGGTGTGACCTCTGCCGCTGTTATGTTTTGGTTATGTAGACTTATTTATTTCTAGGGGGTTGTCCAGTAACGCCCGCCTCGACTGCGACCTCTTTACGGCAGTGGTGAAAGTAGCATTTACTCATTGTATGTGTAGCGTTAACCACGAGTTTATTTTCCACAAAATAAATCTTTATTTTTGTCAGGTTGGCCTGTGACTTCTCTCCTTTTTTTCATGCTTTCTTTTCAAACAACATTAAATTCTACACCAAATATTTAAGCCAACAACGTTGGTGTCGCCCCGATGTTTTTTAAGGCCCTGAACAGTAATTCGTTTCTTTTCTCTTTTTCCGAGATAAACCATTTTCGCACAATTTCAAAATTGTCTTACCATGATGAAGACAAAAGAACGTGGTTAAACTCTCAAACATTTATTTTCCTTACTTCCTGCAGGGTCGTAACTTAAGATTATTGCTAAAATTAGGCTAAAGAGAGAACTCTCACTGAAGCGATCCCCTTATGGGGTTCATTCGCACCACGATAAGCCAGAACGTCCTGGTATTTGTTGTTTTATTCAAATTATGGTACGCATACTTATAAATGGCAACAAGGCATTGCGCTACCGCTCATGATTCACGCGGTTCATATTCCCTATTATAGCCCGTTAAAACTTCTATATATATGTTAGAAAAACTACTGCGTTAAATATTACAAGAGTTGTTCGTCGATTACAGTTCGCGATAAAATGGAAGAACGCCAATTACGTTAAAGAATTTTTGCACGGACCTTCGGAGTTCTTGCCGCGCGTTTGGCCTGTACAACATTTTCAACTAGCTGCTGAAGAACCGAGCTGACTACAAGCCTACGAGAGAGCTATACGACTACATCGTGTATGGTCATGTGGAACAGTTAGACTACTGGGATAATAACGACCATTTACAGGGGAATTTTCAGAGCAGAGGTAAACTATATATAAACTTATGCTACTGAACAGATATAATACCCATTATAATGTAATAATGTATACTATACAAATATACTATATAGCATTGTTCATCACTTATCTTAAAAATTACCTAATCTTTCAGGCCATAGGCACATTATAGCGAAGGAAACCATAGGGAATATTTACTGTAGTTGCGCCCCCCCCCCCCCCCCGACATACATTATCGGCTTCTGAAGAAGTCCTACGGAACTGTTGAGCTGGCTTTGCGTGTATGTCCTGGAGGGTAAATATATTTTTCTGTAGTTTACCATGGAAACTTATTGCAGCTTTTAATTATCCATCATCTGTCATCAATACATACGAACATCTAGGCTTATATCTTTGAATCTGTTCAGTTGAAATTTCCCAGTTAGATATATGTGTGGTATATATGACGGTACAATACAGCACAACCTCTCTATGAGGCTGATAAATGGAAACATGGCTAATTATTAATTAGCCTGAAAAATAAAACCAGCCTTATTTTGAAGTACTTCATACCGACACTGACTGATTGAAAAGTACGGAACGAGGTAGGTCGACAGACAATTCCTTCATTTTGGGAGATGCCCATACCATATATATACCATATGTATATCAATGTAGAAGTAGGCTTGATGATTTTGGTTTATAAATATAATTAGGTACGGTGGTGATGTATGAAGTTTAAGTTGCCGTCGTCATTTCGTAACCGCCATCGACATTCGGCACAAGTCTACAGTAATTGGTTAAGTGATCTTGGGCCTAGCTTAATGTGATTTATAACACCGTTAATGTTCTTGTATTAATTGATTATTTATAATAACTTCAAAAATACTACAATGTCACAAGATTGACGTCTCTGAGAACTGAGAAAACGGAACAGGATCACGACTTTCACACATGTAAGATATATATTGCACAGTTAGCTGCCGATTTTTGTCCAAGTACAACACAACACGAGCATCACATAATAAATATATCCCAAGAACCATGATTTTTTCCATACCCTTAAAGTAGTCCCGACCTCGCAGAAAAATATTATTTTAAAGGGCAGATATACGTCGGCTTAATATTATTTTAATTGGTAGATATACGTCGGCTTAATATTATTTTAATGGGTAGATATACGCACCGCCGCCAACCTCAAACTTACCCCCCCCCCCCCACCCTCGCGGGTTTCCGATGAGTTTAATGTTGTCTGTATATCGCTATCTAAGCGCTACAAAACGACCGTATCGCGGTTTCATCTCGGCAGATTGTGCAAGATTGTAACGGCAGAAGAAACCGTTAGTTTGTTCTTAGCTATGTATATGACGTTTTGCGTAGTCGGGCATATACGGCCCCAACAGATGTCACGTGAGCCTATATCACAATAGAGCCGTAGGCCTACAGGCTGAAAGTGCCGTTAAACCACAATCAAATCAAAATCATGTGAGCGTTGATGCTGCTAAGTTATATAAACAGCTGCTTTCGAGGGGGATTTAGGGTTGAGTGCTTCTCATTGACTTCAAAGGAGAAAATCAGCATCTCAGCATGAACGTACGTCGGTCTGTGTTTCTCCATGACGTAACTTTCCTTTCCCTTAAAATTAATTATGTAACATATAATACAGCAACATAGAACTGGCGAAGCCGATGCCAAAAGAAACGCGTGGGTCGGCGTGACGTCATTGGAGTATTAACGCCCTGATCGCATATATATTGGTCAGTGGATTGGGGTGGGGCGAGGCATTAATGGTTTATACAAAGATTTATCCGCTTCAAGCGTTTCTATGCATACTTTATGTGCTTCACAAGAAGGCAAGGAATGCATTTCTATGCCTTTCAGCTACGTTGCCGTGGCTTAATGGATGGATGTAACTCTGTCTTAGGCTGCAAACAATTGGCTGCACTAGACCAAGACACTTTCTAGTATAAAGAGAAACTCATGAGGCAACCGCATTCTGGTTTATCAACTGTCTAACCGCTCATATATTACATACATCTACTCGGATGGCTATAATTCTGATATTCACAAAACTTCAGTGCTTAGTTGTGAATCCAAGGACAGCTTTAGCCGATCTTGTGTTTGAAGCGAGTGAAGGCGAACAACCGGAATGTAGGCAGCACGTACAGGCCGTTGATGCTACGCATTGACGAGCATAAGTATCCGTGTCTCGTGTGGTCTCGATAAGATCCCGCAGTGACTGTACAGCCCTATATACGCAATCACTGTCTGAAATTATGGACGTATCTCAATCAAAATTTCTAACATTCAAAGGGACAATCAATATAGTGTCTAACAACAATACTGTGTGAGCAGATCCAACATAGAAAGATACCCTGCTTGATAAATGAAATTACAGACACTTCGGCCACATTCTCTCTGAAAACACCAAATTGTTTTCTCATGTAGTAAAGTAAAATAATGCGCATTCATGACACACGTGAAATTTAGCAATTTAGCCTCATTATTATTGAAACCAGTAACACTTAGTAATAGGATTGGTAGCGGTGCACCACCCCCCCCCCCCCTACCCCTCATCCCACGTCCCCCGCTGCTAATAATTCGTCCATGGGCCGTTATGACCCATTGGCATGACGGGACGCATTATGATATGAACAGGTTTTCCCCTCCGCCGTGATGAATATACGGTACCATCCTCCCCACGTCATGCACACACGCACTGCCACACCCTACAGCCCCCGCCCCCCCGCGCCCCCCCCCCCTTCCTCCCCAACACACAGACGTCTTTGTACACCCCAACAAACCCGCAAACCCCCATCCTCCCGCAAACAACGCACACACACGCCCCCTTTACCACTATTCTATCCGATCCTAAACCACCAACCATCACACCATCACGCACACTCCCGCACACTCCCACACACACCGCACACTCCTGAACACTGCAGAACACTCCCACGAACCCTGCACCCCCGTCACACTAACCCGCACCCCGAGCCACCCCCCCCCCCCTCCACCCTTTCGCACTATCCTATCCGCTCCCACAACACGCCATCACCCTCACTCCCACAGCCACGCATAACCCGCACACCCTGGACACACTCCTGAATACTCCGGATACATTCCCACAAACCCCGCACACTCCTAAACACTCCAGAGCACTGCCACAAACCCGGCACACTCCTAAACACTCCAGAACACTCCCACAAGCCCCGCACACTCCTAAACACTCCAGAACACTGCCACAAACCCCACACACTCCTAAACACTCCAGAACACTCCCACAAACCCGGCACGGTCCTAAACACTCCAGAGCACTGCCACAAACCCGGCACACTCCTAAACACTCCAGAACACTCCCACAAACCCCGCACACTCCTAAACACTCCAGAGCACTGCCACAAACCCGGCACACTCCTAAACACTCCAGAACACTGCCACAAACCCCACACACTCCTAAACACTCCAGAACACTCCCACAAACCCGGCACAGTCCTAAACACTCCAGAGCACTGCCACAAACCCGGCACACTCCTAAACACTCCAGAACACTCCCACAAACCCCGCACACTCCTAAACACTCCAGAGCACTGCCACAAACCCGGCACACTCCTAAACACTCCAGAACACTGCCACAAACCCCACACACTCCTAAACACTCCAGAACACTCCCACAAACCCCGCACACTCCTAAACACTTCAGAACACTGCCACAAACCCCACACACTCCTAAACACTCCAGAACACTCACACAAGCCCCGCACACACCTAAACACTCCAGAACACTCCCACAAACCCCGCACACTCCTAAGCACTCCAGAACACTGCCACAAACCCCGCACACTCCTAATCACTCCAGAACACTCCCACAAACCCCGCACACACCTAAACACTCCAGAACACTCACACAAACCCGGCACAGTCCTAAACACTCCAGAACACTCCCACAAACTCCGCACACTCCTAAACACTCCAGAACACTGCCACAAACCCCACACACTCCTAAACACTCCAGAACACTCCCACAAACCCCGCACACTCCTAAACACTCCAGAGCACTGCCACAAACCCCACACACACCTAAACACTCCAGAACACTGCCACAAACCCCGCACACTCCTAAACACTCCAGACCACTGCCACAAACCCCGCACACTCCTAAACACTCCAGAACACTGCCACAAATCCCGCACACTCCTAAGCACTCCAGAACACTCCCACAAACCCGGCACACACCTAAACACTCCAGAGCACTGTCACAAACCCCACACACTCCTAAACACTCCAGAACACTGCCACAAACCCCGCACACTCCTAAACACTCCAGAACACTGCCACAAATCCCGCACACTCCTAAGCACTCCAGAACACTCCCACAAACCCGGCACACACCTAAACACTCCAGAACACTGCCACAAACCCCACACACTCCTAAACACTCCAGAACACTGCCACAAACCCCACACACTCCTAAACACTCCAGAACACTGCCACAAACCCCGCACACTCCTAAACACTCCAGACCACTGCCACAAACCCCGCACACTCCTAAACACTCCAGAACACTGCCACAAATCCCGCACACTCCTAAGCACTCCAGAACACTCCCACAAACCCGGCACACACCTAAACACTCCAGAGCACTGTCACAAACCCCACACACTCCTAAACACTCCAGAACACTGCCACAAACCCCGCACACTCCTAAACACTCCAGACCACTGCCACAAATCCCGCACACTCCTAAGCACTCCAGAACACTCCCACAAACCCGGCACACACCTAAACACTCCAGAACACTGCCACAAACCCCACACACTCCTAAAGACTCTAGAGCACTGCCACAAACCCCACACACTCCTAAACACTCCAGAACAAACCCCGCACACTCCTAAACACTCCAGAGCACTGCCACAAACCCCACACACTCCTAAACACTCTAGAGCACTGCCACAAACCCCGCACACTCCTAAACACTGCAGAACACTGCCACAAACCCCGCACACTCCTAAACACTCCAGAACACTGCCACAAACCCCACACACTCCTAAACACTCCAGAACACTGCCACAAACCCCGCACACTCCTAAACACTGCAGAACACTGCCACAAACCCCGCACACTCCTAAACACTCCAGAACACTGCCACAAACCCCACACACTCCTAAACACTCCAGAACATTCCCACAAACCCCAAACACTCCTGAATACCTCAGAGCATTCTCGCAAACCCCGCACACTCCTAAACAATCCAGAACACTCCCACAAACCCCACACACTCCTGAATACCCCAGAGCATTCTCGCAAACCCCGCACACTCCTAAACAATCCAGAACACTCCCACAAACCCCACACACTCCTGAATACCCCAGAGCATTCTCACAAACCCCGCACACTCCTTGACACTCCAAAACTTTCCCACAAACCCCACACACTCCTGAATACTTCAGAGCATTCCCACAAAACCCCGCACATCCCTGCATACCCCTATACTCCTGAACACTCCAGAACACTGCTACAAACCCCACACACTCCTAAACACTCCAGAACACTCACACAAACCCGGCACAGTCCTAAACACTCCAGAACACTCCCACAAACCCCGCACACTCCTAAACACTCCAGAACACTGCCACAAACCCCACACACTCCTAAACACTCTAGAGCACTGCCACAAACCCCACACACTCTTAAACACTCCAGAACAAACCCCGCACACTCCTAAACACTCCAGAGCACTGCCACAAACCCCACACACTCCTAAACACTCCAGAACACTGCCACAAACCCCGCACACTCCTAAACACTCCAGAACACTGCCACAAACCCCACACACTCCTAAACACTCCAGAACACTGCCACAAACCCCGCACACTCCTAAACACTCCAGAACACTCCCACAAACCCCGCACACTCCTAAACACTCCAGAACACTCCCACAAACCCCACACACTCCTAAACACTCCAGAACACTCCCACGAACCCCACACACTCCTGAATACCCGAGAGCATTCTCGCAAACCCCGCACACTCCTAAACAATCCAGAACACTCCCACAAACCCCACACACTCCTGAATACCCCAGAGCATTCTCGCAAACCCCGCACACTCCTAAAAAATCCAGAACACTCCCACAAACCCCACACACTCCTGAATACCCCAGAGCATTCTCACAAACCCCGCACACTCCTAAACAATCCAGAAAACTCCCACAACCCCCACACACTGCTGAATACCCCAGAGCATTCTCACAAACCCGGCACACTCCTAAACAATCCAGAAAACACTCCCACAAACCCCACACACTCCTGAATACCCCAGAGCATTCTCGCAAACCCCGCACACTCCTTGACACTCCAAAACTTTCCCACAAACCCCGCACACTCCTGAATACTTCAGAGCATTCCCACAAAACCCCGCACATCCCTGCATACCCCTATACTCCTGAACACTCCAGAACACTCCCACAAACCCCCGCGCACTCATGAATACTCGAAAGCATTCCCACAACCCCCGCACTCTCATGAACACTCCAGAACACTCCAGGACACTCAGACAAACCCCGCATACCCGCACTACCACACCTGGAAACCACAAAAACTTACACCTCCCACACTACCACCCACACACCTGGCACCCCCCCGCACACAGCCATACTTTCTCGTACTCTCTGCGCCCCCACCCCTCCCCCGTCAGGTCCCCATTCACCACCTCCGCACCCTCCAGCACCCTCTCGCATCCTCTGACACTCGTCTGCCCACACCCCGGAAGACCCCGATACTCCCATATTCGCTCACTAATTATCCCGGTTCGGGGGATATTTAAAATAGAAATTAAACATAGTGAACGATGGTAGAAACAAGACCGAAATCTTTTCCCCTTTTTTGCAACCGATTTCCTCTTTTTTGCAACCGGTCCCAAGTCTCTAGCGCCCATATTGAGCGAGCCTTTCAAACTCGCAAAAGAAGCCAGTCGTTTCCCCAGTTGACTTATCATTAGCGGCTGAGCAGGGGAAGGTGCCCTTCTTTAGAACGCTCTAACATCCTAATTATGCATGGTAGTCCATGTGGACGTCATGTGTGATCTGGAAGTAAATGTTTCCTACCATTTGGCGAATATACCATGGATCTAGGACGTGTAACTGATTTTTGATGATTTTTTAAAAAAATGGAAAGAATCTGTATGTTTATCATTAGGTCAATTGCTTGGTTGCCATGGAAACGAATAGTAGTAACCCGATCGCCGTATTTGTTTTGTAACTTACTTGACTGATATAGGGTGATCGAAAGTATATCATATTCACTAAAGTTCAGTTTTCGCCATAGGGTCATATGTTAAATGTTTTCGACGATATACCGAAAAGTAATAGGATTGTGTCACCATTTCTACAGTAGATGACGAAGCTTAGAATTATCCATCCTCAGCTGCAAGCATTCAGTCATGGCTGGAATAGAACGCCCATGGGAGTCCCTGCTCGCACAAACAATCTGTATCTTTTACCATTGGGCAAATTTCTAAAAATTCCTGTGACGTCATTTTTTACTCGAATTCCAAATGGCGAGCACTGTGGCTAATGGGTACCATATTTAACTGAAGAAAAAATCATAGTGCTGTTTGACGAAGGCACATGTGAAATACGCGAAAAAACATTTTTCCCAGCTTGAGAGATGTTGGGCTTGGAAGTCCCATAAGGAATTGCCGTCAACCCTGGAACCGGAAGTAAGATTGGAACGTATTGTTTTATTATTCAGCTGTACAGGAGATCACGTTCCCTACAATATGACGCCGGTCTAGCATTTTTTGCATTTTTTCCGATTTTCGAGAATATTTTGTATGTACCAAAAGTGACGTCATCGTGACGTCACGTGACGCATCGGAAAAATCTATGATTGAACAAAGATCATCCCCATTTATATTTCTATGACCTATTAGAACCTTAAATCGATAGTTTAAACTTAAATGTGTCAAAATGCAAAAAAATGGACAGAGGTCATTGAGTGCGTTTTCCAAAAAAACTATTATCTCATTTTACTCGAAAATGAGTATGACGAGTCAACAAGTGAATAATACCTGAAAGATGTCCCTCGATGGGTAGCACATTCTGAAACTTACCCGAGATCTCTATCTCTAATACGAACTGAGATATATGCGTTCTTAACTTTTTTTACAAACAATCGCTTTGACCTTGACCTTTGACCTACATATGCCATTAACGAACTCGACTGAGCCATTTCACTAATCTAACTTTTTGTGAAGTCTAATAACCGTAGCTGTCGAATTGCGAAACTGTCGATATTCGATCATAGGTCGAGGACGAAAATTCATAAGTACATTTGGAAGCTGTATTAATGGCGACGTTACGGGTCGTCAGGGCCAATTTCGGCTAAAGGGCCTTTTAGGGGCAATTTGGGCTAAATACTGCCTTCGACAGGCAGTGTGGGTACTGTAGGCGGAGCTTAAATGAACATCCAGTTTGAAGCCAAGAGCGCTTCTCTTGAAGCAATATTAACGGTACTTTCGTATCTTTTATTTTTTATTATGTCTTCGTGACTTCACATGACGTCATTTGACGGTCACGACAATATTCGCGATGGCTTCTATTTTGTTAAATATACCTACTTATGAACTCATGGGTGAACTCATCAACTTATGGGTGATGGTAGCTATTGCCAAATTAGCTGAACATCAAGCAGGCGCAACCTTTCGTAGGAGCACGTTAGCTATGAAGTTGACGCACACTTAGCCCCTCGCCATAAGTAGTCTCTGAAGACGACGTGTAAGGTAAAGTACACCGAGAGTCGCCATCCAATCCAATCGTGCATGTATTGGTGAAAGCATGCATTTGGCACATATGTTCGCAATTCATGGCTAATCAAATTGAGCTACAGTTTCAAATCAAATTTGACACCTGACGGCTATGGCGGCCATTTCCATAGTATCTTGGAAACTGACAAGGATAAAACTGTTATTTTGATGTCTATCCATAGCTTTTCAGGTTCGAAGTAGGTCACATAAACCATTATGGACGACTCGTTTATCTGTAACCTAAAGCCTGTATTTTTAGCCAAAAAATTCTCACTCAGAAGGTTCTGCCTTGTCGCACGGGTGAGAGGTTTTCTAATTGCGTGGGATGGCGTTCTTCTTGTAGTCACCGCCATTACATTTACTCGTAGTGATGGCGGACGCGGATGATTATCAATGAGAGCGAAAGTCTTTCAGGTGTCCGTTGCGAACTTGACCCGCAATGAAAGCCTTTGAAAACAGATGGCTATCCATCCTGAACACGTACACGTAGGAAGTTTTTGTTTGTTAATTGTCATGTCCAGTGCTTTTTACCGATGTCTTCCATGCGAAGCATGGTCCCAGCGACTATAACATTTTTGCGAGCAAAAGCTACGAGATATCAGCGAAATGATCCTAGATCTCGAAATCTGTAGCTTATTGTTTGTAGTCCTGTGACCACGGCACATATGGCTATCCTCACAAAGACGCCCTGCACCTTTTAGATTTCCAGATATTGTGTATTATTGCTAAAATAACCGCCATTATGGCAAACTAAAGACGCCTTGCTCTTGAAAAAAAGTTGTTGAATTCTTTGACCACGAAAACCAATACATAGATTTAAATAGAATGATCCCACTTCGTTTTGGAGATGAATACTGTTACAGACCGTATCCGCCATCTTGGAAAAATGGCAGATGCGTTGCCCCAACTTACACAATAGCACTTCTTTATTCCCAAAAAGTATACATAAACATAAAAATCATCAGTGTTTATTTTCAAAAGTATTTTCGTGGTCTTGTCTGCCATTTTGAGAAAAAACACGTTGCAACAGGATATTCAATGATTATTTTCTTTCGAATTCAGCGACCCCGAAAAAATATGTACAGGTATCAAAATAATAGTTCTATCCCTCTTGTTTTCAAGATACTCAGTATTTTTGCTGGCCTGGTTCGTCATATTGGAAAATGGCGGATGCGTTGCTCCTAGATCCACGAGGAATGTGTTCTTTTTTTCATTCCGGGGCCTGAGCTAGCACAGGAGGCCAGCTCTGGCCCAGGCTACTAGCCCATGCCGCTGGCCCAGGGCACCAGCCGAGACCCCTAAGCCAGGCCTAGCCCTGGCCACTAGTCCAGGCTGCTGGCTCTGGTCGCTACCCCCATAAGCTAGCCTAGGCCGCTAGCGGAGGTTTAGCCCAGTATGCTGACCCAGATTTAGCCAAGTATGCTAACCCAGGCCGCTAGCCAGGGCACCAACCCAGGCGGCTGGCCAAGGCATCAATCTAGGCCTTGCCAAGGCCGCTAGCTCAGACCGCAAGCCCAGGCCCCTAGCCCAGGCAGCTTTGCCCAGGCTGCTAGGCCAGGCCGCTAGCTTAAACCGTTAGCCCAGGCTCCTAGCCCAGGCTGACCGAGGAAGCAGTGTCTCCGGGAGCGGGGGCGTGGGGCTGACCGAGGGAGTATATCTTGGTGGGGGGGGGAGGGGGCATGGGTAGACCGAGGGAGTATTATCTTGGGGGAGGGAGGGGGCATGGGCTGACCGAGGAGTATCGTCATTGGGGGAAGGGGGCATGGGCTGACCGAGGGAGTATCGTCATGGGGGCAGTGGGCATGGGGCTGACCGAGGGAGTATTGTCATGGGGGGGAGGGGGCATGGGGCTGACCGAGGGAGTATCGTCGTGGGGCATGGCTGACCGAGAGTATCGTCATGGGCAGTGGCATGGGCTGACCGAGGGAGTATCGTCGTGGGGGGAGGGGCATGGGGCTGACCGAGGGAGTATCGTCATGGGGGGAGGAGGCTTGGGCTGACCGAGGAGTATCGTCATGGGGGGGAGGGGGCATGGGGCTGACCGAGGGAGTATCGTCGTGGGGGGAGGGGAATGGGGCTGACCGAGGGAGTATCGTCATGGGGGGGAGGGGGCATGGGGCTGACCGAGGGAGTATCGTCGTGGGGGGGAGGGGCATGGGCTGACCGAGGGAGTATCGTCATGGGGGGCAGTGGGCATGGGCTGACCGAGGGAGTATCGTCATGGGGGTGGGGGCATGGGGCTGACCGAGTAAGTATCGTCATGGGGGGCGGCATGGGCTGACCGAGGAGTATTGTCATGGGGGAGGGGGCATGGGCTGACCGAGGAGTATCGTCATGGGGGGCAGGGGGCATGGGCTGACCGACGGAGTATTCTAATGGGGGCAAGGCATATCAAGATCGTCATGGGAGTATCGCTCATGGAGGGAGGGGGCATGGGGCTGACGAGATCAGAATGGGGGCTGGCTGACCGGAGTATCGTCATGGGAGGAGGGGCATGGGCTGACCGAGGGAGTATCGTCATGAGGGGGAGGGGGCATGGGGCTGACCGAGGGAGTATTGTCTTGGGGGGAGGGGGCACAGGGCTGACCGAGGGAGGTCATGGGGGAGGGGCATGGGGCTGACCGAGGGAGTATCGTCTTGGGGAGGGGCATGGGCTGACGAGGGAGTATTGTCATGAGGGGAGGGGGCATGGGCTGACCGAGGAGTATTGTCATGGGGGGAGGGCATGGGCTGACCGAGGGAGTATCGTCAAGGGGGAGGGGCATGGGGCTGATCGAGGGAGTATCGTCATGGGGGGAAGGGGGCGTGGGCTGACCGAGGGAGTATGTCATGGGGGTAGGGGCATGGGCTTACCGAGGGAGTATCGTGGGAGAAGGGGCATGTGCTGACCAGGGAGTATTGTCATGGGGGGGGAGGGGGCATGGGGCTGACCGAGGGAGTATCGTCATGGGGGGAGGGTGCATGGGGCTGAGGGAGTATCGTCATGGGAGGGCGTGGGCATGGGGCTGACCGAGGGAGTTTTGTCATGGGGAGGAGGAGGCATGGGCTGACCGAGGGAGTATCGTCATGGGGGGGAGGGGGCATGGGGCTGACCGAGGGAGTATCGTCATGGGGGGGCAGGGGGCATGGGGCTGACCGAGGAGTATCGTCATGGGGGAGGGGGCATGGGCTGACCGAGGGAGTATCGTCATGGGGGGGGGAGGGGGCATGGGGCTGACCGAGGGAGTATTGTCATGGGGGGAGGAGGCCTGGGGCTGACCTATTGAGTATCGTCATGGGGGGAGGGGGCTGACCGAGGGAGTATCGTCATGGAGGGAGGGGGCATGGGGCTGAGCGAGGGAGTATGGTCATGGGGGAAGGGGGCATGGGGCTGACAGAAGGAGTACCGTCATGGGGGGAGGGGGCATGGGGCTGACCGAGGGAGTATTGTCATAGGGGGTACGAGGCAGCGGGCTGACCGAGGGAGTATTGTCATGGGGGGAGGGGGCATGGGGCTGACCGAGGGAGTATCGTCATGGGGCGCAGTGGGCATGGGGCTGACTGAGGGAGTATCGTCATGGGGGGGAAGGGGCATGGGGCTGACCGAGGGAGTATTGTCATGGGGGAAGGGGGCATGGGGCTGACCGAGGGAGTATCGTCATTGGGGTAGGGGGCATGGGGCTGACCGATGGAAGTAACGTCATGGGGGGAGGGGCATGGGTCTGACCGAGGGAGTATTGTCATGGGGGTGGAGGGGGCATGGGGCTGACCGAGGGAGTATTGTCATGGGGGGGAGGGGCCATGGGGCTGACCGAGCGAGTATTGTCATGGGGGGGAGGGGGCATGGGGCTGACCGAGGGAGTATCGTCATGGGGGGGCAGGGGGCATGGGGCTGACCGAGGGAGTATCGTCATGGGGGGCAGGGGGCATGGGGCTGACCGAGGGAGTATTGTCATGGGGGGGAGGGGGCATGGGGCTGACCGAAGGAGTATCGTCATGGGGGAAGGGGGCATGGGGCTGACCGAGGGAGTATTGTCATGGGGGGTAGGGGGCATTGGGCTAACCGAGGGAGTGTCGTTATGGGGGTAGGGGCATTGGGCTGACC